>JAGKPW010003113.1:3024370-3420319 GCA_019926035.1 Melaleuca alternifolia | reverse complement strand
CCACACAGGCGGTGACAGAAACACCACACCCTCTCAAAAGGGTGATCATTGTCACAACAGCAGAGGCCTAGCCTCGCCACGCCGATCAACGGCCACGTGCCCTCCGGCACTACAAGTCCAGATTCGGCCTTGCTGCACACGTTCTAGACCGTGCCAACTTAGCTAAACCAGACGTCACGTCACACGCCTGACCTCGCCCTGTGCGTCCCATACCGTCCAGGTCGAGTCCGGCGTAGACCAAGCCCTATGGTCTCTAGCCAATGTCCGGCCTTGCTGCACACGTCCCATACCGTGCCAACGCAGCTAAACAATTGACACAAAACCTAAGGTCAAGTGGGGGTCTTGAGCTAACCTCAGTCTGGTCCCCTATCCTAGTGGTCAGACCTAACCAAGGTTCACAGTTTCGATAGAGTGTGCTGCCAACTGTCCATCTTGAATAAACGTCGCTCCTTATCACTCCAACTAGGTGACCTTTTCCTCGGTCACAACCTCGCTCTGATACCAAGCTGTCACGCCCCGGTTTCGGGGTCGTAGCAATTACTTCAGGATTCAATTAAATACCACACTTTTCAGGAAACGTTTTTCATTCCATCAGCATCAATTTTACAATCCAAGATCGCCGTCAGTTCCAATACCAGAAGGTTCTTCAAAAAAGGGGTACACATCACAAGTACGGGAGAGGGGAGTGGTCCAAAAGAGAGTCATACAAGACCTACGTACACTAGCACCGCTCAGCTATACACACAAAAGTTGCGGTCTAAGTTAGGGAAGACTAAGGCTATCCTAAGGGGTGGTCGGGGGCTTGGGCCAAGTCCTCTCACATGAAGGCTTCCCGTCGATTACCGTACCGTCCTCTGAATCGTCCTCTCCTTCGGGGTCTTCCAAGTCTGACAGGTAGCCCCCTTGCGGCACCTCACACCTCTCGTGTAAGAGTTCTAGTTCGGTTTCTTGGAACCCTGAGTAGACCTTCACGTGCTGGTGTGGGTACCAGATATCCCTCCTAGTACTCCAGATCCCCCCCGTTTCCCGGTGGAATTCGACGATCAGCCCGTCTTCCTGGACATCAGTGTCTATGACCTCTCCCATACTCTGAGGAGCCTCAGGATTCACTCCTAGCTCGTATTCTTCCTCGTTCTCTGGTAATTCATCCGGGTCGAAGGGGACATCCGGCGGCAAGTATCCCCCGACGTCCTCCAGGTCCTCATCTGACCCCGGATCTTCCATCACCAGCAGTCGATCCAGCTCCTGGTCCCAATCCTCCTCCTGATCCTGAGGGTCCGGCGCTTGCTGATCCTGAGCTTCCTCCTCCTCGGAAGGCCATTCCATGAGATGATCCTCCACCGCCGTGTTCTCCGAATCGGAGCTGTCCGTGTCCATTCTGGGGTCCTGGTGTGGTGGAGTGGTGGGGTGAGATTCCACGGTCTCAGTGAGCAAACCATAACCCTAGATTAGGATCAGCCCAGTCCTAGGGTCCCTGGACGTCCCATCCCCTCTCAGCCTCCAGGTGGTAACAGGCAGAACTAGGTAAGACCTACCTCTAGTCTCACATCCCATGGCCCCACAATCGGAATATACTACTCTCCACTAATCGACAACCAAGCGGGGTGTCTAAGCCGGGTCGCGGGGTACCGTCTAACTCAACCTTATAAATGAGCGAGATAGTGAATAAATTGCAATCTAAATTAAATAGGCGTGATCGAAATTACGGAGTAAGCTATAAAATTTAAACTAATTAATTAAGCGAGGAAAAACATAATTTAAATGCATCTAAGTAAATGACATTAACGATAAATTAACTTTAATATAAGGCGGTAAAGGAGTGTAAAATACTACTCAAACACCCAAGCTGCCAGTTCGAGTAAGTCCCAACTCCAATCGCAGAATTGCGGGGAGTTCGGTCGGACTACTCCCAGTTTGAACTGAGCACGAGTGTGTTCTCGTAATTTCACGAGAAGGGACACCTTTGACCAATACAAGTTGGCCCGACCACTAATCGTGGTCCAAACAAGCAATCCTTTCCTCGACTAGGCTAATAGATAAACCAAGCATGAGGTCCAATTCTATACGAATTGCAGTTTACGCTTAAACCAATTCTAATCGCCCTAGCCGTTCTAATCGCCCCAAATTCTACCCGCTAAATTCTACTAAAACGGAGATGCGCCTAATAAAAGGTTAGGATCCACTCACTTGGAGAGTGTCCCAACAAGTCGGCTGCTGAAGCTCCCCCCCTTTTTTTTTTTTTTTTTTTTTTTTTTTTTTTTTTTTTTTTCGGGCCGGGCCTTCTTTTCCTTTCCTCCGAGCCGGCTGAGTGGGCCTGTGCTGAAAACTAGGCCTGAAAGTGGGCCGGCTGATTTTCACGGGTCGGGCCCACGAGTTGGGCCCGCGGGGCTGCTGGCCGGGCCGGGCCGGCTGGGCCTTCGGGCCTGGCTACTGGGCCTGGTCAGTGACCCGGCTCCCCCTCTGCTGGCCTGGTCAGTGCACGGGCCGGACGGGTCAGGCACGGGTTGTGCACGGGTTGTGCACGGGTCGGCTCGGATCGATGCACGGATCGGGCGGATCGGTGCACGGATCGGACGGATGGGTCAGGGATTGATTTTGGCCAGGCCACGGACCGGATCAGCTGGGTCACGGATCGGGTCGTGGCTGGGTCACGGATCAGGTCGGCTGGGTCACGGACCGGTTCGTGGCCCCTTCCTTGCGGTTTTCCGGCTGGTCGTGAAGGCTCGGAACTCGCCTCCGTGCGTCGGCCTGGGGTCTCGTCGGAGCTTGGTGTTGGTCGGTTCGGGGAGCCTGCGTCACGACGTGTCGAACGGCGGCGGTGGCTCGGCCTGGGGTGGCCGGAGCACGGCGGGGCGGCTCCGTGAAGTCGGCTGCTCGCACACGGTTCTTGGCCTTTTTCCAGAAAAGCTCCCGGACGGCTGGTCGCGAAGCCTCCTGCAACTGGCTGTTTCCGGCGGCTCGAGGCGAGACGGCGGCGGAGGTCGGGGGCGTTTGGAAGAGGGAGTCACCAGCTTCAAGAGGACACCAAGAACGCTTGGAGAGGAAGCCAAAAGCTCGGTGAAAAACCCCCCCGAAAACCCTTGCCCACTCGGTTTTAAGCCGAGTGGGGTGGGTGAGCGTGGCCGGAAAATCCGGCCCCGCCGGCCACGTGCCGCCTTCCCCACGGCCGTAGTCCCCTCCGACGGTCTCCTCCAAGTCAGGGGTGGGTGGCTGCAGGGCTGATTGGCCGGTGGAAGCGACGGGTTGAACAGTTGATGGACGTCCATCAACTGTTCGACCTAATGCCACAGAGAGAGAGGAGAGAGGGAAGCCGTGAGGCGCGTGCGGGGCACGTGCCACCCGGTTCGACCTGGTCGGACCGGCGGCGTGCACGGCCGGACCGGCCGGTTCGCTGGCCGGTCTGGGATTTTTAATTAAAATAATATATTTTAATTTCCGAAATTTGGAAAATTAATTTTAAAATTCTGACAATTTCCCGAAAAATTCCTGAAAATTCCCAAATTGAAATTTAAAATGTTTTGGGCCCCAATAAAATTTTAAACTTCAAACTTGCATTAAATCCAATATTTTTCCAAATTTCGCAAACACCGGGGAAATTATCCAATTTCCCGAAAAATCCCAATTTAGCCGTAAATTGCGAACCGGACCGACACGGTCATTACAAACATGATGGCCATTACAGAGGTGAACAAACCTAACGCATCCAAAATTGCAAAAACCAAAAGAGAGTCTTCTCCTATTAACAATGGGACTCCAGTATCGTTGTCATTGCCTCCAGGCACAGTGAAAGCAGCAGCGAACAATACTGTGGCAATTAGAGTGGAGACGAGAATGCATGATTCTGCTGTGTCCTTCACCCACTTCTCTCCGTTCTCACGCAACTTGTCGTGCTCCTTCACGAATATTTCCCAATATGTTCTGCCTTTGTATTTGGCAGTTCTTATATCAGGCATAACACACATTTCCACTGCCTATGGTAAGAGTCGAAAATATGAGTTACGATAAATTATTGAAAAATTGAAAAAACCGCCGAACAAACATCCCAAGGAGATTTAGACTTATCCACTTAAGAATGATGCATGTCATATTATTTCAATTAAATCATTATCCCTCTGCATACATTTTATTTTATTTGAATGATACTATTATCTTGAGCTCAAGATAATAAGGCCAATGGCCAGGCCTAGGACTTTGGTATCACTACCCATCTCCCCAAAACCTCAACCCAAGTCCATAAAGGCTAGGCTAGAGACTCCTACACTCGTATCTAGGTCCTTAGTGCCCAGGAACAAGTCCATTGAGTTTGGGCTTGAGACCTTACTCTTGGGACTGAGTCCATCAAGGGCCGGCCTGAGATTATAGTGCTAGTGCCTAGGTCCTCAATGCCCAAGCTTGTGTTCGTTGAGGGCTCTCCCATATCCATCAAAGTTAGGCCTAGAACCTAGCACCTAAGCTCAAGTCCTAGGCATTAGTGTTCGTGTCTCTACATCGGGGATCAACTACATCAAGGCCAAGCCTGAGACTTCGACACTAATGCTCGTGTCCATTGAGCTACGGCTTATGTCTATTGCGGCCAAGCCCACGACCTTGACACTCATGCCTAGGCTCGAGTTCATAAAGGTCAAGCCTTAGACCACAACGCATGTGCCCAGGTCCATCGAGGCTGGGCTTATGGCCTTAGTGCCCATGCCTCTACCATAAAGTTTAGGCTTAGATCCATCGAGACCCTAATGCCCTTTCTTGTGTTCAAGACCCAAGTATACCCAAGTATCCGTGCTTAAGTCAGGGTCTATCAAGGACGAACCTAGCGCTCTGGTGTGTCTACTCAATTTCCTAGCTAATCATGGTTAAGTCACTGGCACTCGTATAATGTGTGTTTGTTTAAGAAATTCAAATAAGGTTGTCCAAATTATACGGTAGGAAATATTCTTCATTTTATTTATGGGTTTTAGCCAAAGAATAAAAAATATTTTCATTTTCATGATAAATGATTTCTTGAAACATATTTATCAGAAATGTTGTATTTTCTGCTAAACAAACAAAGCTTTAAGTACAAACTATTATACAATGGAACTAGCAAAACTCTTGTGAAAACACAAGCAAAACTGATTTAAATGCATTTTGTTTCTCCAAATTAATCTATGTGGATAATAGATGAAATGATTTGCACAAAAATCCTCAGGTTGCATCGTGAGAGAAACCTAAGAAAGAGTCAGTCGGATTTATGAAAGGGTTGTTTGGATTAAATTAAGTGGCAGATCCTAGTTATAATCTAATTATGATGACTTTCTCAGTTTTTAGTGCCCCAATGTTTATAATCAGTCTCCCTCATTTATAGTAAATCGTTCCAAGGATACAGCGTGATTTCTGAACTTACTTAAATAATTTATGTTTGGCACATGTCATCTAAAAGTTCCATGAACCAACAGGATGTTCTTAAATGGTAGGAGAATTTATTCTTCTCCTTGTGTTTTAATTCAAGCCTTGTTGAGAAGATGTCACGACTAAAACCTAGAATGCTTCATATTTATGTAAGGTAGTGTGTCCTTAAAATCAACCGGGGAGGTGGACCAATTAAGCTATGCGAAAACTTAACAAAATATCGCCTGACCTCTATAAAAAAGAAAAGTAACTGCATATGCTCTCAAACTATTCAAATAAATATCCAGCCATCATATCTTAAGAAATTTTCTGGGAAGATATTGTAATTACTATTAGGAGCGGTTGTTGAGCGCATGAAAAGAAAGATACTTACCTTGAACCATTGGAGTTCTCTCTGCAATTCAAAAGCTGCTCCGGAGATTCTAGTTACATCCTCCAAATTTGGCTCATACTCTGCTGCTGCCATCATCATCCTTTTCGATTCATCCCATGTAGGCGCTGGAACGAATAACAACTCAGTGTTTGAGTTTCCCTTCAGAAAGAGTCTGAGGATGCTTTCTTGACGATACTCCACAGCCGTAGTCCTCAACATTTTACCATAAGGAGAAAGCCAAATGATCTCCGGGAAAAATTCAATTAATAGCTCCACGAGTTCAAGGATTCCCCATGATATAGTTCGATTAAGCAGATCCCGCTTTTGGAAACACTCGGCAATCTCGGTAGTTGTCATCTGAGAGATGGCAGCGCAAACTTGTTTTGCCAACTTACTGGCCATTGCATGTCTCAGCTTCATCTTTTGAATTCTCTTGATTGTAGGAACTATAAAAACTTAAAATAGAAGTACAAATAAACTAAATAATGAAGAGGCGGGTTTTACTTATAAAAAGAAGTTCTCCATCTTCGCCTTCTTAATATTTTCACTATTTGTCATATTTCCCACAAAAAGACTCCAACGTTTAGAGCTTGGGTTGGGTGGATGGTTGGGAAAACGATCTTTTTTTTCCTTTCTGGCTAAGAAAATCACAGTAATGTTTGCAGATATAATCACTTAAACAGTATTATTCATATGTGCATAGCAGCTCGTAATAACTCGTATGATCCTTCGTGTTGCTCTTTGCGCTCGGTTCAGTGGGAAAATATATTTCTTTTCTCCATTCTTCGTCTCAAATAAAATTAAAACTTCCACGTGACCTCACATAATGGTATGTCACGTTCAAGTTTACTCTGCAAACCTAAATAGGAAAGTAAGCACAACACAACTAGAAAAAATGTCCAAATAATTTTTTTTTGCAGTAGCCAATTCAGTTCTAAACTTCTTAATTTTGCCAATTCAATTCTTAATTTGTTAACAATTTACCAATTATGGACATTTCAATTATGCCAATTTTTTTAAATATTTGTCAATTTACTCCTAAATCTTTCAATGAATTACTAATCTAGTCCTTTCAGATAATTTTGGTTGTAAATAGTTGATATGATGGTTCACTCAATGCCAACAGTCCTATGTGGCGCGACCTAAATTGATGTAAACAATTTTTTAGTTTTTCAAAAAAAAATTCTTTTTTCTTTACATGGTTGACGAGGTCACCAACCACTTGCTAAGGGCCTGCAGAGGGAAAGGGTCAATGACCCCCAAGAGTCACAAGTGAGGGCCATGATACCTTTGTCAGCCATGTTAGGTCGTGGCCCTTGCTGAATCTAGCAAGGCGAGGGTTCAGCAGATCACACCCAAGCCCCTAGCGGCCACAATGAAAGTGGGTAGGTGAGGGTATTGTTGCCCTCACATTGAGGCCGACAACCACCGCTAGTGGCTAGCGGAGGTCGCCGGCCTTGCAAAGAATAAAAAAATTAAAAAAATTAAAAAATAAAATCCATGTTAGCGCCAGTTACACCATATAAAATGGCCAGTGTTGGTTAGATTATCACATTAGTGATTTCCAATCAAAACTAGTAAGAATGATTATATTGGTAATTCATTAAAATATTTAGAATTAAATTGACATAATCAAAATGTTTATGACTAAATTGACAATTTTTTTGGGACTTGATTGACATAATTCAAAAGCTTGGGATTAAGTTGTTCGCCATATAATCAATTTAGAAATTTTGGGCAATTTTTTCGAGGGTAACTAACTTGACACTATTATATACAACTTTTTATTCGATAAAAATACACACACTGACCAGTTCCCTATTAGTTCTTCGCCGAACATAGAATAATTACGGACAAAATGACAAGATGAGTCTAACTGCAGGCAAACGTTGAAAATAATTTTTGGGAACTTTATTATTGTACTATAGCACCTAGATGGTGTTTAGATTGATTGTCTCACGCTTCAAGTGCTTCATCTCATCAAAAGATTTTAAGGCTCCATTCGTTCCATAAAAAATAACTTTCGGGAACATATTATCCAAATTTTTGAGTGTTTGTGTCACGCCCCGGTTTCGGGGTCGTAGCAATTACTTCATGATCCAATTAAATACCACACTTTTCAGGAAACGTTTTTCATTCCATCAGCATCAATTTTACAATCCAAGATCGCCGTCAGTTCCAATACCAGAAGGTTCTTCAAAAAGGGGTACACATCACAAGTACGGGAGAGGGGAGTGGTCCAAAAGAGAGTCATACAAGACCTACGTACACTAGCACCGCTCAGCTATACACACAAAAGTTGCGGTCTAAGTTAGGGAAGACTAAGGCTATCCTAAGGAGTGGTCGGGGGCTTGGGCCAAGTCCTCTCACATGAAGGCTTCCCGTCGATTACCGTACCGTCCTCTGAATCGTCCTCTCCTTCGGGGTCTTCCAAGTCTGACAGGTAGCCCCCTTGCGGCACCTCACACCTCTCGTGTAAGAGTTCTAGTTCGGTTTCCTGGAACCCTGAGTAGACCTTCACGTGCTGGTGTGGGTACCAGATATCCCTCCTAGTGCTCCAGATCCACCCCGTTTCCCGGTGGAATTCGACGATCAGCCCGTCTTCCTGGACATCAGTGTCTATGACCTCTCCCATACTCTGAGGAGCCTCAGGATTCACTCCTAGCTCGTATTCTTCCTCGTTCTCTGGTAATTCATCCGGGTCGAAGGGGACATCCGGCGGCAAGTATCCCCCGACGTCCTCCAGGTCCTCATCTGACCCCGGATCTTCCATCTCCAGCAGTCGATCCAGCTCCTGGTCCCAATCCTCCTCCTGATCCTGAGGGTCCGGCGCCTGCTGATCCCGAGCTTCCTCCTCCTCGGAAGGCCATTCCATGAGATGATCCTCCACCGCCGTGTTCTCCGAATCGGAGCTGTCCGTGTCCATTCTGGGGTCCTGGTGTGGTGGAGTGGTGGGGTGAGATTCCACGGTCTCAGTGAGCAAACCATAACCCTAGATTAGGATCAGCCCAGTCCTAGGGTCCCTGGACGTCCCATCCCCTCTCAGCCTCCAGGTGGTAACAGGCAGAACTAGGTAAGACCTACCTCTAGTCTCACATCCCATGGCCCCACAATCGGAATATACTACTCTCCACTAATCGACAACCAAGCGGGGTGTCTAAGCCGGGTCGCGGGGTACCGTCTAACTCAACCTTATAAATGAGCGAGATAGTAAATAAATTGCAATCTAAATTAAATAGGCGTGATCGAAATTACGGAGTAAGCTATAAAATTTAAACTAATTAATTAAGCGAGGAAAAACATAATTTAAATGCATCTAAGTAAATGACATTAACGATAAATTAACTTTAATATAAGGCGGTAAAGGAGTGTAAAATACTACTCAAACACCCAAGCTGCCAGTTCGAGTAAGTCCCAACTCCAATCGCAGAATTGCGGGGAGTTCGGTCGGACTACTCCCAGTTTGAACTGAGCACGAGTGTGTTCTCGTAATTTCACGAGAAGGGACACCCTTGACCAATACAAGTTGGCCCGACCACTAATCGTGGTCCAAACAAGCAATCCTTTCCTCGACTAGGCTAATAGATAAACCAAGCATGAGGTCCAATTCTATACGAATTGCAGTTTATGCTTAAACCAATTCTAATCGCCCTAGCCGTTCTAATCGCCCCAAATTCTACCCGCTAAATTCTACTAAAACGGAGATGCGCCTAATAAAAGGTTAGGATCCACTCACTTGGAGAGTGTCCCAACAAGTCGGCTGCTGAAGCTTCCCCCCCTTTTTTTTTTTTTTTTTTTTTTTTTTTTTTTTTTTTTTTTTTTTTTTTTCGGGCCGGGCCTTCTTTTCCTTTCCTCCGAGCCGGCTGAGTGGGCCTGTGCTGAAAACTAGGCCTGAAAGTGGGCCGGGCTGATTTTCACGGGTCGGGCCCACGAGTTGGGCCCGCGGAGTTGCTGGCCGGGCCGGGCCGGCTGGGCCTTCGGGCCTGGCTACTGGGCCTGGTCAGTGACCCGGCTCCCCCTCTGCTGGCCTGGTCAGTGCACGGGCCGGACGGGTCAGGCACGGGTTGTGCACGGGTTGTGCACGGGTCGGCTCGGATCGGTGCACGGATCGGGCGGATCGGTGCACGGATCGGACGGATGGGTCAGGGATTGATTTTGGCCAGGCCACGGACCGGATCAGCTGGGTCACGGATCGGGTCGTGGCTGGGTCACGGATCAGGTCGGCTGGGTCACGGACCGGATCGTGGCCCCTTCCTTGCGGTTTTCCGGCTGGTCGTGAAGGCTCGGAACTCGCCTCCGTGCGTCGGCCTGGGGTCTCGTCGGAGCTTGGTGTTGGTCGGTTCGGGGAGCCTGCGTCACGACGTGTCGAACGGCGGCGGTGGCTCGGCCTGGGGTGGTCGGAGCACGGCGGGGCGGCTCCGTGAAGTCGGCTGCTCGCACACGGTTCTGGCCTTTTTCCAGAAAAGCTCCCGGACGGCTGGTCGCGAAGCCTCCTGCAACTGGCTGTTTCCGGCGGCTCGAGGCGAGACGGCGGCGGAGGTCGGGGGCGTTTGGAAGAGGGAGTCACCAGCTTCAAGAGGACACCAAGAACGCTTGGAGAGGAAGCCAAAAGCTCGGTGAAAAACTCCCCCGAAAACCCTTGCCCACTCGGTTTTAAGCCGAGTGGGGTGGGTGAGCGTGGCCGGAAAATCCGGCCCCGCCGGCCACGTGCCGCCTCCCCCACGGCCGTAGTCCCTTCCGACGGTCTCCTCCATGTCAGGGGTGGGTGGCTGCAGGGCTGATTGGCCGGTGGAGGCGACGGGTTGAACAGTTGATGGACGTCCATCAACTGTTCGTCCTAATGTCGCAGAGAGAGAGGAGAGAGGGAGAGAGGGAAGCCGCGAGGCGCGTGCGGGGCACGTGCCACCCGGTTCGACCTGGTCGGACCGGCGGCGTGCACGGCCGGACCGGCCGGTTCGCTGGCCGGTCTGGGATTTTTAATTAAAATAATATATTTTAATTTCCGAAATTTGGAAAATAATTTTAAAATTCTGACAATTTCCCGAAAAATTCCTGAAAATTCCCAAATTGAAATTTAAAATGTTTTGGGCCCCAATAAAATTTTAAACTTCAAACTTGCATTAAATCCAATATTTTTCCAAATTTCGCAAACACCGGGGAAATTATCCAATTTCCCGAAAAATCCCAATTTAGCCGTAAATTGCGAACCGGACCGACACGGTCATTACAACCTACCCCCCTTAAGAAATTTCGTCCCCGAAATTTGCTGCTTCTGAGTCTTCAAACAGTTGAGGGTGTTGTTGTCGCATGAGCTCTTCGCTCTCCCAGGTTGCGTTCTCTGAGCCGTGATGTTCCCATACCACCTTGACCAGGGGTATAACCTTGTTCCGGAGTTTCCGCTCCTTCCGATCTTCAATCCTGACTGGCCTTTCTTTGTAGGACACTTGTTCATCCAGCTTAATGTCCTCGTAGCTTAACACATGCGAAGGGTCAGGCTCATACTTCCTTAGCATGGAAACATGGAAGACGTTGTGAATTCGTTCCAAGTTCGGTGGTAGGGCCAGTCGATAGGCTGCCGGGCCTATCCTCTCCAAAATCTCAAAGGGTCCCACAAACCGGGGACTCAGCTTGCCTTTTTCTCCGAAACGAGATATCCCTTTCTTAGGCGACACTTTTAGGAAAACATGTTCTCCTTCGTCAAATTCCAAGGGCCGTCGCCTTCGATCTGCATAGTTCTTTTGTCGGTTCTGAGCCGTTTTCAACCTCTGTCTAATCAACTTTACTGCTTCCTGCGATTGCTGTACCAGTTCGGGTCCCAAAATTTTTCGTTCCCCGACTTCGTCCCAACATACCGGAGTCCTGCAGGCTCGTCCATACAAGGCCTCAAAGGGTGCCATCCCTAAGCTTTGTTGAAAGCTATTGTTGTAGGCGAACTCCACCAGAGGTAATTGACTTTCCCATCCTCCTTTAAAATCCATGACGCACGCCCTCAGCATGTCTTCCAGGGTCTGGATGGTCCGCTCAGACTGCCCATCAGTTTGGGGATGGAACGCCGTACTGTACTGTAGTCGGGTACCCAAGGCTCCTTGTAGGCTCTTCCAAAAGTAAGCGGTGAATCTTGGGTCACGGTCGGAGGTAATAGTTACCGGCACACCATGCAGTCTGACGATCTGGGTCACATATAAGTCTGTCAACCGGTCCAAGGGAAGGTTCTTTCGTACTGCCAGGAAGTGGGCAGATTTGGTCAGTCTGTCCACTATGACCCAAATCATATCGTGACCCTTCTGACTTCTTGGTAAGCCGGTCACAAAATCCATCGTGATATGCTCCCATTTCCATTCTGGGATTTCCAAAGGGTTCAAAAGACCTCCCGGCTTACAGTGTTGTGCCTTCACTTGTTGGCACGTCAGACACTTGGCCACGAATCTTGCCACGTCCGCCTTCATTCCGCTCCACCAGTAGTGGGGTCTTAGATTCTGGTACATCTTGGTGTTACCAGGGTGGACACTGTACTTACTTCGGTGTGCTTCGGACAGGATTTCGTTCCTTAAATCAGGATTATCAGGTACACAAAGTCTCCCTCGGAAGCTCAGGACTCCATCCTCCGAGACCTGGAAACCAGGTTTCCTTAGTTCCCCTTTGGTCTGTAAGATGTCCAATAAGGAAGGGTCCGAAGATTGTAGATCTTTAATCTTGGTCCTGATTTGAGGTTCTATCCTTAGGGTGGCCATCAAACAATTCAGGTGTCCAATCTCAAACCTGAACTCCGAGTTTTGTACCTTCCCGTGCAGTTGCCATTCCTTGGCCAACAGTGAAGTCAAAGAGGACTTGCGACTAAGCGCATCTGCTACACGATTCGCTTTTCCTGGGTGGTACAGGATTTCGCAATCGTAGTCCTTCAGGAGTTCCATCCATCTCCGTTGTCTCATGTTCAACTCCTTCTGAGAGAACAGGTACTTGAGGCTTTGATGATCTGTAAAGATTGGAAACTTTTCTCCGCACAGATAGTGCCTCCAAATTTTGAGCGCGAAGATCACTGCGGCTAACTCTAAGTCATGCGTTGGATAGTTTTGCTCGTGGGGCTTCAGCTGTCTCGATGCGTAAGCTACAACTCGACCGTGTTGCATTAGAACGCACCCAAGGCCTTGATATGAGGCGTCACTATAAACTTCATAACCACTTGGCCCTGTAGGAATGGTCAGGACTGGTGCAGTGGTCAACTTCTCTTTTAGTGCTTGAAAGCTCCTCTCGCACTTTTCCGTCCATTCGAACTTCTTATCCTTCTTCAACAAGCTTGTCAAGGGCAGGGATAGGCTTGAAAATTTCTCTACAAACCTTCTGTAGTACCCCGCCAGACCTAGGAAGCTACGAACTTCCGTTACTGTCGTAGGTCTCGGCCAGTCCATCACCGCCTCAATCTTTGAAGGGTCTACGGAGATTCCATCTCCCGAGATCACATGTCCCAAAAAGGCTACGCGATCTAGCCAAAACTCACACTTACTGAACTTCGCGTAAAGTGCATGTCTTCTTAGTACCGTAAGTACTATCCTTAGGTGCTGCTCATGTTCTGCTGAACTCTTTGAATAGATCAGTATATCGTCGATGAAGACTATGACGAACCTGTCCAAGTACTCCCTGAACACCCTGTTCATCAAATCCATGAAAGCAGCTGGAGCGTTGGTTAATCCAAACGGCATTACTGTGAACTCGTAATGTCCATAACGAGTTCGAAAGGCACTCTTCGGGATATCCTCCTCTTTAATCCTTAATTGGTGGTATCCCGTCCTCAGGTCAATCTTTGAGAAGACCTTGGCTCCTTGCAACTGATCAAATAAATCGTCAATTCTGGGTAACGGGTATCTATTCTTGACTGTTACCTTATTTAGTTGTCGGTAATCAATGCAAAGTCTTAAGGACCCATCCTTTTTCTTTACAAAGAGGACTGGCGCACCCCATGGTGACGCACTTGGGCGGATAAATCCTTTATCCAGTAGTTCTTGCATCTGCACCTTTAACTCCTTCAGCTCTGAGAGTGACATCCGGTAGGGAGCCTTAGAGATCGGTTCCGTCCCGGAAGGCACTTCGATAGCAAACTCTACTTCCCTCTCTGGGGGTAACCCAGGTAGTTCCTCCGGAAAAACGTCGGGAAACTCCCGAACTATAACGATCTCCTCTAACACTGGTCCTTCGACCGTTGTGTCAACAACACTAGCTAGATAGCCTTGACAGCCATCCACTAACAACCGCGTCGCTTCCAAAGAAGAGATAATTGCGGTTGAAGGTCCGCCGTGACCTCCGAGGAACTCGTAACTCGAGTCCTCAGTCGGGCAAAACCTTACAAGTTTCCTAGAACAGTCCACCGTAGCTTTCTGTCTAGTCAACCAATCCATGCCAATAATAATATCATAATCACGCAAATCTAAAACCGCCAAATCAATCGAACTTCTAACTCCGCTGAGCTCTAACTCGCAGCCCTTGCATCCGTTAACGGATAACATGTGAACATGCAGAGGCGTCGAGACATTCAAAACAACAGCTAAGGGTTCCACATGCAACCCTACTAACTCCACAAAACGCTCAGCGACGAACGAGTGGGTAGCCCCCGTGTCGAACAAAGCATAAGCAGAGCTGCGGTGTAAGGAGACGGTACCTGTTATGACTCCTCCCGAGTTTTGTGCTTCATGTCTGGTCACCGCATAGACTCTTCCCTGCGCCGAGGGTCGGTCCATCAAAAAAGGCGGCGCTAGGCCTGCTAGCTGCCCGACCTGCTGTTGAGGCTGCGCTCTAGGAGCGCGCTGGGGACAATCACGGACCATGTGGCCCAGCTGGCCACACCCGTAGCATCCCTCGCTCTTCGGGGGACAGGGTCCCGGTTGGTGCGTCTTTCCACACTGTCGGCACCAATTCCCTTGACGAAAGGGGGGCTTCCTGACTCCCCCGTTTCGTATAGCTGGAAAGGGCTTCTTCACCCCTGCTGCCGGCTTCTTTACATGCCGAAATCTACTAGCATCTCTACCCGCGAATGCTCGCGATCCAGACGCGGCTACTCTCTCGTTTAGGTCCTTCTCGACCAATTGAGCCCTTGTGAACACCTCCTTGTAATCCCGTAGGTTGAAGGGAGCAAGCTGGGATTTGATTTCGGGTTTCAGCCCTTCCCGAAATTTCTTCGCCCTGTCCACCGGATCCTCGATCAACTTCTTGCCATACTTGGCCAGGGCGGTAAACTGTGCCTCATACTCCAGCACTGTCAGGTTATTCTGCCGCAGTCTCTGAAACTCGGCGAGCTTCGCGTCTCTCTCTGCCTCGGGGAAATATTGCTCGTTGAAAGTTTCAACGAAATCCTCCCAGTTAGGTACTGCGCCTCCAGGAAAGGCGATACCTCTAGTGACCCTCCACCAATGTCGGGCATTCCCCTGTAGTTGATACACCGCGAGTGTCACTCGATCTTCGTTTGAACACTCCATGACCTCAAATATCTTCTCAAGCTCCAGCAGCCATTCCTCTGCTGCTCCAGGGTCTCCCATTCCGATAAAGACTGGGGGTTTCAATTTTAGGAATTGTCCGACCTGCCTCTGCTTCCTCCTCTCCCCATTCGTACCATCAGCCAAGGGAGCAGGGGCCGGGACCTCAACTTCCTGCTCATCGACTCGCACAGCGGATCCCTGAGCCGCAGCAGCATTCTCATTCCGCACGGCAGCTAAGGCGGCATTTACCGCAGCTGCAATTGCGGCGTCCTGATTTCTTGCTTGCTGGCGGACTTCCTCCCGCAGATCCTCCACCGTTCTCACGAGTCCCTCAACACGGGGATCCTCTTGGGGTCCATCCTCCCCCAACCCGAAGCGACCAATTGTCGTCCTTCTACGCGGAGGTCTCCCCCGCGGTCTGACCATCTGGTCTTCCTGTTACAGCATCACAATGCTTTTGTCACTCCTTGAGGAATTCAACAGGGGTAAGCACTATAGCTAGATCTACCAAAATAGATCGTTTAAAAACACCCTATTGACCTCGAAAGGAGACATAGTATCGCATACTATGACAGTGTTGGAAACCACCATCAACACTCGGTGTTGGAAACCATCATCAACACTCGGTGTTGGAAACCACCATCAACACTCGGTGTTGGAAACCACCATCAACACCCGTCCTATCCTCGTAGGACAACACGACCCCACGGGTCCAGTCGAAACCTCGTCAGGAACTCGACTCCAGTGCATCAGTGGCCACCCTTATTCGGTGCCACGCACTTTCGCCACGCAGGCGGTGACAGAAACACCACACCTTCTCAAAAAGGGGGATCATTGTCACAATAGCAGAGGCCCAGCCTCGCCACGCCGATCAACGGCCACGTGCCCTCCGGCACTACAAGTCCAGATTCGGCCTTGCTGCACACGTTCTAGACCGTGCCAACTTAGCTAAACCAGACGTCACGTCACACGCCTGACCTCGCCCTGTGCGTCCCATACCGCCCAGGTCGAGTCCGGCGTAGACCAAGCCCTATGGTCTCTAGCCAATGTCCGGCCTTGCTGAACACGTCCCATACCGTGCCAACGCAGCTAAACAATTGACACCAAACCTAAGGTCAAGTGGGGGTCTTGAGCTAACCTCAGTCTGGTCCCCTATCCTAGTGGTCAGACCTAACCAAGGTTCACAGTTTCGATAGAGTGTGCTGCCAACTGTCCATCTTGAATAAACGTCGCTCCTTATCACTCCAACTAGGTGACCTTTTCCTCGGTCACAACCTCGCTCTGATACCAAGCTGTCACGCCCCGGTTTCGGGGTCGTAGCAATTACTTCATGATCCAATTAAATACCACACTTTTCAGGAAACGTTTTTCATTCCATCAGCATCAATTTTACAATCCAAGATCGCCGTCAGTTCCAATACCAGAAGGTTCTTCAAAAAAGGGGTACACATCACAAGTACGGGAGAGGGGAGTGGTCCAAAAGAGAGTCATACAAGACCTACGTACACTAGCACCGCTCAGCTATACACACAAAAGTTGCGGTCTAAGTTAGGGAAGACTAAGGCTATCCTAAGGGGTGGTCGGGGGCTTGGGCCAAGTCCTCTCACATGAAGGCTTCCCGTCGATTACCGTACCGTCCTCTGAATCGTCCTCTCCTTCGGGGTCTTCCAAGTCTGACAGGTAGCCCCCTTGCGGCACCTCACACCTCTCGTGTAAGAGTTCTAGTTCGGTTTCCTGGAACCCTGAGTAGACCTTCACGTGCTGGTGTGGGTACCAGATATCCCTCCTAGTGCTCCAGATCCACCCCGTTTCCCGGTGGAATTCGACGATCAGCCCGTCTTCCTGGACATCAGTGTCTATGACCTCTCCCATACTCTGAGGAGCCTCAGGATTCACTCCTAGCTCGTATTCTTCCTCGTTCTCTGGTAATTCATCCGGGTCGAAGGGGACATCCGGCGGCAAGTATCCCCCGACGTCCTCCAGGTCCTCATCTGACCCCGGATCTTCCATCTCCAGCAGTCGATCCAGCTCCTGGTCCCAATCCTCCTCCTGATCCTGAGGGTCCGGCGCCTGCTGATCCCGAGCTTCCTCCTCCTCGGAAGGCCATTCCATGAGATGATCCTCCACCGCCGTGTTCTCCGAATCGGAGCTGTCCGTGTCCATTCTGGGGTCCTGGTGTGGTGGAGTGGTGGGGTGAGATTCCACGGTCTCAGTGAGCAAACCATAACCCTAGATTAGGATCAGCCCAGTCCTAGGGTCCCTGGACGTCCCATCCCCTCTCAGCCTCCAGGTGGTAACAGGCAGAACTAGGTAAGACCTACCTCTAGTCTCACATCCCATGGCCCCACAATCGGAATATACTACTCTCCACTAATCGACAACCAAGCGGGGTGTCTAAGCCGGGTCGCGGGGTACCGTCTAACTCAACCTTATAAATGAGCGAGATAGTGAATAAATTGCAATCTAAATTAAATAGGCGTGATCGAAATTACGGAGTAAGCTATAAAATTTAAACTAATTAATTAAGCGAGGAAAAACATAATTTAAATGCATCTAAGTAAATGACATTAACGATAAATTAACTTTAATATAAGGCGGTAAAGGAGTGTAAAATACTACTCAAACACCCAAGCTGCCAGTTCGAGTAAGTCCCAACTCCAATCGCAGAATTGCGGGGAGTTCGGTCGGACTACTCCCAGTTTGAACTGAGCACGAGTGTGTTCTCGTAATTTCACGAGAAGGGACACCCTTAACCAATACAAGTTGGCCCGACCACTAATCGTGGTCCAAACAAGCAATCCTTTCCTCGACTAGGCTAATAGATAAACCAAGCATGAGGTCCAATTCTATACGAATTGCAGTTTATGCTTAAACCAATTCTAATCGCCCTAGCCGTTCTAATCGCCCCAAATTCTACCCGCTAAATTCTACTAAAACGGAGATGCGCCTAATAAAAGGTTAGGATCCACTCACTTGGAGAGTGTCCCAACAAGTCGGCTGCTGAAGCTTCCCCCCCTTTTTTTTTTTTTTTTTTTTTTTTTTTTTTTTTTTTTTTTTTTTTTTTTTCGGGCCGGGCCTTCTTTTCCTTTCCTCCGAGCCGGCTGAGTGGGCCTGTGCTGAAAACTAGGCCTGAAAGTGGGCCGGGCTGATTTTCACGGGTCGGGCCCACGAGTTGGGCCCGCGGAGTTGCTGGCCGGGCCGGGCCGGCTGGGCCTTCGGGCCTGGCTACTGGGCCTGGTCAGTGACCCGGCTCCCCCTCTGCTGGCCTGGTCAGTGCACGGGCCGGACGGGTCAGGCACGGGTTGTGCACGGGTTGTGCACGGGTCGGCTCGGATCGATGCACGGATCGGGCGGATCGGTGCACGGATCGGACGGATGGGTCAGGGATTGATTTTGGCCAGGCCACGGACCGGATCAGCTGGGTCACGGATCGGGTCGTGGCTGGGTCACGGATCAGGTCGGCTGGGTCACGGACCGGATCGTGGCCCCTTCCTTGCGGTTTTCCGGCTGGTCGTGAAGGCTCGGAACTCGCCTCCGTGCGTCGGCCTGGGGTCTCGTCGGAGCTTGGTGTTGGTCGGTTCGGGGAGCCTGCGTCACGACGTGTCAAACGGCGGCGGTGGCTCGGCCTGGGGTGGTCGGAGCACGGCGGGGCGGCTCCGTGAAGTCGGCTGCTCGCACACGGTTCTGGCCTTTTTCCAGAAAAGCTCCCGGACGGCTGGTCGCGAAGCCTCCTGCAACTGGCTGTTTCCGGCGGCTCGAGGCGAGACGGCGGCGGAGGTCGGGGGCGTTTGGAAGAGGGAGTCACCAGCTTCAAGAGGACACCAAGAACGCTTGGAGAGGAAGCCAAAAGCTCGGTGAAAAACCCCCCCGAAAACCCTTGCCCACTCGGTTTTAAGCCGAGTGGGGTGGGTGAGCGTGGCCGGAAAATCCGGCCCCGCCGGCCACGTGCCGCCTCCCCCACGGCCGTAGTCCCTTCCGACGGTCTCCTCCATGTCAGGGGTGGGTGGCTGCAGGGCTGATTGGCCGGTGGAGGCGACGGGTTGAACAGTTGATGGACGTCCATCAACTGTTCGTCCTAATGTCGCAGAGAGAGAGGAGAGAGGGAGAGAGGGAAGCCGCGAGGCGCGTGCGGGGCACGTGCCACCCGGTTCGACCTGGTCGGACCGGCGGCGTGCACGGCCGGACCGGCCGGTTCGCTGGCCGGTCTGGGATTTTTAATTAAAATAATATATTTTAATTTCCGAAATTTGGAAAATTAATTTTAAAATTCTGACAATTTCCCGAAAAATTCCTGAAAATTCCCAAATTGAAATTTAAAATGTTTTGGGCCCCAATAAAATTTTAAACTTCAAACTTGCATTAAATCCAATATTTTTCCAAATTTCGCAAACACCGGGGAAATTATCCAATTTCCCGAAAAATCCCAATTTAGCCGTAAATTGCGAACCGGACCGACACGGTCATTACAGTTTGTTTCACAGAAAATAAAATAGTTAAGGAAAACATTTTCAACCAATGGAAAAAAAAACACATTCCAAAATGAGTGGAAAATATTTTCTATCTTTTTTGTTTACCTTTAAATATGATGGGCTCTAATAGCGTGCATCGACCTCGTTCGAGATCAGCAAACCAACGGCCTTTGACAAAAGAATACCCCAAAATATTGTCATTTTTCAAGATAATGATTTCTTAAAAAAAATATTTTCCGCGAAACATACGGAGCCTAAGAGTGCATTCTCCCATGTTGACACGGTGAATTCAAGATTTATTTTCATAGTGCCCTTTTATAGTGCCCCCAACAAAATGCAGGGTTATGAGGAAAGCAGAAAAGTCCCCTGCCCATTAGCTAACAGCTTATTGGTGTAGGGTTATTTAACAGTGAATGGAATTCTGGGATGCACCAAAATCTTCTTCTGTTCAAGCCCTCCCCAGCAAATCTTTTTTATTTATTTATTTCTACTACCTGTGTTCTTCATTTATCCGATGGGGACTACCTAAAGATTTTTCCCATAGACAATAGACCTAATAAAATTCCCCTTCAAATCAGGGCCAAAATATCAAATAGAACTTTTTTTATACTTATCACAGAAGAAAAAAACAGACAAGAAATAGACTTTTAGTTGTGGGGAGAGAGATAGAGACAAGAGACAGTATTCATAAAATGGAAGCGTACCTACAATTTTGGTGGCATTCCAAAGTGAGCTTGCAAGATATTGAAGCGCTACAGTTAGATTGCAGAGAGAACATATTAGTGGATATGAAATCATTGTGTAGGTGGAATGAAGATATTTTCTACATAGATTATAATTATTGGTCTTGACAATTCAAAAAAAAATAAAAAGATGACAACATTCACATTCACACGGATTAGTTAGTGTAGCTCCGCTTTGTTTTGCAGCTCCTCCCACGCTAGTTGCGTCGCAATTCATTCGTTTTGTTGTCTATTAAATAAGTTATACAATACTTAAGCGCTTGGTTGAATCATATGTGGCTTTCATGGGATAGCTGATCCATGAAGTAGTTTGATTCAAGTCAAATTAGGTCAAGGTGCTAGAATGTGTCCCACAAAGAAACAATGATTTTCGGTTTCCTCTGCTAGTAAGGAGGGAACCAGGGTAAGAAAAGTGACTGAAGTAAAAAATCATGGAAGGTCCTAGATTAGATAGTGCCAACTGCAAAATGTGCCTTACCCGAATCCGAATTTTCATCTGTTGGTTTGAAGTTCAAGCCCACTGGAATGCCTTCAGTTCAGATTCCAAAAAGCAGGTGATGAGCCGGGTATGATCTTCTTAAGGGAATCAGTAATGAAGGGATGCGAGCGCAGGAAGTACGTACATCTGTACATCAATTGTTCCACAACACCGAGCCTGGTTCCGCTGCGAAAGTTTGACTCCACCATTGCCAAGGCGTCCAGTATGTACAGGTCTTTCAAGGTAATTAAGTGAGGGTACCGCTCAACTAGATAAAGGGTTATATCTATCCGAATTCACCGGAAGAGTTATTAGGAGAATAAGCCAAGTCTAGAATGAAGGGAAAAACAGATGTAGTTGAGATAAAGAGTGATGGCGGTCTTACCATGGTGACCAGCAATGGTGAGAGCAAAAATGGGGAAAAATGCAAAGGGACTGCTGAAGGGACGACTTGGCCCATCGTCTGTTGTTTTTACAGCCAGGAACCAGGCGATATCCGTACACTACAAAAAAACCTCATTTTAGCTACGGATTTTGCGACGAGCAAAACGGAAAAAGTCGTCACTAAAATGATCTGCGACGATATTCATGACGAACTAAACTTCGTCGCTAATGATTCGTCGCTAATTTTTTGCTACGCTGATTAATTGTATCGTCGCTATATAGCGACGAAACAGTAGCTCGTCGCGTAATTCGTCGCTAAAAGGTCGTCACAAAATTTGTCGCCAATTAGTGACAAATTGTTTGTCGTCGCCAATGTCGTAGCTAATTATCTACGATTTATTCCGTCACTAAAGCTATCGCTAAAACGTTCGTCACAAACTTCGTCGCTAATTTGCGACAAATATTTTTCGTCGCAAATCTCGTCGCCAACCCAGTTTCATTAAGTTGTGCAAGGATCGACATCGCAAAATAGCGACGGACAAGAATACATTATTGTTGCTAATTAGCGACTATTGTTTGGAATTTGCGTCGCTGTTTAGCGATGGTACCCGTTTTTCTGTCGCTGATTTAGCGATGAACATTGACTTCAAAGTCGCTAATTAGCGACGATTTTTACTTATATCCGTCGCTAATTAACTACGGCTATGCCTAACTATCGCTAAATAGCGACGGTTCAGTCATGTCGTCGCTAATTTTGCGACAGACGTTATATAGTCCATCGCGGATTAGCTACGGTACTGTGTATGTCCGTCTCTAATTGGCGACAGCGTATGTTGTATCGTCGCTATTTAGCAACGACACTTTGTTTGTTCGTCACAAATTAGCGACGTACGTTTTAAATTCGTCGCTATGCGTAATTTGCTGGTTAGCCTATTTCTAATTACCTCAAGTTCAATGTACGTCCATTACTTATTTCGCATATTTGGTTCGTGTAGTGGTCCACTGAATCACTTAAATTGTTCGCAGTCAAATAATTGTTGACACAAAATTTAATACCAACAACATATCATACATCAATGTATTGTCATGAACAATGAACAACATATAGCGAAGAAATTGCAGCTCAACATAATGCATTGTATTAGTGAAGTCTATAAAGGTGTCTTCATAAGTTAGTACACTAAATAAAATCAAAAATAATTATCCACCATATCAAATAGAAAATGAAAAAATTACAACCGCACATCAAGACAAAACCCGGAGACAATGATTAACAACAGCCATATCTGCAACCATGCTCCAATTTCCTCAATCGAACTATAAGCCCACAGCTCTCCGGTGTATCTGTAACGAAAATGGGGTAAGTACATATATGGGGGTACCTTGCCAACATCCTGATATTGTTAGAAGCAATTTAAACATTAAATTTGCCATTGGCATCACCCATGTTCAGCATGTCTTAGAAACCGGCCGTCACGAGGAAAAGTACATTACAATATTTTTCACAACAATACCTAACCAGTCACAACATTCAATATATATCTCATGGCATAATTGCAATGTAATTACTCTATATGTATGAGTTAATCATCATGGACAAGCTATAAAAACATGTAAACGATAACAAATTCATATATAGCTAGGTTGATACCTGGGGAAGTCATCAGCATTTGCCTTATTACGACCCTCAACTTCATCAATATGGAAGGGTTTACTATTCCCAAACATGCAAATAAAAAAAAAATTGCATTAGGTTACAATTATGTAATATCATTTAATGGGAATACAAGCTTCAATCAAACAGAAGCTTCTTCGGGGGAATACAAGCTCATAACATTGCAGAAAACAGCCATCCCATCTCTTTTCAACTCATTGTAACTGAAATCATAAGAACAATCCACAGGACCAGCAACTTGCATACATCACAAATACATTAATTAGTATTATACCTCATCGCTGTCGACTCTCTGATGTCGCGAGCCCATCTCCTGATTCATTTTCTGCACCGGTCATCTCTTCATCATCGTCCTCATTATGGTCGGGATTAGTCGGGGGTCCATCAAGATCGTCATCTACCTCAATATCCAGGTGTTGCAATATCCGAGCCATTTTCCTCTCAAGATTGATTATTTTTCTATCTTTTTTATCAAGCTCATCTTGCATGCGTTTCATTTTTCTCTCCATTTCCACAACAGGCTGACTCCTCCTTGAACCAGAAGATACACTGGATGATGACGATGCAGCAAACTTTCTGGTGCATTCCCTAGACAATGAGCCCATGCCAAAAACTCGCCCTCGTCTTACCCCACCCGATGCTTCGACCCATAAAGCTGCCTCATCAACGGACCCAACAGACGTCCCAACACCATCACCATCACCACCAGTAGGCATAATCCCCGCAGTAAGCTCGTTAAATTTTTCCTTCAACAGCAACATAAGATGATTGTTAAATAAATTTACTTAACTATGGCATACCATCAATATATGACAGTTCATCCAATTTTACATCAACTCTAATTTCGGTAAGTCAACATACCTTAACAGCAGTACATCAACTGTTAACGTACGTCTTATCTTTTTTCATAAAGACCCGTTCAAATGTCTGTGAATATGTTGGTTCCCTCCCCAATTCTTTCGCCTACAGAATTTGAACGACATCAATCAGATATTGCATTAGCATTAAATCCTTTAATGCTATAAAATACTTACCATTCTTCGACTGTGCTCCCCGATGTTAATCGATCCCCCAGCATAGGTGGCTGATCCTTCACTTAAACTCGCGACTCGATTTAGCTTATTCCTTTCACTCGCTTGCCTATGCTCATTAGTCTCCCAAACACTCATCATCTCCATCCACACCTCACTTGAAATCCAAGCCGACTTGGCTTTGCTTGTCTTCGCTTTATTCATCACATTTCTCATGTGATCACCGGCTTTCTTGTTGAAAATTCTTCTAATTTCAATCTCATCTAAGTCTGCCCATCTAAAATGCCTCTGTAAACAATCAGAAAACATAGCCACTCATATTAACCCCATTTGTGACTAGCATATGTGTAATGAAGTCTCAACATTACTTACCCGGAACTCCCTCCACCACAAGTTTCTTACGTCTTCGGGAGCACTGCTATACGTAGTATATGGCCCCCTCCAATGATCGTTGATTATTTTATTAAGAGCCCTCACAACCGATGTAGCATCTGTGAAGCTACAAAAAAAGATTACTCAAATTAGCTACTTGACATTCCTTATATAAAAACATTCAGTAATTTCGGTTGATTAGTAATTATAAATTACTTACGAATCTCCATATGGTGCAATTAACTTCCTCCTATCTAAAGGGTCAACCTCGACTCCCTCATTGTTGCTTTGTTCCACTGTGGTAGGTGTTCCTATAGTTGGCCCTTCTGTTCGCCTTTGATATACCTGCCCGGACATATTGTGTAAAGGATTGAACTCCATGGGAGTACTTTCTGGTGGTTGAGTTTATGAGGAGAAAGCGCCACTGCGAACATGCTGTCTAGCTTGTTGGTCATCTCGTACAGGGGTAATGGCTTCTGTGGGGGAAGTCCAAAGCGTCGGGGACGGACCCGGCACGGAGGGAGGTGATGGGGATGGCGATTCAGCTATTCTAGCTCCACCACCACGTCGAATTCCACGACCACGACGAATACCTCCTCTAGAATACTGTCAAATCAAAAGGTTATTACATATATGTATTAAGTAAAAACAAGCTGAGTTTTTCAATGCAATATATTGTTTTCCTCATCAAGTAAAAAAAGTGCAACCGACATTACCGTCGCGGCTTTTTTATTAGGAAAACCTATGAAAAGTGAACTGGATATCCCCTCTAGGGAGCCTAGAGGCCTTGGTCCGAGTAGATGAAATGCATGAAGACGAAGTGCTATTGGATTCTGATATGGCTGCTAAACAACTCTTATCTGCTTATTCGTCAGTATGCTTAGTCTTTCTTGTCCTTTCTAGTTTGCCTGAATCTATCTTCCCTCCATCTCAATGGAGTTCATAGTGCTCTACTACTATCACTATGGATATAGCATAGGTCATAAGCCTATTGGATCGACAGATTAACTTCATAAAGACTGAGACATAGTTTGGCACACTTTAGGAGAAATAAATGGTTTCTTTTCCACACCCGAATAAGCACCAGGGTTATCTTTTCCTGATGTTGAAATACTACACCAAGGTCCCCAGAATGCAGAATCTACTAAGCTCTAATAGCTGCCCTGGCGCTTGCTCTCTAGGCAGCTAAGTTTCAGCCAAAAGTGTATGATAAATAGGTAACCTTAAGTGTTGGATTGGCGGCAATGATTAGTATTTCCATAGGGGTAACATAATGACAAGTGACAAATTATACTTACCATGTTCATATATGATCAGTATTGGTTGTGGATGTTCTTTGTCTCTATAAGTTGCATAATATAAGTCAAACAGATTAATAGAATGAGATACATCATACGACTACACTTACATCATATATCGGCCATCTAATGTATTACAAACGAATTAGATCCCCCCAAAATAAGAATAAATGATCTTCAGTTTTTGAGACGAAACTTCTGGCTATACTCATTCGCAATAAGCCAAACAATTGCACCCTGTGATGCCTATTTATTCGGTGCATGCAAGATGTCATGCATTGAACAGACGATCTCTAGTGCACAGACTTGATTACATAGATATTACCCATAAATACCCTGCAGATTGGACAATCCGGTTAAATACAAGACTTGCATGAGTTCGTCCCAAGGATTAGTTTGCGCATTTCGTGAAATTTGAACAGACGAGTAGCAAACATACAATATATGGGTCACCTTCAAGAGCAATAGCAAAATAGAAGGGGGAAGAGTTGAAGGCTCACCTTCGAACCGGCAGATACAGGAAGAGATCGTGAGGGAGAGGTTGATCGAGAGGGAGGCACACCGATTGATCGAGAGGGAGAGAGGTTGATCGAAGAGAGGTTGATCGAGAGGTAGAGAGGTTGATCGAGAGGGAGGCACACCGGTTGATCGAGAAGGAGAGAGGTTGATCGACAGGGACGAAGAGGGGTTGATCGAGAGGGAGATCATGACTGAATGGGATGCGAGTAAGTCGATATTAAGTCGGAATTTACCGACGGAGAAAGTTTTATCGTTGCTAATTAGCGACGACCAACAGCATGTCGTCGCTAATTTGCGACGACAAAACCCTAAGCCGTCACTAATTAGCGACCACAAACCCTACTCCGTCGCTAATTTGCGACGACAAAACCCTAGGCCGTCACAAGTTAGCGACAACAAATCCCTCCGTCACTAATTTGCGACAACACAACAAATCCCTCCGTCACTAATTTGCGACGACAAAACCCTAGGCCGTCACTACTTAGCGACAACAAACACCTCCGTCACTAATTAGCGACAACACATCTGGCCGTCGCTAATTTGCGACGTCAAAAACCTCTGTCACTAACTAGAGACAACAAATCTCTCCGTCGCTAATTAGCGACGACTAAACACTACGCCGCCACTAACTAACGACAATAAATCCCTCCGTCGCTAATTAGCGACGACAAAACACTAGGCCGTCACTACTTAGCGACAATAAATCGCTCCGTTTCTAATTAGCGACGACAAAAACTAGGCCGTCACTACTTAGCGACAACAAATCCCTCCGTCGCGAATTTGCGACGACAAAACCTAGGCCTCATCCGTCACTAATATGCGACGACCAGCCTCATCCGTCCCTAATTACATTTAGCGACGATACAACATTGTCTGTCACTAATTACATTTAGCGACGGAAAACCTGTAGGTGTCACTAATTAGTGACAAAGCCGTTGTCCGTCACCAGTTAGCGACGAAGAATCCCTAGTCCGTCACAATTTAGCGACGACCTATACTAGCCCGTCACAATTTAGCGACGAAAAATCCATGCCTGTTACAATTTAGCGACGACACTAATTGTCGCCGTCGCTAATTAGCTACAATACAGCATGAGTTCTGTCGCCAAATTAGTGATGGCCATGTTTATCCGTCGCTAATATGCTGGATAATTTAAATTATAAAATAATATCAGCAAATTAAATCATGTTAAAACTTCACAAAATTGTCATGGCAAATACTTAAGTTTTTCAATAATAACAACACTAATAAAAAAAATAGTACCCAAATTAACAACATTGTATCAAAAATCTTCATCTTCTTCTTGGCCTCCTGAATCACGTACGTCTTCATCTATCGAATCAGATTCGTTACAGTCATCGGTGAAATCATCTTCGTCTTCATCGGTCAAATCATCTTCGTCTTCATAATCATCTTCGTGATCCGAATCACTTTCTAAATGTGCTCCGCAAATTTCAGTTGCATCAACATCTATCATTGCTCCACATGGATCTCGTAAACTTGAAATGGTATATTCCTCAGTGTCATGGGTGTTACCAACTTCCTCTTGCTGATATGCCATGTCCTTCCAATGTTCTTCGATTTTTCTTCGAGCTTTGATTTTACATACAGCCGACCAATCAACTTTGTCTCGTTTCAAACTAGGGTATGATGCATAATATACTTGAATTGCTTGTTGTGCTAAGACAAATGGTTCATACTTCATATATTTTTTCTTGTGATTTATTTCAACCAAATTATACTTCTGATGCACCCTCATTCCTTTGACGGGGTCGAACCACGTGCACTTAAATAACACAATGCCTAATGATGGTCCAGGGTACTCAATCTCTAAGATTTCATCCAACAAGCCATAAAAATCGGTGCTCAAACTAGAATCATCATCTGATTGCACACACAGACCACTATTCATTATTGTTTTTCCCATTCCGTAGTCTTGAGTATGAAAATTATAGCCGTTAATGAAATATGCTGGTCAACAACGTACTCTGGATTTTGGACCAATGGCCAGATGATATAGAACATCATGCTCTGGAACTTGATCCCTATTAATATCAACCTAATTGATGATGATAAACGCAAAGTCAATCATAATATACAGACCAGTGGTCAATTGTTAGTAATTTGAAAAACGTGGCAACCCTAGCTCAACAGATAACTTACATATGATTTGAACCATGATGCAAAAGATTGATTTATCACAAAATCAATATCATTTGGCGGTAGTCCAGCAATTGAACTTTGGAAAATCCTGTTGTGCAGAAACATATATATACACGTTAGCCAAAAAATTACTTAAGTCAACAATATATGGATAAATAATTTATTTATTTATTTTTGGCATGTGCACTTACTCGAAATATGGATCAACGTTTGGACAATTCAATAAAATGTATGTATGCGCTACATGCCATTCTTCGCCAGTTAAGTAACGATACCGGCTTACGCCGCTTGGTCGACCGAGATAATTGAAAATAGAGAATGACTTTCTATTGGGATCAAAGGAGCCCTCATCGTTTCGTCCGGCTCTCCTCCTTTTGCACTGCACGTATGGCTCAAAATAATATGATGCAAATGTAGTCACTTCTTCAACAATATATGCATTACAAATTGAAGCTTCCACGCATGCCTTGTTCTTTATTTTCTTCTTCAAATGAAATAAGAACCTCGTAAAAATTAATAAAGGAGATAGTCAGAACATAATAAATAATAATTACTTAAAGTAAGTTTGCAAATGAAGTAAACAAAAAAAATCACTTCACATCTCAAATGGGTACATCCATCGATATTGTATGGGACCAGCAACTTTGGCCTCATAAGGCAAGTGAACTAAAAGATGCTCCATTGAATCAAAAAATGAAGGAGGAAATATCCTTTCTAAGTTGCAAAGGATAATTGGAATATCTCTCTCAAGCTTCTCCATGTGTGATGCTTTTAAGATTGTCGAGCAAATATCACGTAAGAAATTACTTAAGTCTGTAATGGCGCCCAAAACAAAGTGTGGTAGAATTTCCTTCGTCGCTGTGGGGAGCAGTTGCTCCATCAATATGTGACAATCATGACTCTTCAAACCCGTAAGTTTACATTCATTCATATCGACACACCTCCCGATATTTGAAGCATATCCATCAGAGAAGCGCACAGATTTCAACCATTTACAAATAACACGTCTCTGCTCCTTATTCATAGTATAAACAGTTTTCGGTTTTGGTCCCCTACTACAAGCATCAACATGTAGTGTTGGCCGATTACAAATATCACTCATGTCTTTCCTTGCATTCAAGTTGTCTTTTGTTTTTCGAGTATCATCCATCACCGTATTGATGACATTATCAAAAACATTCTTCTCTATGTGCATGACATCAAGATTATGATGAATAAGATGGGACTTCCAATATGGTAGATCCCAAAATATACTGCGTTTAGTCCACTTATGCGTACTTCCATATGCATAGGTTGTGCCATGGGGGTTTTCGACAACAGTTGGAAAGTATTGCACTCGCTCCCAAATTTCATCACCGGTCAACCTCAATGGTGGATGTGTTACATCGATTCTATTTTATACGAACTCTTTCTTATTCCTTATGAATGTATGATTTATAGGCAAAAATTGTCTGTGACAATCAAAGTAGCTCGCCTTCTTACCATGTTTCAATTTGAAGGACTTTGATCTCTCCATACATATTGGACATCCTAAAAGCCCAGCTGTGCTCCACCCAGATAACATTCCATACGTTGGGAAGTCATTTATCGTCCAAAGAAGGGCAGCTTTCATTACAAATCTTTGATCCTTACAAACATCATACGTAAGGATACCTTCATTCCATAGTAATTGTAACTCTTCTATCAATGGTTGCATATAAATGTCTATCAACTTTTTGGGGTTTTGTGGACCAGGCACGATCAATGTCAAAAACATGTAAGGTGTCTTCATGCACATACCAGGTGGAAGATTGTACGGAGTTAATATAATTGGCCAACATGAATAATTTTTCCCTGTTTTTCCAAATGGAGCAAATCCATCAGCACATAGACCTAGTCTGATGTTGCGAGGCTCCATCGCGAACTCAGGGTATGTTTTATCAAAATGCTTCCATGCGGCTGAATCGGAAGGATGAGACATTATATCTTCTTCTGGTTGATGATTTGCATGCCAAGTCATGTGTTCAGCAGTGACTGATGACGCATAAAGCCTTTGCAACCTAGGGATTATTGGCAAATGAAACAATTGCTTGCATGGTCTTCGCTTCTGATGACAACCAGCCCTCCTGTTAACCTTGTACCTAGATTCATTGCAAAATTTGCAATACTCTAAATTTTCATCTTCTCTCCAATATAACATACAACCGCTGTTACATATATCAATCCTCACAAATGGAAGACCTAAGTTATGTACTAGCTTTTTCATATCATAAAAATCACTAGGCATGATGTTATCACGAGGTAATGTCTCCCGCATTAATTCAACAAATGAGTTGAAACAATTCTCAGACACATTTTGCTCTGCCTTTATATTTAACATTCTTGCTGTCACAGATAACTTAGTGTGGTTATCACAACCAGCGCATAAAGGTTCATCAGCTGCGCTCAACACTTCTTGAAATTGACTACAAACATTATCATCAAATCCTCTTCCTCCCTGGTCATGCAAGTGTGCGACATGACTCGAACCCCCTTCTTCATGTGTAGGAGTATAACTAGAACTCACGTGGTTAGATTCCCAGACGTAATTCTGATTAGCTGCATTCATAACCATCCCCTAGTATGGATTCAATTGGTGATCATAGGTACATTTTCCCCTGCTCAGAAACTGGTCACTTATTTCATCAAGTTCATCGGATATAAATGGTTCACCATGGCAAGTCCAATTATAGTAGTTTGGAGTAAAACCGAATCTACAAAGGTGCTCACCAACTTTATTTACTGGAAAAAAATTTCCATTACTACACTTTCTACATGGACATCTTAACATATTTCCATCCATAAACTCAACGTTGCTACTAGCAAAGTCCAAAAACAGTTTCACCCCGGCACGATATTCCTCGGTCAATCCAGCTCGATTATGTAAGTTTTTATTATACATCCAAGATCTCTCTCTTTGCATTATATCTGTATGAAAATTAATATATAATGAAATAGTATACTAAAAATGAAACTCATAGTGACATATATATATGTATGTATGTTTTATGATGCGATCAAATGAAAACACAAAGTAAAACAATAATAAATTAATTCTTACAATTTAATTTGTCATCAAAACAAAATTACTGTTAATTTTTTTATATTTTCTACCGCTTTATCGACTACTCAAATGCCATGCAAGCCGAACTAGCTAGATTATGCAAATCTCTAACTAGGAGAGGAACTTGACGCCTCGGCCGCCGATAGAAATGGTGAGTGGCCTGCCATATGGGGGAGATCGAACGAAATCGAGCACAAATTAAACATCGCAGCTCAACATCACCGTTGGCAAAACGATTGAACCCACAAAATCGAATACCATGAACAAACAAAATGCAGAAATAATCTTAGGTAGCTAGTGTACGTACGTAGGGAAAACTAGTAGCTAAGAAGCAATTAAAAGAGAAATGCACATACCTTCTTCGTTTGGGTTTTTGGGTAGCGGCGGAGGAAGAAAGGGAGCTGTCGGGAGATACAAAACTGCATCTGATCGCAAGTTGTTAGGGTTATATCAGGGATTTAGCGACGAACGTAGCGACAAATTATTTAACCGTAGCAAATTATCGACGGTATTTGCGACGACATTCCAATCCCCGTAGCAAAGTGGCGACGCATTTTGCGACGAAACATTAATTGGTCGCTGATTTGCGACTTTTTTCGCGACGGAAAGTTTTTCCATTGGAAAATGGAGACGGAATTTGTAGCAGTCGCAAAAGATGTCGCTAATTAGCGACGTGTTGGCATTTTCGTCGCAAATTAGTGACTGTATTAGTCACGGACAGTAACCGTTGTCACAAATTAGCGACGACCTCCATTAGTTGTCGCTAATTAGCTACGTCGTATTAATAGTAGCAAATCCCGTAGCGCTTTAGCGATGACCTTGTGTCGTCGTAGCTAAATGGCGACGAATTTTGTGACGAATAATTTAGTTTGTCGCTAAAGTGCGACGCTGTATGTGTTCTCGTCGCAAAGTTCGTCAAAAATAGCGACGGACTGAATGTCGTCGATAGTAGTGACGAATTTGTTCGCTTCGTCACAAATTAGCGACGAAGATCCCTAAATTTGTCGCTAAGTCGCGACGGGTTATATACCGTCGCTAATTAACCGTAGAAAAAATCAGGTTTTTTTGTAGTGTTATGCGCAGAAGCTTCCCAAGCAGATATTTCCAAAGGAACACGCCCTTCATTATCTTGAAGTTGCGTCAACCTGGGATTTATTCTAACTAATGCCTTGACCATCCTTATCCTTCCACACCGGACAGCAATGTGGAGGGCTGTCTGGCCATCACAATCGGTCATTGCAAGCGCTTCCAGGTCTGGAGGCAAGAGCCCAACCAGTTTCTCGACAAATCGGTCTTGTGCACTCAAAGCGGCTATGTGAAGCACTGTTTCTGATCTGCTTGTCATTTTGGCCGTCTTTGAAGTAAAATCTCGTTCGAAAAAACTTTTAGCAGTTTCCCAATCACCACTGATTGCAGCTCGCAACAATGGTTGGTAATAGCGCTCATCCACTTTCTTTTCCAATATTTCTGCAGTGGATGCAAGCTTTTCAGGCCACCTCTTCCGTGCAGACATGAAAGGTGTGCCAGAAAGGAACAATTTTATCTAGATGCGCAGTCAAATCAAAAGCAATAGTTATGTTTGTTTTAATTTTATCTAGATGCGCAGTCAAATGAAAAGCAATAGTTATGTTTGTTTCGAGTCCTCCAATTTACCAACTAATCAAAAGAATTACACCATTTGATTGGCCCAAAATATTAACTTCACAATGAAATAACTCTTTCGAAGAATAACACACCTGTAGCTAAGAAGAAGCTGATTCAACACCTACACAAACAGCTTCAATATCTGCAGGAGAAAGAGGGAGCACAAAGTCCTACTAAAATTGTTAAGTCTATCTAATATTGTTTTTCTTTCCCGCTTCTTTTTCCTAGCCAAGGTCAGCTTTCTTTTTGTTTGATGATAAAGCAAATAAAAAGAACCATAAGAAAGATACAAGTCCCAGCATATTATTAAGACTACATCGCTTATACCATATCTTTACTGGGTTGGAAGTTGAATACCTGCTGGTGGTTCTGCATGATTCGAGTTCCCTTGTTCTTCACTTGGTTGCATCGCCATTGGATTGCTCCCCTGGTTACAGCCTTTCCACAGCAAAGTAAACGTAGAGCGCAAAGAGACTTTCTGTTTTCCTAGAAAGTCAATGTCAATCGGCTTGAGTTTCAGGGCCTCTTTTAACTAGGCCTCTTTTAACTAAGCTCAAGGTTTGACCATTTCCATAATAATGCATTGAACCTTGGTTGTTTTTATATTGATTAATTTATTAATATAGACAAATAATATGGTATTTTGCCGTCGGTTCATTCGTATAGTCTTTTTCTCATACCTCATGCCATGCGATTTAATTAAGAATTGATAAGGTCACATAATCAAATGGCGGAGCATTATGAAAATACTGCAAACTATGGAAATGAAAAATATATTAATGCGATCATTAACGGATGAACTATCTCAAGAGTTCATCTTAGTATTTTAGTTATTTGATGGAGGGGCCAAAATAATTGATGAAGGTATGCATATGAAACTGACCTTGTGTCTATCTCATGTATGAATGTTCCATCTAAATCGTGAGATTAAAAAAAAGAAGGATCAGAGAGAGATATTAAGTTCCTTCCAGATTCAATAATTGTCTCTCTTTTGACGCATTCGAGGACCAACCTTTCAAGCTCTAACGTACTTTCAACAATTGAGTCATGTTCCTACTCAGCCATTGGATTCAAGTGGTTTAATGTCAGCCATATAATTAATGCGTGCTGTCAGCGTTTCTAGATCACCACCGATTGTGCAAAACTTGTGGAGTTGGCCACTCAAAAGTGCCAAAATCGCAGCATTGCCCTTCCTTCGTTTCTACCCTGCTTCAATTTTTCTTCCACCATCCCTTTCTCACCAAACAACATATTTTAATAAAAATTTTAATCGGTGCACTAATGTCGCAATTTATTCAAATAAGCTGGTTTTTATAGAATCACGCATATTCATTTTTTTTTTTGCATGTAGATATATTTCATAAACAACTTATGCTCCCATTTGAAATTGCTTCTTTAAAAAAGACATGTACCGATCATGTGTGTGATATGTATAATCTTCCAAGGGCTTTTATTCTGTGCAATGGTGATATAAAAATTCCTCCGTACAAACAGGTTTTACATAATAAATCATAATCGACCTCATCTTTTTTTTGCATATAACTTTATTCATAAGTAGGTTCGTATCTACATTATGAGATTATTTGTATAAAAAAACTTTCATGAAAAAATATGTATGTAACATACACATATATTCGTAACAATTTTATTTCCTACCGTTAGATCCTACTTTCTGAGCAACATGAGAAAATCTTTTTCTTCACCTTTGTCTTTCACTTCTCCCTGCCAACTCAAAACATCTACACGACATAATCTATATCTGAATTGGGTCGGTGCACTTTTCTCGTTAGAAAAGATACATTGCCATCTTTAATTTTTACCTCATAAAATGAGGACATCGTCATCCTCAATCAATAAAATCATTATCCGTATTTAGCTTGATGTGGGAATTCTCAAAAGTTTAATATAACACTTTTTTTTTGGGAAAAAGTAATTAACTGAATAGGGATTTTATGTTATCCTTGAAAAAGCTAGTAAAATGGGGAGGATAATAATTTAGATGGAAAGTTAGAGCTTATTTGGTAACATTTTTAGTTCTCTATTTTTTTAGACTTTAGTTTTTCGAAAGAGAGAAAGAATAAAAACCTATTTGTATATCTTAATTAATGTTTTTATTTCCTGAAATTGATCGGTGGTTGAGGAATACATTTAAAGCGGAAACAAGAGGTAAACAAAATCTACTCTTTTTGTTCCCAAGAACAAAAAAAGAAAAAGAAATAAACTCAGTGTAATCTAGAGACTCAAACCTAATTCGAAAATACATATGACCCTAGCTGAAAGACTTAGGTTAGGTTGGCATAGATTTGGGTCTTGTTTTATTTGTTGGGTGGGGTGTTGTTTGAAACATTCATAGGATAATGGTGAAACCTTCTTTCCCCCTCACAAGTATAACAAAGTTGTTACATCTTCTTTAACTTGAGAAAAAGGAGTTGATAGCTACATGATACATGCTTCTACTAATGAAATTTGCTCATGAGTTGACAATGACAAGTTTGACTAAGGTTTAGACATAAATTTTGCCATACTTTCCATTCTTCTAGAACTCGAAACTTTAGTTGCATCAATTTTTTGTTTAAACTTCTTCAAAGCCACCTGATATATAGATTTTACAGTGAATGAACCATACATATTCCATGGCCATATCACTTTATCCCTCTTCTGGTGCGAATGAATAGGAACTTTAAAATTTAACTATAATGCCACTCCACTAGATTGTGCTCAATGTTCTCTAGTATGCATACCTTTATCTTCCAATCAATTAATTGAGCTCCCTTCGTCTCTATTTGCCTTCTAATTAGGTTAACAACAAGATTGAAAGTTTCAGATATCATGTATCCACCTATTTAGATGAAATTAGGACATAAATGTTGAAGTGCTTAAAAAATACCAGAGAAGTTATCTTTTTCAAAAACTTTTGACAGATAAATCAAGTTAAATGTTAGAGTTTATGACATATGTATAAACTGTATCAATTGAATCAATTGATACTATTACCATTTATTCGGTGTTAAATAAGTCTATGCTCTATGAATGTTCAATGTCATTTGTTTGAAGGTTTAATGGGTTCATGTAAATAAGCACATCAACTTCAAGATCACCTCCATCCTCAGTTGTTTCATCCTTGCCCATTCGATCAAGCCACATTTGCTCTTCTTCTCACCATCAAGAAAGTTCAAAAAGTCTATGCTACTCTTTATTGTAAAGTCCAAAAATTGGCCATCAACCTCCTTGTATTCCATTTTTCTGGATGATCTATTATCAGCAACTTCTTTCCAACTCCTTTCATTGTAAAGGAAAGAAAAAGGAATACTGGGTAATAAACAAGCGGCATTCTCTAATGTCATTTTTAGCCATTCATTTTAAACTAATGATGATCTTGATGAGTTAATTCCTTATAAAAATTTAGTTTTATTTGAAAATAAATTGTTAAGCCTCTCTTAATATTTGCATAATTAAATGAAAATTTTGATAACATAAATTTTTAAGATCAAATCAAACACATTTTTACTTTATTTTATTTAGTAACTATAAATCTTTTGTAGTTCACAAATATATTCTTCTGTTCAACACCCGTTCAGGATATAAAAATAAAAATGAAAATATTTATGAATGGACGTTGTTTTTCGAAATAGAAAGGAAAGTATTACCAAGCACGTTCTTAAATAATAAAATTAGTTCTTCTTTTAAAAAGATAAAAATAAAACGTTATGTCTTTTGAAAAAGAAAGGTACGATTAATGAATGAAATTATTAAGCACCTGGTACTGTCTAAGTGTACACGCGTCACGCAATGACGCCTTTTCTACAACTCCATTTTGGCCCTACATTAAGCGACTTAAAGATGTCATTGAAGTCAAGGACGGTTGCCTAAGGTCCCCCAACAATGATGCGACGTTCTTGCTTCTTCTCCAAGTTTGTATGACGTCATCGCTTACATCCTCACTAGGAAAGTTGGGTCGATTCTCTGAGAAAACACCAGGACACCTGCCAGGTGTCTCAGCATGAAAAGATGGAAGAGATGAAGACAAATAAGAAATTCGGTGATTTTAAATCAATTGTTAACGTGACGTGCATTTTTCTCTTATACCTAATAATAAATTGATACGTATGTGTCAGGTCATGTGAAATAAAAAAATTACTTTTTTATTCTTCTTCGTCCTCTTCCTTCCCTCTGTCGTTCTGGCTGTCCTTCATGGCCGCCGGTGCTTCCTCCTCCATCACAGAGCATCGTCCCCGCCCACCGCCAGCATCTCCACGCTTGCCCCTTCCAACTTGAGCTACCCCTCCATGGCCGTCGGCGCTGCTTCCTCCGTGGCTAGTGCTTTCCGCTCTATTCCGGCCGAACTTTCAGATCTAGATTTATAGTCGGAACAGAGCAAAAAAAAATTGATGAGTGCTTTCCATGGCCATGGCCAATCGCGGTTCATCGATCCAACACTCACTATACTATCAAGACCCAGGATCTGAAACTTTCTCAGATCTGGAACTTTCAGCTTCATTTGGTGCCAACACCGATGAAGGGGAAGCAGCGCCGACGGCCATGGAGGGTAGCTCGAGTTGTAAGAGTAAGGGGTGGAGATGCTAGCGGTCGACGGGGATGGTGCTCTGTGATGGAGGAAGAAGCATCGACGGCCATGAAGGACAGCCGTAGCGACAAAGGAAGAAGGAAGAAGATAAACATTCAATTTTTATTTTTTTATTCCACCTCATCTGACACGTGTCGACCTTTTATTGAGTATGAATAAAAAAATGTCCGCCGCGTCAACGATTGACCAGCAACCGCCGAATATTTTCTCGAGACATAGACATCCTTGCATGACCTGCATGATAGAGAAAAGAGAGGTTCCAGGACTGGAAACCCTTCGGCTAGCCCAACAATGCCACCGCAGCATTGTTCATGAACTTCGACGGTTGCTTTTCGGCGTAAGAGAGTCGGCTCATTGACGGTCCCCCAAATTCGGACATCAAGAATTTTTTTGTTTCCAAAAGTTCAACTGGATATGTATCAAAATATGGTGGTGATGATTATTTGCTTATGGTGCTTGATGAATTTTTCAATAAAGTTGAAAAATATTAATTTATTTTAGAAGTTAGTAATTTTTTAGTAGTGTCGATAAGTTATTAATGTTGTAAGAAAATAGATGGAGAACATGAAAACAAGATCCACCGTCTCGGATGTGCAATTATTATTGTCCTTTAGAATAAATTCACCTCTCGAAATATGGAACTCGGTGCAATCGATTCTGTCGGCTATTTTCTTGGGAGAAAATAGATCCTCATCATTACTTTGCACTGATAAGTACAGAGAACATGAAAATAATTTTGTATGTTAAACCTAGCAAAAAAATGAAAGCAAAATAAGAAGGAAAGTAAAGATTTTCTTGCTTTTGTATGTCCTTTTTGAATTATGTTCAGAGTAACCATTTGTAGGTAAATAAAAGAAAGCTGTTTTTCCATCACCAATTCTTGCATTAAATTGAAAATCCTTGCAAATCCCTTACAAATTGATGGAAGTTATAACCGTTACAAATTGATGGCGGTCATAACTATTGTCGTTAGCTTTAAATATTTCAAAACCTTTAAAATATCCAACAAATACCCATATATTTCAAAAAGTTATATGCTAGGTTAAAATCAATTGAATGTAATGCATTAGAATGCATGAACTTTGGAGTTGGCTAGGTTTGCTAGACATTGCACGAGCCCAAATGACCCCAGTTGGCCCTTGCCCCACCATCGCCAGCCCGTTTCACAGAAGGTGGGGTGACGGTGGCTAGGGCCTTGCAGGCCCTCTTGATTTTTCCATCCTTCCTTTTTTTTTTTATAAGTCTAGATTATCTTTTAATTTAATTTATAATATCTAGGTTAAAAAAATAAGATTTGAACCCAAATAACACCGTTTTAACCTTATCCTTCTTAAGCATATTGGTTGATAGTAATAAAATGTCAAGACAAGGAATGAAGAATTCTTTAAGAATATTTTTTTCTTAAGAACTGATAGTATTTCTCATGTAGCTCCAAATACAAATGATAATGAACAATCAAAACATGAATTGACAAGAAGTAAAAGGCCAGGGAAATAACTTTTTGGAAATAATTTTTATACTTATCTTGTTGCTAATGATTTGTTTAACTTACTTGAATCAATTTCTTCTAAAGAAAGTCATTTTTGAAAAGAAGCCATAAAAATTGAGATTAATTTTACTTTACAAAATCAAAATTAAAAGTTGGTCGATTTCCTATCAAGTTAAAAATCGATTGGTTGTAAATGGATATTTTAAAGATAATTTAACCCTAACGGTTTCATCGATAATTGCAAAGCAAGTTTTGTTGCAATATCTTTTACTCAATAATAAACTGTTCATTATTCTGACATCTTTGATAAATGGATTATTCTCTACCAGAGAAACAACTGATGATGGTAATCACGAAAGAATAGAGAAAACCATTGAGTAATTAAGTTGTTTGTAACATTGAAACAAGATCACATATCGTTGTTTGCTCAATCTTCGCTTCTCTTATCTCAATATTTTTTTTCTATTTTTTACTAGTAAATTACTAATTTTGCTTTTATCGGTGAGAGTTGTATTTCTTCCTTGAGATATTTCCTCATCACCGTTTGGGCAATTTATCTTTTAAAAGAGAAATTGAGCGGTCGAATGGTCACATGGTCAGTGACCGTCAAACCGCATTTCTTAGGGAAGAAAAGTTACTTACATAAATGCAAGAACTCCTCCTTTCATATCCTCTCTAAGATTTGATCAATCTATAATTTGCAAGAAGAGCCATCTTTTCCATAATGTATATTGTATTCTGCCCCCTATCCTTGCGTGCAAAATTGTATTGACTAAGATAGCAACAGAGGTTACTTCTCTCCTTATGGTCTTAGGTTTAACCCTTCTTGGGAGCACCATGGCAAATCCTTAATGTACGAACGCTGAGCATTACGTGATCACCAAATCAAATAGCAATTGAGTAGACATGTACAAAGCAAAACAAAAAAAAGAATTAAATTGAGTTATCTCTTGAAAACAAGTGAGTAGTTATCTTGTGAATGGGAAGAACTAATTATGTACGAACGCTGATTTTCACTTAGCTTTACCAAATAAAACAATTTGCATGTTACATTTTTTTAGTTTATAAAAGAATAGAAAGAGAGGGAAAAAAGAGAGTTTTTCGGCTTGATAATGCAAACATAAAAAGGGTATAGATAGGGATGAAAAGTACGGTATTCTTAAAATCTCAATTGTATATTGCTAGTGCAATTATTATTATTTAAATCTAACGGAAATATTAGGATAACCAATATTTTTTCCGAGGCAGAAAATATGATTGGCCTAACCATTTTGGACATTATTTTTATGTCGGGATCTCCTTAATTCACTTGGAGGATGTTTGTATAAACTTCTACTTTCTACTTTTGGTCAATTTAAATATCATGGTGATGCATTTTGGCTTTTTTTTTTTTGAGCTTGTGATGCCTCAAGTTTTAAAAATATATAGACTTTAACACTAAGATCGTATGTAAATTTTTCATAACCTTTTTTTTATTTGAAAGAAAGTTGTGTTCATAGTTTAAAAAAAAATACATGAGAAATATATAGATTTCATGACAAAGCAAATGAAAATAGAGCAAAACCTTGAATATTGCAAAATAAAGCCAACTCCAGAGTACAAGGAAGATCAATAGAGCACTACTAGGGTGAAGTATACACTTCTTCCACAATAATAGATTTGTCAAGCAATTGACGGCCGATAATTGGATCTCGTATTTTCGTCAAAGATGAGCACACATCGAAAATTCTTTCTCCAATAATTATGGCGTTGCCAATTGGCAGTGTGCACTAGGTTTGGCTTCCTCTACACCATTGCCATATGGAGACAACAAAACATGTTGAACAAATGTGAAAGATCATATTCATGATTTAGTGAGACGCCAAAAATTTACGATCATTATTGAAGTTGGAGGCATAAAACTTGTATATGGATAGAATATAAAGGTATCAAATCTATAAAAGCATATTCATTAAAATCCCATAACTAAATTGGGAGAGGATAGCTCCTAGATTTAAAACTACATAGGGAGAGTTCAAACTCTCCCATTCCATAAATAAACTGAGAAGAGAGCTCCCAAGATCTAAATTGAGAAAGAAAGGAAATAAAAAAGAGCAATAGAACACAAACAAAATCAACAGGAGATGGAGGGGAGGACGAGACTAGCTCAAACCCTCCCCTGTGATTGAAGGTTGAAGAAGACGATGGAGAGAGAATAGAGATAGAGAAAATGACTTTTTGTTTCTTCCTAACTTTTTAAGGTAAATAAAATTTAAATTTCGGTTAACAAGTAAATTTTTTTGTTTAACTTTTGTAAAAACATGAATCGACAGTCCTTTGGAAAGTGTGGTTCAATCTGAGTTATAGGGCTTCAAATGTTGCATTCGGCAGGGTCTACTATTGCAAAGGCATGATAAGGAAAAAGGAGAATGTTAAGACTTAAATGGAAAATCAAATAAATTCATTATATCATTGGTAATTTACTGGCTGTATTTGTGAAATTTCAAAAAAGTTGCTCATTTACTGATATGCCGTTTGGAAGCCAAGAAAAAAGTGGAGCTAGAGCTGTTTCCACAGTCCCGTGCTTTCGTGCATGACAACTTTGTCATGTTTCTCCTCAGCCATTGGATTCAAGTTGTTTAATATCAGCCGTTCGATTAGTGCACCTTGTCAGCGTTTCTAAATCCTTCCCGTTGGTGCGAGACTTGTGGAATTGACCACTCAAAAGTGCCAAAGTCACAGCATTGCCCTTCCTTTGTTTATTCACTGCTTCAATTTTTATCTGGTACCAAAGGTGATCTCACATGCCTCATGGCTATGCTAATGATGAACCTATTGGTCGGTTGAAGTTAGGAAAGCTACTATCAATAAATATTTTAAAACTCGTAGCAATATGAAGGTAGCAATTAAAAGAATTTGATCAATTATAAATTGTTGAGATGTTGATATATCTATTTATAGAGTTGATAATTTACTTAAGATGGTTATAAAATCTCAAAAGAGTTTATAATACACTAATATTTGGAAGTGAGTAAATTCTTAATAGTATTGGTTAGTCATTCATTGGTCACCTGATAATCCAGTTACTGATCATGATTTTTTCATCAACACTATTTGAAATTTGCCAACAGTTATAGAAATTCACCAACGAAATTTTTTTCACATTTTCCCTTGATTGGACCTTGAACTCGTCCTTGCCAACAGGAAACATGTGGGGGCTGACCAGTTCATGGGCCACACCTATAATTATCTCACCCCGCAATATTTATGGCGAAGGAGATCGGACACATTGAAACACGACGACAAAAATTAAACATCAAATAACGGATTAGCACGAAGCACACTTGCAACGGACGAACAAACATAATTTCAATTTGGTACAAGGACACTTACAGCATGTCATACTCCATGGCAAACGCTTGAATAGTCATAAATGGTTGAGGATCCACATCATAACTATCCCTCCGGACCAATCAGTCGCTTCGCCCATTTCAACGTACAATTCAATGCATTAATCAAGTGGCGAAGAGGCACCTCAGACATAAATCCGCTTCAGCCGTTCGCCAGGACGACCATAACTTTTGCTCGGCAGAGTGGTTAGGATGTAGATTTATTTGGGTCATTCGTAGTTTTGTCCTTTCCAAAAGATCGATTTATGTGACTTTTGCTTAGCTATTTTCGGAGACCTATTAACACCAAAAAGATGTCAAAGTATATGATTGGCAACTCGTACTGCATGAGACCGATCAAGACGCAGCAGAGGCAAAATCCTGTGTCGATTGTTGAAGGCTTCTGGCCGGCAAACTCAATTGACCAATAAGTAAGTCTGAGAGCAAAGGATCAATCGACTTGGATTGATCTAGTCGACAAAAGAATACGATTTCGGATGCAATCGTCAAGGAGACACCCGTGAAGGATAACATCAATGCAACTACCAAAAAGTAGAGCTGAAAATTGAAGAAGTGATTGATGATGACATGACAATGTGAAAGTGGAATCATGAATTTCAGAAGCAGCGACGTTGGTAATCATGAAAGAGTGGAGAAACAATCACCAAGTAGTGGACTCGTTTTGTTGCTAAACAACCATTTGCAAGTAGAAATGGCTAAATTGCAATAGACCCCTAGAGTATGTATGATGAACTGTTTTGGAAAATATCGGGTCAAGGAAATCATTTTTTTAGGAAAATACTTTATTGGAAATCATTTTTCAGTATTTTTCTAAATCCTCAAAAAGACTTGAAGAGTAATTTTTGTTATTTGGTATCCTATGATAAAATTATAAAAAAATTATACTGATTTTAATTTTAATTTTTTCTTTTCTTTTCCTTATTCCTTGGTCAATGGTGGGCCGTGGTGATAGGGACAAGCCTGCCTGAGGTTGGCAAGACTCAAGCCTACTGATTGGGCGAGGCCTCGCTAGATCAACCGGACTCAAATCTCACTTGGGCTCGCCAAACTAGTGAGGCTTAAGGCTTGGCCTTTCCTAATTAATAAGCTCGAGCCTTGTTGACCTCTGCCGAGCTTGTCCTTGGTCTATGGCTAATCACCAGTCATTGCCAATGGTTGCCACAGGCCAAGAAAGGAGAAAAGAAAAAAAAAAGGAAGGAAAACAAATAAAGAAAGGAGAAAAAAAGAAAAAAATTAAAAATTTGAAACTCCTTTTCTTAAGTATTTTAAAGCGGTCCTAGATGTTGGGACGTGAGAACGAAATTTGGATTTTGATGCTCAAGCATAGAGTTTGGTGTCTAAGTATAAATACTTAGTCATATTTTGAAAAACATTTTCTGATCATTTCGAAGTGGGAATCATTTTTTGGATGTAAGTTTTGTAGGAACAAATTTTTTGTTGATTAGGAAAGTATTTTCTATTGACTCATTTTTCTAAATGAATCATCGAAAAATAAGTAAAATGTTTTCCAAAAAATGTTTGATATCTTTGTAACGGTGAAACATGACCATGCACTGTTGCTTGCTTAATCTTTACTTCTCTTATCTCAGTAGTTTTTTTTTCGTGTCATTACCAGCTCATAAATTACTAATTTTACTTTCGTTTGTGAGAGTTAAATTTCTTACTTGAGGGGCCTCCTCCTGACCGTTTGGTCAATGATCTTCTAGAAAAGAAATTAAGCAGTCGAAAGGTCACATGGTCAGTGACCGTTCAACCGCATTTCTTTGGTATGAAAAGTCACATAAATTCATAGAGCTCCTCCTTTCATGTTCACCTTCATTCACATACTATATTTTCTTTAAAGTTTGATCAATCTATAATTGTAGGAAGAGTCATTTTTTATCATAATGTATGCTTGTATTATATGTGCTACCCGCATGTGTAAACCGAATAGACATTACCAACAAAGTAGTGGATTGAATGGCAATGGAGTTTGCTCCTCTCCTTATTATCTTAGGTGTAGGCTTTCTTGGGAGCCCTCCAAGAGCAAAACCTCAATGCACAAGAGTGATTTGGGGAGTTTGTTCCCGTAAGATCACTCGGGGTGATATACTAATTGATGTGCATGATAGCTGACCCAAACATCATGTAATTGCCAAATTAAACAAAATTTGAATAGACATTTATAAAGGAAAAAAAAGGAAGGAATTAAATTTGCTTACCTCAAGAAAAGAAGTGAGTAGTAATTTGGTGAGTGGGAAGGACTGATCATGTATGAAGATAGACCATCACTTAGCCTTATGAAATGAAATAACGTCCGAGTTAGATTTTTCAGTTTAAATAAGAACAGAAAGAGAGAGAAAAGAGTTTTTCGGCATAATAATACAAAAGATAAAAAAGGGTATAGACATGGACAAAAAGCATGAAATTGTAAAAACTCCAATTGTATATTTTGCTTGGGCAAGAAAAATTTTTAAATCTAAAAAAATATGTATAATCTTATGTATTGGCTAACTTTTTTTCTCCTAAGCAAAAAATCCAATTGGCGTAGCCACTGCGGACCTTAAATTTGGATTAGGATTGCCTTGGGTTGAATAGACTTTTACTTTTCTCATTTTGCTCAAAAGTGAAAACAAGTAGATCAGAAACGGTGTTTTAGATAGCCGTTTTAAGTGCACGAGACCAATTTGTCGAGAACATGGTTAAGCTCTTGTCTTCATATCTGGGAGCAGCTATGTGAAGCACCATTTCTAATCCGCTTGTTATTTTGGCTGTCATTGAAGCAGGATCTTGGGGTCACACAGATTTTCAATAAAACAACAAAAGTTATAAAAGTGTACAGGCACTTTGGATTTAATTTTCAAGGGAAAAGTCCAAGTGAACGGACAGTAGTCAATAACAAATAATACAAAATATTTGAAACCACAATTAGAGAAAACTGGTCTCTTTCATACATCAAAATGAATTACAACTAGAAGAAAAGACACAGGTGGTGCCTTGTCAACACCCCTTGTCTTCCATAATCTATGTAGACAAATAATCAATGGAACTCATTGACGAAATACTAATGGAATTTGGCATTAAAAAAAAAGTTAAGGATAAATGTGTGTAATGGATATAATTTAGAGTTCTTGATGGATTTTTCCCCTGCATAAAAGAATGCTCCAATTAAGATTTTCTCATGCTTGCGAGATGACGGTCTTCCATCCCTAGCTCTTGATTGGAGTCGTTAGCTTCAGAATCCTAAAAATCAGACATACTTCTATTAATTCGGCCAGACCTGTCGCCAAAAGACGTCTTAAGTGAAATTTTTGCAAGGCTGTGGTTCCCAGATACTCAATGGTTGTAATTAGTAGTTAAAGTCTAAGTGAGGATGATCGATGGCCAATCAAGTTGTTAAATATGACTTCGAGTGACGAGTAAATGGATTGGAATATGTCTTGAGATATTAAAGACTTTTTGCAAAATTTAAATTGCTAAATAAAGCGCAAACAGTAGATTGGAGACAATGAGGAATTTTAATAATTTTATTGAATTATAACATATGGCTTGCATTCTTGGACGCCATGCTTGCTCGATGACTGAAGTTGATCACAAACTGCCAATGGAGATGATTGGAGTGCGTACAGCAAGTAAAATGCTTACAAAACATGACTGGGACGCTTTTAAAAACAAGGATGAGAACATAAATTAGAAAAAAAAAACTAATCTAATTTGAGATTCAAACTAAGGAAAAATCTTATCTAAATTGATTTGTTACCAATGATCTGCTCATCTTCAGAGTCAAAATCTCATGTCGCATGAAAAGTCTTACTTGAAAGGAACAGAAGTTTATGCTTCACGTGAACACGTAACATCCACATGTCGATAGTTTTTCTTTTCCCGTTGTGCAAAATATGAATTGACGGAGCATCTAATCGGTAGTCTATTTTAGGACTATGATACAAGAAGTCCTTTCTTTCGTGACAGCAATTCATGTTTGATTGGATGGAAACCCCATAGGCTTGTAAAAGGTCCTCCGAGATTAGAACTGGCTCACGCCCTCAAGTATCGGTGGTGGATGAATCGACTGAAACCTAACCAGGGGCATCTGTCATTCAAACGTGGATTTTTTTCGAAAAATTCTAACGCATTACTTGCAGGCGCTGATTTTCTATCATGGACTCAATTAAGTATCTCTATCTTTTTACAGAATTGAAACAATTAAGCATGTATGATTCAATTTACAATATCATTTAGTAAGTTAAAAGCTAGATCCTTTGGTTTGGTATGCCCAAGACATCCTTGACATTGAACCACTAATTTCAATTTGATAGAAATAGACTAGCATGTACGGACTTGGTGGATTTTAAGATGTTAACAACTTATGTATAAGAAACCATTATTTTTTAATGAAATTTCACACATTTCTCAACGCGAATCAGAGTAGCAATCCCATGACTTTGCGGTTTGCTAGTGGCCAAAAGTCTCCCAACCGAGGGGGGAAAAAGATAGAGGTGAAGAGAATGATTTTCCCCATGTGATGCAATTCCACACCTTTCTCAGTGCAAATGTAATGATAATATGTATATACACAAACATCGGCATCATAAAAGTTTTCTGCACAAAAATATCTCAGAGTGGCAATATAAATCTGTTTGTTGAATATAGTTACGTGCAAAAAATGTAAGTTGATTATGTGTTATTATCTAAAACTTGCTTGTGTGAAGAAACTTTTACATCACCTTTTATAGAATAAAAGTCCGTTGAAATAAGATTCATGTTATGGACACTCTTAGTGTAAAAGTTTGTTGAAATAGGATTTATGTCATGGACACTCTTAGCGTAAAAGTCTTTTTTACACATGCAGTGTCCAAATGGAAAAACATGTTTATGGATTAAACCTACTTGCTAAGAATGAAAATCATAAGTGGCATTCTATAAATCCTGTTGACATAAAAGAAACTTTTACACTGCCAGTAAAGTATATAAAAGTCTATTGAAATATGTTGTTTGCAAAGCAGAGAATGATGGAAGAAGAGAAAATTAATAGTAAATGCACTTTGTATTTCTTTTAATAATTTTTCAAATTTACACTTTTGAAAATAAAAGGAATTTTCATAAAATTTCTGGGGTCATAGAATTGGAAATCACATTGTCATTCAGTGAAAAGAGAATGGCTTATATATATATATAGAATCTGGCTCCATCCACATGTGTTTCTATAAATAGAGAAGATCACGACGACACAAACTGACTTTGACTTTTAAGTCTTCACCCACCTAAAATTCTTTGTCCGCTTTACCTTTGAAAAGATGCAAGAGGGTCGCGTCCTTTTGGCAAGGGATTTTGGTAGCACTCTTACGACGTCTTCTGTTGACCATTTCGCTTGTACTATTGCGCTTTTTAACCTTTATGGGCCATTATTTTTAGCTAGTTACGTCATTCTTTCCTTATTGAACATGTAAAAGTTCAGAGTATCTTTTGTCATTAACTTCTGCTAGAGGTAGAATAAGAGTTGACTAAGAGTCAATTGGCATGTGCCAATGATCCCTCTGAATTTTTTTTCTCTTTCTTTTTGCGTGACATGTATACAATTCAAAGTTGCTTATGTGAAAAAAATTTACATCACCTTTTGTAGAATAAAAGTTCGTTAAAGTAGGATTCATGTTATGGATACTCTTACACTCAGTTTGCTTCACGGAAAATAACTTCTAAGCAAATATTTTTCAAATTTTCTAGCATTCATTTCATTGAAAAAAAATAGTTGAGGAAAATATTTTCACAAATGGAAAAAACACTTTTATTTTTTAAAGTAGAAAACATTTTCCGTTTTCTTTATTTACCTTAATAGTCAATATTTTCCAATGCGTCAATGTATAACACAAAAAAAGAAAATAATTTAAAATTTTATTTTTTATAATTTTTCTTAAGTTTCAAATGAACACCTGATAATATTATCAGTTTTCAGGAAAATAATTTCAGATAAAATATTTTCCAAAATGCTATATTTTTCTTTGTGAAACAAACGGAGTCTTAGTGTAAAAATTTGTTGAAGTACGATTTGTGTCATGGATAGTCTTAGACTCCGTTCGTTTTACAGGAAAATATTTCAGGAAAATATTTTCTGGATTTTTCGTCATTTGTTTCATAGAAAATGCAATAGTTAAATAAAATATTTTTCATCAATGGAAAAACACCTTCAAAAGTAGGGAAAATATTTTTCACATTTTATAAAGTGAAAAATAATTTTTGTCTTTTTTATTTATCTTTAAATATTGTGGCCTACTCGCCCAAGGTTGATGAGTCGTTGGCCTCTAGTAGCAAGCAAGCTTGCAGCCTTTAAATTTTTATTATTTTTGCTAAATTTCAGACAAATATTCGAAAATATTGTCATTTTTCAGAAAAATAACTTTCTGAAAAATATTTTCTAAAAATGTTTCATTTTTCATGAAACAAATGGAGCTTTAGTGTAAAAGTCTTTTTGATACATGTAGTCTCAAAATGGAAAACTTGCTAAGAATGAAAATAATAAGTGGCATTCTATAAAACTTGCTTCCATGAAGAAACTTTTACAATGCCAATAAAATGAATAAAAGTCCATTGAGATATGTTGTTTGCAAAGCAGAGGATGATGGAAGAAGAGTAAAAAAATGATAAATACACTTTATTTATTTTAATAAATTTTTCAAATTTACACTTTCGAATATAAAAGGAATTTTTATAAAATTTCTGGGGTCATAGAATTTGGAAATGACGTGGTTATTCACTGAAAAGAGAATGGCTTTTTTTAATCTGCGGCTAGAGTCTGGCTCCATCCACATGTGTTTCTATAAATAGAGAAGATCACGACAACACAAAATGACCTTGACTTCCAAGTCTTCATGCACCTAAAATTATTTGTCTACTTTATCTTTGAAAAGATGCAAGAGGGTCTCGTACCACGTCTTATGTTGGCCATTTGGCTTCTACTATTGCAACTTTCGACCTTTATGGGCCATTTACTTTTAGCTAGTTACGTCATTCCTATCGCAAATTGAACATGTAAAAGTTCAGAGTATCCTCAATCATTAACTTCTGCTAGAAGGTAGAACAAGAGATGGCTTAGAGTCGATTGGCATATGCCAATGATCCTTCTGAACTATTTTTCTCTTTCTTTTTGCGTGACATGTATACAATTCAAGGAGAGTCCTCAATAATTTCATACATGATTTCACACTTTCAAACGTGCTTATGGATCACGATGCAGGTGAAAACACGTTTCCTCTTTGTTTTTATTAATTCCATTCATTAACTTTCTATCTAATTTTTTCCTCTTCATTGTCCTTAATTGCTTAGGGGATAAGTGCACCACAAATCTTAGAACTTATCGTAAAAATATAATTAAGTGCTAAAACATTCAAAAAGTGTAATCAAAGTTTAAAATTTATCAAGTTGGTGCAATCAAGTCCTTCTATTAACATCATCAATATATTGAATGGAAAATGGCATTTCAAAAATAATTTCTTACACCCATGTGGCACTTTTTATTAATTTTTATTTCCAATCTTATTTTAATATAACAAAATTGGGATCGAAGAAAATAGATGATACAATCTCACTACTAACTGCTGTTGCTACCACTAATGTCAAGGGGGACCGATGATGGTTGGACCTAGGCAAGGTTGGTGCACTCTAACTAGTCATGGGCGAGGCCTCGCCACCATAGGCAGGGGTCGACGACCCCCACTAGGCCTGGATAAGGCTTGCCCTAGGCAACGTCAACCCTCACTTGGGATTAGTAAAGCTTGTTGGTCCTTGCCTTGGGCAAGTAAGGCCTCACTAGGTTTGGCTATGGCTAGCGTTACCCAGATTTTGGCTATTAGCACTTGCTCCAAGCAAGGGTCGGCAAGGCCACGTTTGACAGTCATTGGCCCTTACCTAATGCCTAAAGGCAGGTGATGGTCATAAGCTCCACAGGACAATTGGTGTCACAAAAAATCTAGACGTTCTTGACCCAATTTGGGCAAGCCTTGCTTGCACCGACAAGGACTCACCTAAGGCTAGATAGGGCCCACCACCTACACCTAGGGATTGGTGAGGCCCTCTAGAGTCCTATCGGCCCCTCTGGAGATCAATAGCGGTAGCAGCGCCACTTGCAAGTCATTGTCTTTTTTCCTTTTTTCCCAATTTTGTAATTTTAATTATTTTAGTTTTTAAATATTATTTAGATAAATTTAGTATGAATTTTTATTTAAAATTCTACATAGGATAGAGAAATCATTTTTAAAATACCATGTTAAGCGTTTTTTATTAGCAAATTGGTGGTGTTAATAGATGGACTTGATTGTATCAATTTGACAAGTTTTAAGACTTGAATGCATTTTTAAAAAAATTTGAAACTCAATTGTACTCATAGTATACCTATCCCTTTTTCTAAGATAAAACAAGTTCCATATTCAATTAATTATTCTTTTTTTAGGAAAAATTATGAGAAACTTATGAGAATACCCATATTAAGCTATATGTATATGGAAATGGTTAAGTAACTGAGGATGGAAAAGGTTAAGTAACTGAGGATAATGATGTTCTTATTTTATAACTAAAGTTAAATATGTGGATGTCTTACTTTCATAAGAAGGACACATTAGCGCAATACAGACTCAAATTACGTTTGAAAGACCTTTTAAATTGGCGATAAAAGATAAAAGTAAAGAAAAAAGAGGTCCAAAGAATTATTTTTCCCATGTTGTTTAGAAAGTACAGACCTATCGGTGGTGAAAAAAAATGTTATAGATTTATGATACCTACATCATGATCAATTTTTTTAATAAAATGTTATAGATTTATGAGACCTACATCATGATCAAATTTTTTAATGAACATTTTTAGAATGGAAATATAAACTTGTCAATGGAATAGAGTTATATGCAAAATAAAATTGACTGTGTCATCATCTAAAACCTGCTTATGTGAAGAAAGAAGCTTGTTGAAATAGAATCATATTACATACACATACACTGTTAGTGTACTCTCTCTCTCTCTCTCTCTCTCTCTCTCTCTCTCTCTCTCTCTCTCCTTGCACAAGTAGTCTTAGAATGGAGATATAAACCTATTTGTGGAACAAATCTACATGCTAAAAGTAAAATTGTATGAGTCGTTCTACAGAACCTACTTATTTAAGGAAATTTTTACATATCTTATGTGTCATTTGATAAGACTAATTACATAAAGCGACGTTTATGCCAGTGGCGCACTGAATAAAAGTCCATTAAAATTAGTTGTTTGAAAAGTAGAGAGTGATAGAAGAAGAGAAAAAATGATTATGTGAAATTACGCTTGTATTTCTTCTAGTAATTTTTTCAAATTTATATATTTGAAATAGAAGGAATTTTCATTTAAAAAAATCTGGCATCACAGAATTTGGAAGTAACATTGTTATTCAATGAAAAGAGAATGGTTTTTTTCTATTTGCGGTTGGAACTCTGGCTCCACCCACGTGTTACTATAAACAAAGAAGATCCACAACAAAACAAATTGACTTCGACTTCTAAGTCTTCATCCACATAAAATTCCTTTTTTGCCTTATATTTGAAAAGATGGAAGCGTGTCACATCCTTTTGGTGAGGAAATTTGGTAGCACTCTTAGTTATGACATCTTCTGGCGGCCATCTGGCTTGTATTATTGTGCTCTTTGATTTTATGGGCCATTACTTTTAGTTGGCCATGTTGTACCTATCTATAAATCATTCTATAGATGCTCCCTGTCATATGATTATGTAAAAGTTTAGAACATCCTCAATTATTAACTTCTGCCCGAGGTAGAATAGGAGCTGATTACGAGTCAATTGTCATATGCGAATGATCCTTTTGGATTTCTTTTCCTCTTTCCTTTGCATTAGATTATACAATTGAAGGAGAGTCCCTAATTATTTCATACATGATTTCGCACTTTCAAAGTGCTCATGACTCACGGTGTAGGTGAAAAATGTTTCCTCTTTGTTTTTACAAATTCAACTAATTAACTGTCTATCTAATCTTTCGCTCCTCATTTTCCTTTTTTTTTCTAAGGATAAGTGCACTGTAAATCTAAAAACTTATCACAAAAGTGCAGTTAGGTAGTTAACTTTCAAAAAGCATGATCAAGTTTTAAAACTCATCAAATTAATGCAATCAAACTATTCGATTAACACCGTCAATTTATTTAACAAAAAAAGGTGACATGGCATTTTAAAAACAATTTCTCTCTATGACATGGTATTTTTCATTAATTTTCTTTGCACTCTTATTTTAAAAATCAAATGATGGTTGGTCATAGGTGAAGCTGGTAGGCCCTAGCTAGCCATGGACAAGGCCTTGCCAACCTATGCAGAGCAAATATTAGGTGGTCTCGGCGCAGTGCGCCCGGGCCGCTAAAGGGGGGCCACCTGGTGGGTGGGCCTCGCACGTTGTGAGATAGCGAGCAGAGCCCACTTGCTAGGTGGCAGGCCCCTAGTGGCCCGATGCACTGGACCGGGACCATCCAAAACTTTTCCACCTATGCAAGGGCCAGCAACCCCACCAAGCTTAGGTGAAGCTTGTCTTGGGTGACGTCGAACCTCAATCAGGCGAGTCCTTGCCCTTTTTTTCTTTTCCCTAGTCTTGTATTTTTAATTATTCTAATTTTTTTCATATTATTTAAATCGATTCGGGAGTAAAAATTATTTAAAATCCTATGTAGGAGAGAAAAATAATTTTAAAAATGCAACGTCATCATTTTTCGTTAGATAAATTAACGGTGTTAAGAGATGGACTTGATTATACCAATTTAACTAGTTTTATAATTTGATTGTACTTTTTAAAAGTTTTAGAACTCAATTACACTTTTACAACCAAGTTTAAGACTCATGGTACACTTATCCCTTTTTTCTAAGATGAAATGAATTCCATATTCAATCAATTATTAAGGATAACGATGTACTCAATTTATAGCCAAAGTTAAATATGTTGATATTTCACTTTTGTAAGAAGGACACATCAGCACAATAAAGACTCAACTTATGTTTGAAAGACCTTTTGAGTTGGCGATCAAAAAAATAAAAGAAAAAAGAGGTGCAAAGAATGATCTTCCTCTTGTTGTTTAGAAAGTATGGACCTAATGGCGGTGAATAAAAAATATTATAGATATATGAGTCCTACATCATGATCAACTTTTTTTTTTTGCATAAATATTCTTCCAACTGAAATATAAACTTGTCTATGTAACAGAGTTATATGCAAAATAAAATTGGTTATGTGTCATTTCTAAACTTGCTCAATGCTCATGTGAAGAAATGTATACTGCCATTATATAGAATGAAACCTGTTGAAATAGAATCATATTACATACACAATTAGTGTAAAAGCTTCTTTTCTGTTTTCCCAAAACAGGTAGTCTTAGAATGTAGATATACACCTATTCATGGAATAAAATTACATGCTAAAAATAAATTTGTATGTGTGTCATTTTACAAAACCTGCTTATGTAAAGAAATTTTTACATATCATATGTGCCATTCTATAAATCTACTTACGTAAAGCGAGTTTTACACTGCTTGTGCACTGAATAAAAGTCCTGTGGTTTATAGAGCAAAGGATGATGGAAGAAGAGGAAAAATGATTATGTGAAATTATACTTGTATTTCTTTTAGTAAATTTTTCAAATTTACACTTTTGGAAATAAAAGGAATTTCATAAAATTTCTGGCATCATAGACTTTGGAAATGAAGTCGTCATTCAGTGAAAAGAGAATGTTTTTTTTTTTGTTAATTCGCAGCTGGAACTTTGGCTCTGTCCACATGTTTTTCTATAAAGAGAGAATATTGATGACAATATAAATTGACTTTGACTTCTAAGTCTTTATTTTTATTTTTTGGTAAAGTAAGTAATTAGATTGATCTTTTAACCATAAACTAAGTACAAGACAAGAAAGCCCAACACCACAAAACTTTCACTTAAATAGTGCATGGTAGGTAATGAGTGAGAGCGTATCTCAGCTTGAAACTGAAAGAAAAAGAGAGGCCGAAACAATAGCCAATTAAAATGTAAGGGCCTAAATAATGGCCGACACGGACATGAACAGAAAGTCTTCATCCACGTGAAATCAGTGTTTTGCTTTACATTTGAAAAGATGCAAGAGCGTCACATCCTTCTTGGTGAGGAATTTTGGCAACACTCTTAACTATGACATCTTCCATCGGCCATTTGGCTTGTATTGTTGTGCTTTTGACTTTTATGGGCCATTACTTTCAGCGTTACGATGACCTCTCTATTATTGGATCGTGTGAAAGTTTAAAATATCCTCAATCCTTAACCTCTGCCAAAGGTAGAAGTTAATGAGTTGACTAAGAGTCAATCGCCTTGTGCCAATGGTCCTTCTAAAAAAAATTTCGTCTCGTTCCTTTTGCGTGACATGTGCACAAGTCAAGGAGTGTCCTCAATAATTTCATGCATCTTTCAGACGTGCTCGTGTCTCATGTTGCTAGTGAAAAATGTTTCCTCTCTGTTGTTACTAATTCCAATAATAAACTTTTAATCTATTTTTTCCTCCTCGTTTACCTTTTTCTTTCTAAGGATAAGTGCATATAAATTTTAAAATCTATCGTGAAAGTGCAATTAAATGCTAAAACTTTTAAAAAGTATAATAAAATTATAATTAAATTTGTGCAATCGAATTCTTTCATTGACACTATCAATTTAATTGATGTCAAAACATAAATAAAACTTTAAGAATAATTTACGAGGTAATTTTCTAACATTTCTTTCCTATCTTACTTACATTATATTTTGTAAATTAAGTAATTAACAATTGGAAAAAATAAATAAAAAGGGTAGGGACTTTCCGATGACTACTGTTGCCACTGCCCATTGCTAGAGGGGGTCAGTGAAGGTCAACCCCAGGCAAGAGTGACTAGCCCCAAGTGAGGCCTCGCTACCCTAGGCAATGGTTGAAAACCCTCACTAGACTCAAGCGAGGCTCGCTTAGATTTGCACTATGTTGACCCTCACTTAGGCTTGTCGAGGCTTGTCGGCCCTCACTTAAGGCCTCGATAGGGGCCAGCAAGGCCTTGGCCAAGGCTAGTGAAGGCCAATGTCGCCCACATCTGGGTGGGCGGCATTAGCCCCAGGTGAAGAGCCAACAAAGATTTGCTTAGGCTTAGCAACAACCGCTAGACCTCACTTAGGGTTGGCGTCACCTAGATCTCGAGACCTAATGGCAGTGAATAAAAAAATATTATAGATACACGAGACCTACATTGTGATTGTAAAAGTTTTTTTTCCTCACATAAATAGTCTTAGGATGGGAATATAAACTTATCAATGGATTAGAGTTACATGCAAATTAATTGTTTATATGTCTTTATCTAAATTCTGCTTGTGTGAAGAAAATATGCATCATCCTTGTATAGAATGAGACTTTTTGAAATGGATTCAAATTGCAAATGCCATGATTGTAAAGTCTTTTTTTTCCTTGTTTACACAAGCAATCTTAGAACAGAGATATAAATATTTGTACGGATTAAATCTACATGCTGAATATAAAATCTTGTATGTGCCATTCTACAAAACCTGCCATTCACACCGTTATTGCACTCGGAAAGATATCCGTAGAAAAATGTTGTTTAGGGGATGGTGGAAGAGAAGAAAGAAGTAAAAATGTCAAACTTGCATCTTTTTAAGTAAATTTTCCAAATTTACACTTCAATGAATAAAAGGAATTTCTATAAAATTGATGACGTCACAAATTTTGGAAAAGAAGTCGTCATTCAGTAAAAAGAGAAAGGGGCATCATCTACTGCTGGGACTTTGGCTCCATCCCCAAGTCGATGTATAAAACGAGAAGATCCTCGAGATTAGAACTCAACTTCCACTTCAACCACACATAGAACTACTTTCTGCTTTGTATTTTTACCAGCTTGAGAGACGGCACGGCAAGAAATCCACTATGGATGGCCAAAACAATTCGGTTTTTAAACAATTGGCAGGTGTGTTTTGTCCTTTCCTTTGCTGTTTTGGTTTGATCCCATAAGCCGATGGCAAAATTGGAAAAGCTTCTCTTTTGTGTTTTAGTTTCGAAGTAATATAGGCAATATCGTGGATAATTAACTTGTTGAAAATTACAATATTTCTTTATTTCATTGCTTAACAAGTTGAACCTAAGATAATTTGCACAGAACCTGAGATAAAATTTGGTAAGGAAATCTTCAAAATTTCTTGTTTTCACTTCCCAAAATACTCAACTAAAATACGTTTGCTAGAGATTTTGGTTGGTGTATCTTAAAATTTTGAACCTTAAAACTGAAAATATCCGAAATGACGTTATTTTGTACACAGATTGCTTTGAAAGCTTGCGCCGATGCCAAAAGACTTCTAAAAAATTTGGAAAGTCCAACTAAATCATCCGAAATTTAAACTATCATTTTTGAAAAAAAAATACTTTAAATTATTGGGGCAAATAATACTTTTTGCCACTGTGATTTTGACAAGTGACTTAAGTGTCGCCATGGAATATTATAAGGCCTGGAATTGTAAGAAAAAAAGCAACGTGTGGCCAATTGATTCATCTTCTCAGGTCCGTGGGCGTGACTATGCCTTTCCACTAAACAGAGGACCCGCAAGTATATTACTCAAAGTCAAAATCTCCTAACTGGGTAATGACTTAGGCTCCGGCAACTCCCCTTATAGGTGTTGATGAAGATAAAACTGCTTTTTATCAATAATAGTTTTACTACTTATAAGCATTTAATGAGAAAAAATTATTTACTCAGTCCTAACTCTATTATACAGATGTTAATTTAATTTTAAACTTCCATTTTTTTCAATTTAGTCTCAAACCTTGACGCAAATTTCAAATGTAGTCATTCCGGCAATTTTCATAAGAAAAAATAATTGACATGGCGGTATACTATAGAGGATGGATGGCAATGAATAGCTTGCCATATGAGCGATTTTTTTTACGCAAATTGACTAGATTGACCACTTGAAAATTCACGCAAAGATTTATAGATAAATCAAAAAGTTTAGGTTTGAATTGGTATCCTTATAATTATTGACCAGTTCATTAAGACCAGAAAACTTCCTCTTACCACAAAGAGTTTTGTCCAAATAATCATCTCTAAAGGACAGATTATTTCCAGTGTCTACTTTTAAAGTTCAACTCGAAATCTCAGCTGTCTGTTCTACAAAGAAATTTCCATCAAGAGCCGAGCGAAAACAAATAGGTTTTGCATGGTCAATTATTCGTGATTAAGAAACTACACGAGACTAATCCTTTGAAGTCAAAATCCTCAAACTAGTCAATTCACTATAGCCATCTCTAAAAAAAACAAATCACGTAATGTTATTATGAGCCCAAAATAGCTTATCAATAGATATGGTTGTCGCTATTATAACAAAATGTAAAGATAACATTATAGAAGAAAATTTGTTAACAACTCACTCCTCTAGATACATGGATGGTGGTATGTTCTTGCCACAAAAGAAAACAACAAATAATATGGATTTTGTAAGAAAAATCGGATCAATTCTTCTTCCCAACAGTTAAGCCAATTGATCAAGTTTAATCGATATACTTTATTTGACAAAATTCAAGCAATGCATTGGTATGATAGGAGCAATAGATGTTATAAACTTGTATCCCGTATGAATTGTAACTTAGATTAATCATATTACTTGATGAAATTGATAGGATTAAGTTAACTCATTTATTTTTATATATGTATAGTTCCATTGGAATTGTTGTGTGAAATTGTGACGATAGATAAAATCATCTATAGAAGTAGTTTATAATTATTCCATTAAACTTTCTGTTCATATTTTGTTGAAAATTTTACCATCTAAGTTTAACACAAAAAGTTCCATGCAACGAATGAGCTTCACCCAAGTCATGCACAGATGATCTGAAGCATACAAAATGTAATTAATTTCTCTTAATTCACTTATGTTCCTTTCAGCTTTTGGTAACAAAGAGGTCCGCCTAGACATGAGCTCACAAGTCATGGAAATTGATAAAACTTCCCAAAATGATTGCAAACCAACTTCATTTGAACGCAACCAGAGGATGACGGATCAATTAAAAACTAAAGGTTTGTCATTTCGAACTTTTTGGCAACGAATGAGCTTCATACTAGTCATGTATAGATGATCTGAAGCATACAAAATGTAATTAATTTCTCTAAATTCACTTATGTTCCTTTCTGCTTTTGGTAACAAAGAGGTCCGCCTAGAGACAAGCTCAGAAATCATGGAAATTGATAAAACTTCCCAAAATGATCGCAAACCAACTTCATTTGAAGACAACCAGAGGATCACGGATCAATTAAAAACTAAAGGTTTGTCATTTCGATCTTTTAGCTTTTGTCTTTCATGCATTTTGACTTTTTACTGTCCAAAACATTTTAAAAAGGTTATTTACGATCATTTCTCTTTCTGGTAACAAAGAGGTTCCTGTGGAAGGAAGTTCAGAAGGCACGGCAAGTGATCAAGCTTCTCAAGACGGTCGCACATCGACTTTGTTTGAAGTGTGCCGGAGGATCACAAATCATTCAGAAGATAAAGGTTAACGTTAATTTTTTTTTTTTTGGATTTTAAAGTTTACCCTCTAAGTTTAACACAAAAATTCCATGAAATGAATGAACTTGATACTAGTCATGTATAGTTGATCTAAAGCATACAATGTGTGGCTATATTTTATGAGATTATTTATGTTCACTTCTCTTTTTGGTGAAAAAGAGATTCATGTGGTCGTGAGTTCAAAAGGCATTATAAGTGATAAAGCTTCCCAAGGACCAACTAAAGGTATGTCGCTTTGAAATTTTTGTTTTCGTTTTTCTTAGATCTCGTGTTTCATGCATTTTGAATTTTTTTAAATCTGAAACCTTTTAAATTTCACAGTATACAAATGCTGACATAGCATTTCAATTCAAGTATGATGTTTTCATAATTTTTGAAACCTAAATGATATCTTGAAGTATAATTGAGAAAGCTCCCAAAAGAAAACTTTTTGACGTCCACGAGTAGAACATGCTCATAATTTATGAATGATATCACAAACATGATCAATGGTAGTGAGAGATAAAAAAAAAAAAACCACAATAACACATTGTCCAAGATATGAAAGGTAGAACCTAGAAAATTAATCTATAATTCAATGTCGATCTCAAAATTAATTCTCATGATATCTGTTAAGTTTGACGTTAGTACATAAAATTCCGGGCAATAATGAGCCTGACGCTAGGGATATTTAGATGATCAAGGTTTATAGTGTCCAAACTCTTTTTGGTAATGAAGAGATTCATGGAGAATGTTTTCATAACTCATGACAACTAACAAAGCTCTTCAAGGTAGTCGTGGCCCACTTAAAGTTTGTTAGTTTGATTTTTTTTTTCATAAACCTTGTTTATATATATTTTAACTTTTTAAATCCTAAACATTTATTTGACCAAAAAAAATCCTAAACATTTTAAATTTCGCAGTATACAAATGCTTACATTTCAATTCAAATATAAGTTCTCTCAATTTTGAAATATGAACAATATCTGGTATTATAACCAAGAAAGCCCAAAAGAAGAAAACTTTTTATATTCAAAAAGTAAATGAACTTGTTCATAGGAAGATATATGTTGAGTAAACAACAGACCCTTCGCATCGGCGTCTCATGAAGCACTTTAAGCAAGTGTAATGGTCACAGAAGTGCAAACGCCTTACGACTTTTGATGTGCAATTCTTGCAGTTATGCCGATGCCGGTGGTCGATGAAAAGTATCGACCATTGTTTGAAGCCGCTCAGAAAGGTGATTTGAAAACTGTGGAGCAAACACTCGACAACGAAAGCCAAACGATGATGGCCGCAATTATGAATGTAGAAGATGAACCCGTTACGGTGCTCGATGTTGCAATTATGGCCTCACAAGATGAATTGGTCAAGAACCTGATCAACTGCATCCTTATAAAAGATAATGGGTTCGATTTTGGGATGTAGCTCGAGAGGGCTGCTCGGGGAGGAAGAATAAAAATGGTGAAGGCATTATTAAACAAAGTTAATGATAAAAGCGTCTGCAAAGCCCTATGGATTGCTACTAGATGTGCTCCTAAGCAAAAGAAGGTTATTTGGTATCTAGCCAAACGTACAAATTCCCCCCTAGTGAAGGATACCATGCCCAACCTTATTATGGCCGGTCATTCGGGTAAGAAATTACAGTCACTCATCCCATTTCCTTCAACCTTTACTTGGATTAACTTTTGTTGTTTTGTCCCAAAAGACGTAGCTTTGTATTTAGCTCAGCAATACAAAGACTCAGTGTTAAATGACGAAACCAATAGCATTTTGGGTTACCTGGCAAAGATGGAGTCTAACTTCTGTAGTGGAGCTAGACACAATTTTTGGGAAAGACTTTTGGGCAAATGTAAGTACTTTCTTGCACTTCTTTTATCATATGCACACAATCCAATCAACTCTATCCACAAAGATGGTCTCTAATCACTCTATCTATGCCCAGTTGTACGTATCCCTCTCTGTCTGCTCGACACATCATTTAGCAAACCCCCAGGTATTTCTGCTAATCTGCTTAATGGATAGACTAACACAGCAAAAAGCATATCATTCAAGTATTCCATTAACAAAAACGTTATGGAACAAAGACTACATTTTTCTAAACTATTATGTGTGTCACAAATTAATATCTAGGGTAATATTTGTAAAGTTAGTCAAGAAATCTTACTCAATGTCAATTTGCCCAGTAGAGCTATTGAGAATTGTAGATTTGGATCTCAAATCATATAAAGGTTGATGGATCCATGTTGTCTAGCATATTTAAGCGCTATTCAATTTAGTTATTGTTAAATTTATCATTTTTTTTCGTTGTTAATTCCTAATTTGCTTGCATGATGCTTGTCTCCTCTTTGTGGTGGTAGCATCGTTCAAGATATCACTCTGGAATCTTGCCACAAAACCAGGTACACAAATCTGCCTTGATATCTATAGAAGAAACACATTATTTCATCCACGGGTAGAGATCCCTAAATTTAAAGTTTAAATTATTATTTTTAGTATATCCCCTTGAGATCATACGTAGTAATGTGGACTGCTCTTAATTTGTTATTACAATGCAATTTGATAAAACTCAATTCTTAGTCTAAACAGTATATATCTATTAGGGGAATCTGTAAAATAATCAAACAAATTAGATCTATTGGTCCGTCGCTAAATCTACCAAATTTTTCACAAAATCAATAAAGACTTAATTTCTCGTGAGATTGGGTGTTAATCAATAGATCTTTTAGTTCTCTTATGCATTCATTTTAATGTCCAAGCCATATAAAATTTGCTTTCTTGATTATTATCTTAAACCCATGATTCTTTCACTCAAATTACTGTATATAAATAAAAACGTGGCACAAATATGAAAGCCTTTTCAACCTTTTGATTCTTCATCATTTGGAAAATTGCTTACCGATGTAGGTGCAACACTGTTGCTCAATAGGATTGGATTGAGGCACAGATGCTCACTTGAGCTTGCAAATCTAGTTCTTTCTGAGATGAAATCTCAGATGGAAACTCCCAAAATACTTGATCTTCTTCGATCCATTGTCTTTGACGCTGCATCTCGGGGAATCTCTGAAATTGTCAAGTTATGTTTCGAGCATTTTCCAGAGTTGACTTGGAATGAAAGTTTCACGATAGAACTAATAAAAAAAGTTGTGAACGGACGGCATGTGGAGTTGTTTAGACTATTAAACACCCCCGGCACAATTCCATTTTCGACTGTCGAAACAACGAGGAAAGACGTTTTGATGAAGGCAATAGCTGAATGGTCACCAAGATGTCTGCCGAAAGATGTTTTTGGAGCACCTTTTCTCATGCAAAGGGAACTCCAGTGGTTTAAGGTTCGTTCACCTTATTATTATTTTTTTTTGTAAGGATTCGTTCACCTTATTTGTTTGCCACTCAGTCGTACTTTTTAATTTATATATATATATATATATATATATATATATATATATATATATATATATATTGATAGGCATCCTTTATTTTCCTGAAGGTACTAAACGATGCAAGGGATCCTTCTTCTAAAACTGGGAAAATTAAGGTGGTCCGTTCAACTTTTTTTTTGCCATGCTTTTATGCTTTTTTAATTATTATTTATAATTGCATTGATAAACATCCTTAATTTTTCAGAACATCTTGCGAGATACATTTGATACAGCTTCAAAAAGTCGGAGATTACCAGGAGATGAAAAACCATATTGGGATGATTTTGTAGAAAATCGAAAGCAATTGCTCGTAGAAGCACGGGAATGGATGAAGAGTACATCATCATCTTGTAGCCTCGTCTCGACTCTCATCATTACGATAACTTTTGCTGCGGTTTTTACACCACCAGGAGACAAAAACGACAAGGGGACCGAGGCCAATATGGGTCAGATGGCCCCCTCACCTATGCCAGGGGGGTATCCTCTCCATAAATGGAGCCAAAAAATGGTATTTGTGGTTGCAAACGCTCTTGCACTCTCCTCCGCTATCACCGCCACCTTGATGTTCTTGGCTATCCTAACTTCACGCTCCGCTGCAGAAGATTTCCTCATGTCACTACCGAGGAAAATGATACTAGGCCTCACTTTTCTCTTCCTATCCTTGGCCTTGATGTTAGTGTCATTCGGCTCTGCTCTTACCGTCCTCCTAAGTGAACTTATAAGTGAAAAAAAAAACCAGACTTGAGGTTCATTTACATCCCAATTGCTTTCTTCGCTACCCTCCTTGTCGTTTTATTTGCAATCCTACAGCTTCCCTTATATTTTGAAATGCTTGAATCCACCTATTGGCCTCGCCTCTACCGTCCACGGAAGCTTTGGAAATAATCCCCGCTTATTAGTGGACAAGGACAAGGACATTTGGTAATATCTTTTTTTGCACTTGTTTCTGTGTGTGAAATGCGAACACTAAGGTGTTTACTCATGTATTTAGACCTTTAAAGTGTGACATCAGCTCTACTTATAATAAAGTTTCATGTATGCTGTCAAGTGCACACCTTGTCTCAATGCGCTTTTTTGTATACTTCATTGATCATTTTCGAATTAAGGTGAACCCAATTTTTCAATGAAATGGCAGCATGGCCATCGATATTCGATAGGTGTTCATCCTTTCAAATAAATTAACGATCCACACAAATTCTCCATACTTCACAAGATGGCCATCGATCCCGGAACGCTCTGCTTTTTTGCTACCGCGTCCCTCTCTATGCCCGATCCTTCATCCCCGTCACCCAGCAACCCTGCACCGTGCATATCAACACCAACACCACCAACTCCATCAGCAACATAGCCGTTCAAACCCCGCACTCCAGCCTCATCAAGACTTTAGCCACTTTTGGGTTTCTCTGTGATCTCAGCAATGAAAGGTGACGTTTCCTTGGTGAAAAGCACCAGGATGCTAAGCACCTGGCCCGACAACAAAGTGAAGAAGATTCAGATGTGGGTTGTGAAGCAGAAGCGAGTGAGCTGGGAATGGAAGCTCGCAAAAAGGAGACCAGCGACATGGACAATATTAATCGGAGCATGAGGCCAAGCGAAGTTGGGATATTCTGAGGAGAGTTATGGGAGTGAAAGATGCTACGGAGAGGATGAACAGAACGAAATCTAAGCAAGAGAGCAAGAGATTCGGGAATGAAAAAGAACTTACTCAACTTTACGGCAGGCATTTTCTATTTTGTTTATGGAGCTAGATCTTGGTGTTTGTGTACGATGAAGTTGGGCTTTTCGTTGTTCAAACAGAATGGATCCTGATGAATGGGCATGGAACAACAAGAAGGGAGAGTTTAAATGTTAGAGAGAGGCCAAATCCCAAGTTCAATGTCCAGGACATAGGTTAAAGAGGGCCCCACTTTTCTTGCTTCTCATCTTGGGTTGGTGCAATGGGAGCGCATCACTCGCCTCATTCCCTCCCATGCGTTTCAAAAGCCGAAAGGGATAGAATTGTTAATAAGGCTTATTAATAAGAATGGAAATTTCGAAAGAAGAAATTGTGAGAGAAGGTTTTGAAAGCTTATGCCCTCTCCCTTTTTACAACATGACATGAGAATTGAATAAGAGACAAGAGAGAGACGAATGAAACATCGGTTGGTCAAAGTGAAGAAATGAGAAAAGATTTTGAAAGTTTCCCTTCCTCCCCATATGAAAATATGGAGAATTGTAGAGAGAGAGAGAGGGAGAGAGAGAGTGAGAGGTGAGAGGGGGGGGAATGGGATTGTAAAATGAAACATTGACATAGAACAGTGCGCTACATTTTGCATCTTGAATAGGTAGTTGCTAGAATGTCAAGTGCATCTCCTGACTCTCAAATGCCAGAAATATTGAGCAAGAAGGAAAATGAGGTAAGTTCCAAGCATATAATATTCGACATCATTTTTGAAAACAAGAAGTGATTGATCAATTGCATGATCAACATTGTTTATGAAATGTTATGAACATGGCTTGAAAAAGGTGACGAGAAGTGCCCAATACTATTTTAAATCATTTATCTTGACATGAAATAAATAGCATTAATAATTATTGTACTTTTGTGAAAAGTGAAAAGTAGAAGGAATTGATGCAATTGATTGCATATATTTTACATTCTAATACTTCAATTATGTGAATTAAGATTATCAGTCCAATTCTCTTAAACAGTACAAACTCTAACTCCTGTTTTAAGTCTAACTCAAATTTTATATTTATCTCATAAAAAAAATTTCAACTTTCTCTTCGTGCGTAAATTTAGTCCCCTTAGTTTTCCACCTAATCTTATTGTTAAAAGTGTGACGGGTCATCCACGTGTTGTTTTCTTTTTGCAAGTCAGTTCACTCGATATTTTCTTATTTTCTTTTGCCCTATTTTCTTCCTTTCACATCCCCGTGGACTGCCTCTGTGAACGACTCACTGTTTATCGTCTTCTTCGCATGACCTCCATCGGCCCTAGCATCAATGGCGCTTACCCATCACAATCCAGACCTCTGACGCTGCGTCACGACCTGCGATTTCCCTTTTGCGACAGTTGGCAGTCGTTAGAATCCCCTTGTGTGAGCTCAACCGAATCTTGGGTTCCGATTTTTCAAGCTTCAAGATTGTATCGCCCGACACCTTCGCTTAGTCATCTCCAAAGCTTTGTTGACCTATTCCATGCCCAGGCGACGATGAAACGAGCTCAACCTCTTCTCTTTTTCTTACTCTGTGCCCTATGGTCGATCTCCATTAATGGAGGTTGTTGCACATGATTAAGACGCGCGAGTCGCATTTGAGTTAATCTCTCCTCTTAAGCTGAACCAAACGGAGCCGAAGATTAAACTTTGCACATGCCGTCCTTGAACTCACAGATTCATTCTCAAAATCAATATATTTTGGGCCTCAAAGTCCCTGATTTCGACGAATTTTGTCTCCAGAATTCTTGAGATAGACATGAAAAAATGCACCGAGACCCATCATCGCTGTCTCGACCCACAACGAGGCCCCCATTCCCAGAGCAAGAACAGCTAAAATGTCCTCGTTGCGATTCCGCCAAAACCAAGTTCTGCTGCTGCAACAACTACAACCTCTCTCAACCGCACCACTACTCCAAGAGCTTTCGTCGTTATTGGACCAAGGGCCTTTGTCAGCGGCAGCACCCGGAAGGCCACCAAACGGGTTGAGTTGTTCGCAGGGCTGAGTTAATGGTGGTCTTGCATGGAGGAAGTGAAAGGAAGAAGAAGGAAAGGATAAAACGAAAAATGACAAAAAGAAGGAAAACAAGAAAACAAATATATAATTTTAACTTGGCCAAAAAAAAAATGTGGAATTGACACATCACGCTTTTAACAGTTAGTAATGGAGGCTAAATTTGGGTATAAAGTAAAAATTGATAATTTTATATGGAACAAAAATCTATTTTACTCAGATTTTGGATTGAAACTAAAATCAATACTATGTGGTCCCAACATTTTCAACCAAAACTGTTGGAAATCCAAAAGGTACAAACTCTAAATATTGTCGTTAGAATCCTCTCATGCGAGCTCAGCCGAATCTTGAGTTCCAGTTTTTCAAGCTTCAAGATTTCACTACAAAAAAACTGCTAATTAACTACGGAAAATTAGCGACGAATTTAGCGACGGAAAATAATTTCCATGGCTAATTAGCGATGAAAAATAAAATCCGTCACTAATTTGTGACAGAAAAAACTTCGTCGCTAATTACGTTGCTAATCTGCGACGATATTAACTTCCATCGCTAATTAGCCATGGAATTTTTTCCGTTGCTAATTAACTACAGAATTAGCCACGGATTTATTTTTAATGGCTAATTAGCCACGAATTACTATTCCGTCGCTAATTAGCCACGAAATTAACTACGAATTTTTTTTTTGGTGGCTAATTAGCCATCAATTTGTTTTCTGTCACTAATTAGCCATGGATTTTGTGACGGAAAAATTCAAGAAAATTCATTCTTGTCAATGAATTTTGTTTCGTCGCAAAATCCGTGGCTAATTAGCCATGGATTTCATTTCTATCGCTAAATAGCGACGAAAAAATTCACGAAATTTAATTCCCATCGACCAATTTATTTCGTCACAAAATTTGTGGCTAATTAGCCGCAAATTTATTTTTCATGGCTAATTAGTCACGGATTTCTTTTCCGTCGCTAATTAGCCACAGAATTAGCAATGGAAAAATTCATGAAAATAAAGTCCCATTGTCAAAAAAAAATTTCGCAAAATCCGTGCTAAATTAGCCACGGAAAATTAATCCATCGCTATAGCGACAGTAAAGTTAGTCCGTCGCTAAATTAGCCACGAAAAATAAATCCGTCACTAATTTAGCCACGGAAGGATAAATCCGTCGCTACCGTCGCTAATTTGAAAAAGAACAAAAAAACATAAACAATTTTTCTTCAGTCGTGCCCTAGCCATCCACCTGCGCGTCTGAAATCCCTCCTTTCTCCGATGCATCTTCTCCACCGTCATCCTCTCCGGCACCTCCCAACTCATCACTCTCTCCGGCGCCGACAACTGCTGCTCCTTCGGCTGAAGCTTCTGACTCGAGGTAAGTTTCATCCTTCGCTCCTTCACCTGAAGCTTCTGATTCGACGCCTTCGGAGAGGGCTTGGCTGAGCCGATTGACGAGGGCTTCGGCGAGAGCTACCCCTCACAAATTAGGAGACGGCTACTCGGGGCTCGAGCGCGACGGCTTGCTCGAGCCAACGCTTGCCCAGATCTGCGAGACGCTCACTCGAGCAAGCCCTTGCGATCGGGCCCCGAAAATTTACCAGAAAATCAAAAGAACAAAAGAGCAAACTGGGGTCATTCCATGAAGAATCTGAAGAAGTTGACAGTCACGATTTTCATGAATGCTTTGACTGATTGTTTGGTGCTCGAGCTGATCTGTTTCGGGAGGTTTTGTTTGTTGCGTCTTCGTCTTGGGCCGATGTGGTCGTGCTTCATGGAGTTTTGCTTGACTAAGAATTGACTTTACGGTGTTGTGGGCGATCGTGAGAGTTCTGGTTTCCAATTGTTGATTTTTTAAAGTGATTGGTTGAGGTTGTATCCGTGTTGATACTGTCGCAGGAGTTGAAGAATTTGAGGCCTCAGCTTTATTCAGCTACCGAGTACTGCGAGAAGTCTTATCTCAACTGTGAGCATAAATGTATGATTTTAGAAGGCCGTTATTACACTGTTAGGATTAGTGGTGGCATTAAGGTGCTTTACCATTCTGTCTTCTTAGAGGCTGTCAGTATGGCTGACGGCCACGTGGTCTAGATATGAACATGCAGACTTGAAATGCTAGACATGAACAACTTGTTTACAACACGATATCTTGTATGCATTTGAGATTCTTGTCTCAATGTATCTCACAGGACACAACTTCCTGATGATCTGACAGCCACATCTGTTGTTTGTTGAACATGGATTCTCGAGCTAACTTCTGGACTGCTTGCTTGTCTTTGTTTTTTTAATGTATTATCCACAATTAAGCTTGTTGGTAAAATCTATGGAATTTGGCTAACTGGTGAACTTAGGGTATTGGACAACCTGAAAAATTATGCTGTTCGAGCTCTGGTCAATAATTTGAACAGTCAAGTTCACTCCTGCTGTCAACTTTAGACAAACATTACACTGCATAATGGATGGTGAAGTAGAGGCTTTAATGATATATTTGTATATTAAGCTGTCTTTTTTAGGACATACTCAAATCACAGGGGACGCTCCTCAAAGATATCCTGCTTATATGTTGCAGATACAGCAAAGAGTCTGAGCTTTGTGCATTTACTTTAATGTGCTTTTTTTACCCTGCTTCATCCTTTGAGTATCAATTTTGATCCTGTCGTATGAGTTTAATTGACGGTACGTATAGATATGTGGTTGTCAAAGTTCATGATTCATGGGCTGAGTTTCGAGACTACTTCAGGAAGCAGGTATTTCCATTTCTAGTAGATTAAGTAGACAAGGCACCTGTAATGCGTCCTTTATTTCCATCTTCTTTTCCTTGTTGTCTGTTGTAGGATGGTGAGAAAAGATTGCTGGCATTCACCAGACGAGGGACAGATATACATTCTATGAGTTAACCAGCCTTATGTACTTAGAATCTATGATATTTAACCCTGTCTTGCAAGGAGAAGTTACTTGAATCTGTGCATCTTGTTCAAATGATCACTTTCCCTCAGCTAGTACACAATTATAAATAGAGGATTGGCCATCAATAGGGTGCTTATGTGTATATCAGTGTCTGTTTTAGATTTATTGATCCTCATTATCATATTCAGTCTGCAAATGGCAATGTAGCTGGGCATCCAAACTTCATTTTGATATTACTTTTGCTACAGTGTGTTACATGAGCTTTTTTGATTGTCATATATGTCTATGTTTAACTGCTCACGGTAATTGCAAGTTAAAATTCTTCATTTTGTGTATAGCTCTTCTATTAAGTCATTGCAACCTTGCTGCCTCATTTTCTTGAAAGACGAAAAGCCGATGTCATTTCGACCATGCTGCTAAAATGAACTTTTATTTGGTCTTATCTACCTGGCATTACTACCTTGAAGTTAAGATGGCTTTGACACAAGTTTTTTTATTCTGTTGCCAATGTATATGTAGGAACTATATTTTTTTGGAGGTAGAGGATACTTCACTGGCGGGGACAATCTTAGGGCAGTCGCTCAGTTCTTATAAAGGCATTCTCCCTTGGGACAAGAACAAGAGTCAAGTCTGAGCTTGACCAACATTTTAAAAGGAGGAAAGAATAGAAGACTATGCGCAAGAATGTTTTTTTAGACGCTAGTATGTTATTTGGACTCTCTATTGAGAATGAAATTTTTTGTGGTAGATATATTGCATATGAATCTAATTTCTTTCATTTACTCCATAAAACCCAAATATAAGGGTTTAGGGGTTTGGGGTGTTGGGTTTAGGGTTTATGGTTTATGAATGTATGGTTAGGGTTCTGGAGGATAATGTTGATGAATGTATTTTAAGTTTATATCATTATAATATTTTGATATTATTAATTGTTTAAGAATTAATTCTAGAAATATATTTTGATGTTAATTAAATTTAATATTGAAATCGTCCCTAAATAATATTCATTGCAGATTTTGTTGCTAAAAAATTAATAGCGACGAATTTTGTCATGAACGATTTATGATGAATTTTGCCAAGAATTCAATTTAGTGATGAATTTTGCTATGAATAATTAGTAATGGATTTTGCTATGAATTCAAATTAGCGACAAATTTTGCCACGAATAATTAGTGATGGATCTTGCGACGGGTATATATTTTGTGGCAAATTAGCGACGAATTTTCCGATGGATATATTGTCGTGGCAAATTAGCGATGGATATATTGTTGTGGCAAATTAGCAACGGATATGTTTTCATGGCAAATTAGCGACGAATTTTGCGACGGATATATATCTGTCACTAATTAGCGACGAAAATGAAATTTTTTGTCGCTAAATTTTGCGATGTTGATTTTGCTGCGGAAAAAAATTCGTTGTAAAATTCATCGCAAAAATGATTTAGCGACGAATTTTGCCAAATTTTTCGTGGCAAAATCCGTGACTAAATCTTGGTTTTTTTGTAGTGATTTTATCAGCCAACACCTTCGCTTAGTCATCTCCAAAGCTTTGTAGACCTATTCCATGTCCAGGCGACGATGAAACGAGCTCAACCTCCTCTTTGTCTTACTCTGTGCCCTATGGTCGATCTCCATTAATGGAGGTTGTCTCACATGATTGAGACGCCCAATGTCGCATTTGAGGTAATCTCTCCTCTTAATCTGAAACAAACGGAGCCAAAAATTAACAACGTGATTTTTAGGCCCATTGATCTCCATAAAAGCTGGTTGATCGTTGCCAAATTAAAACTACTGGATCGGCATTTTAGGGCGAAACAAAACACGTATTGACTATGTGTCTCACGCGCCATGCACTCAGGCAGCACGTGAGAGGGGGTGCGGAATCTTATTGCGGTGTGTTTGGCCAAGATTTGATCCTATCATAGCACTTTACAATGTAGTATATACATTTTAGACATTTAATGCTTTTATATATATGGCGATGCATAACCCTATAAATGTATTTTTGGGGTATTTTGCATTTTCTTCTATACTTATCTATGTTTTTGGAAATGCAAATATTAGCTCTTGTATATAAGATAGCATACATAATGTGTGGAGCATGATTCATCGATGAAATGTATATTAAACATGTATTAATGAATAAAACAATGTAACTAGCATGACATGTGATTTTAATGACAAATTATCCCTATCTTCAAGTTTAAAATCACATGTATAATAAAAGTAAGACATAAAGTTTATATATTTAGAATGAGATGACTTTAAAAATTCAATTGTGACAGCTAAAATGGCATGCTTAATTGAATTTGAGAGATATGGGTGTCATATTATGATCATGCTTCCAAAGAAAGGTACAACATACGATTGATGAGTGACTGATCCTAGTAATTCATACATCCAAAGGTATTGAATTCATGAAAGTTGGAATATATGCTCATGATATGTGTTCTCCTGGAATGACACATGTACAATATATGATTGATTAGTGACTGATCCTAGTGGTTTATACATCCAAAAATAGTAAATTCATGAAAATTGGAATATATTTTTATAGACACTGACACATGGAGAAAATACAACTGCATATCATGTATTTTATCTAGAAGTGATTATACCATGATGCATGTAACTCTCACCGCCTAACCTCCATCATCGGAGAGACCCACTACCTTTACTGAGCAGAGGACGCTTTTCTTTCTTTCCTCCACCCTTGCAATTCGCATCTAAATCCCTACCAAATCCACTGTTTGTCGCTGCTCGCTGACATTCATGGCCATCTCGGGGTTGCACCAACTCCCCTGTTCGTCTTTTCTTTTGGTCATGGGGACTCAAAGTGGACCATCCACGGTAAAATCTCCATTACCGGCACTCATCCTCAGCGGCGTCACCAACCTGAACTCCCTTGTGCAAGCTCAACCAGTAACCGCCTTCAATCAACAATTTGATTGTCCATTCTCAAGGTCTTTTAGCTTAACTGTATGCTTTGCTTGGCATTGCATGTGAGTGCTTAGATGTATGATTATGTCCGCTACGTGGTTCAGTTGGTAGTTTAGTGAAATGGATTAGAAATTAACTATTGGTGGATAACATTAGTCTACTGCTTTGCAAATGCAAGTGGGGGCTTGTTGACACCTTCAATTTTCCTTCTCACGAATAGATAGGGAGCAGATTTGGGGGGCCTCGATTTCTTTCTCACGAATCAGATTATCAAAAAGAAAAGGAAAACATATTGAGGGGTGGCTTCCTTTTGAGAACAAGTTATGTGATTTTGAAGTTAATTATGTCAACTACTTACTTTATGTCGCCTCTCGGAAGTTGAGTGTAACAAATTCGTTCAAGTGATTTTGAGAACAAGTTATGTGCTTTTGAGGTTAATAAGTAGCATGTGGCTTCCTTTTAGATGTCAAATATTATGATTAGGATGAACATCACCTTAAAATCGGACTGGGGTATAATATATCGAGTCGCCTAACATGTGTTCGATAAAATGCCAAAATGAGCGACCCGAACAAATCCTCGTGAAATTGATGCTTGAAGTTGTCTTTTTTACCCGAACAAGCAGCCACCGTCGCTGGCTCCTCCTCCCACTCTGCCGCGGCTGCTGCCGCACCCCATCCACCTCCCCGTTCGTCCCCAAGCGGTAGTCCCCACCGCCACTGCCGCACGGTCCCTTCTTCTTGACATTACGGCTCTGTCTCATCCTCATCTCGCTCAGCGCCATCTCCATCGGGAATCTTGCCAATCCGGGCACCATCAGGTACCATCGGCACTTCCTCCTCCATATCTTTGGCGAAAGACTCCTCCTGATCAAGCTCTCCTAGCTCCGGCGGCTAGTTGGGAGCGACTATCTCTTCTTCTCACATCTTTATTGAATTATTAATTCAGCCCTAATTCCCTCACTCCCCCCTCCCTACCCCCGGCGCAAGCCTCAAATCCAACTTCATCGTTGGTTAAACCTACACTAGATCACTGTCACAGGCCTCCTCCGTCTGAAACCAAGGAATTTCTAACCTCTTTTTCCTCCAGACTCCGAGTCCTTCGGTCGACAAGCTCACACCAATAACCAACGACAACCACAGCTCAAAGACGATAAAGAAGGGAATGAACACGCGTTCGCCTTGGAGTATGATTTCTTCCGCCGCGACTTCCCAAGCAAATTCGGGATGGCTACTTCACCGGCGAGACCATAGCTGTTGCTGGCGAAGCCGCCGGCGACATCAGCCTTTGTGGGCGACGTCGTTGACAACGCCGGGCACTGTTCCTTTGTCTCTTTTCTTCTTATTTCTATTTTGTATATTTGTTTAACTAATAATCTTTTGAGGTAGATGGGTTGTAAAAATGTTTATCTTTAGACCCGTTTAAACCCACATATATTTAAGCTTTTAACACAAATACATTGATAACCCATTTATTAAAGTTTGATTAACCCATATATGATCCAACTCTTTGAATATGGGTTAGAAAGGGTCTTCAATGCATTTTGACACCCCTAGTCGCACCATTGACGTGAGGAACTTTGGCAGCATCCTTGAATTCAATGACATCGCCCAATTTTAGGCCCAAAGTGGCTGTACAGAAGACGTCCTTGTGTGATGAATGTGCAGTTAGAGAAATTTAGGGGCAGAATAACTTCGTACATTATTGCACATTTTCAGGTAATGTCTCTGTTCCACGATGCACGTGAAAAACATTCCATCCTTAATATTATTTTAAAAGTTTGAGCTATTAAATGATGTGTGATTTAATATTTAATTATTTTAACATTCCATCTTGTACTTAGTCTAATTTAATATATAATTATTTTAACACTCCTTCTCGCATTTAGTTTGATCTTTTTGACTAGTATTAAGGGTTAATATATTTGATTGGGGAGACAAATGAGGCTTCAAGAGATTTGAACTGAAGACCTTTAACTTTAATACCATGTGAGATTTTATAATATTACTACTCACACTTCTAAAAATTTAAAATGTTAGATGGATGCGTTATTTAATATTTAATTACTCTATGATTTATTTATTTTAAATATGAGCCAATTTCATTACTTAACTTTCCATCTAAATTTGTATCCTCCCCATTTTCCTTGCTTTTCCATAGATAATATAAATTCCATATTTAGTCTTTTTTTTCTTAAAAAAATTTGTGGCATTATGCTTTTGAGAGTACCCAGGTTAAGATAAATGTATATGAAAAAATTATTAATTGATGATGACTGTGTTTTTATTTTATGAGATAAAGTTAAAGATGTCAATATGTGTCTTTTACGAGAAAGACATGTTTGCATGATCCAGACTCTGCATTATACTTCGAAGATTTTTTTTGAACTAGCGATGAAAATAAAAATAAAGTAAAAAGAGGTGAAGAGAAAGATTTTTTCCATGTTTAGAAATGACGAATTTAACTTATGTGAATACAAGTATTATATATGTATATGTGTGTATATATATTACACACATCATCATCCTCAAAGATTTTTTACACAAATAGTCTCCGAAATGGAAATATAAACTATGTGCAAAAAATACAAATAGTATATATGTCATAATCTAAAAATTGTTTGCATGAAGAAAAGTTTATACTACTACCATACGAAATAAAAGGCTGTTGAAATAAATTTATACTACATAATTGTCAATATAATGGTCTTTTTTACACAAACAGTCCCAACGGAGAAACATTAGCCTGTTTTTGGTATACATCTACATGCTAAAAACAATAATATTATATGTTTATTCTATTAAACCTAGTTTTTTAAAGAAAACCAGTACGCAAAACAAAAATCCATTAAAATATGTTGGTTTGCAAATAAAGGGATGGTGGAAGGAAACAAAAAGGATATATAATGAAATGATTTTTTTTTGTCAAAGATAATGATAAGAAATTACGTTTGTACCTATTTTAAAAAAAGTTTCCATATTATACTATAGCGAATAAAGGGAATTTTTCACAAGTTTTTAAGGTCATGAAATTTGGAAAAGAAGTCAACATTCATTAATTGCTATATATCCCCAAGTTGATGTATCAAAAGGGAAGATCCAAGAAAACAAAAAATAACTTTGAACTCACCCACATAAAAGTACTTCTCCGCATCAGATTTTTTTAATGTTTTTGAGACGGAAAAAAAGATTACCTACAGTAGTACAGTACTATTGCAAGTGATCCAAGTCGGGAGACAATGGTCTTCCATAAATAGGATCATCCCTAGCCTCAGAGGCTATTTGATCGATTAAGTTAGGACTCAACTCTTGGTTATTTGAGTCATGGGCTTCAGAATCCTAAAGACCGGCCACATTACTAGTAATGCGGGGAGACATTGTATTCTCCCTATATGGTCACATAAAAAAAAAAGTTGCGTGTGAATTTTTGCCGAAAACTCAATGGTTCCAATCAGAAATTGAATTCCATTCGTGATCTTGTCTAATAACTATGCCTTGCTACCAAATGCCCTTGGGACGAAAAATGCCACGTCCATAGGTGGATTTACCCATTTGCCATAGCAGGGGAACCTAGAGTCCTAAGAATAGAAGAGCGGGGCAGACAGACAGCGAAGCAAAGAGAATGTAGACCCACTCTGGTCTGTTTTGCTGCACAATCTTGTAAGCTGCAACGAAGGCCACCAGCATGCAAGCCAAGGAGAGGAAGAGAAAAGAAAGGCCCCAAATGATCTTCTTAGGTAGTGAGTAGAGAAAATCTTGCGCCTCATACCGCGAAGTTAAGATGGCTAGGAATAGCAAGATGGCCGACACAGAGAAGATCAAACCTAGAGCATCCGAAATTTCGAAAATCATGAGAGACTTCACTCCGAACAACGATGGTTCTCTAGTAATGTTGCTATTGCTTCTAGGTACATTGTAAGAAGCTGCGAATAATACTGTGGCAATCAACGTTGAGACGACCATACATGATTGAGCAGTGTTCTTCACCCACTCCCCTCCTTTCACGAGCAATGTTTGGTGCTCCTCCTTGAATATTTGCCAATATGATTTCCCTTCGTGTATAAAGGTTCTCAAGTCAGGGAAAAGCCACTTTTCCACAGCCTGTGCATAAAAAGTCACGAACACGAGTTACGATGAGTACAAAAATATATAAAAATTAGGAAACTTTAAAAAACAGAAGATAAAATGGGACAGTTTTCTCAAACATGACTCATAGCATACCTTACTCCAAATAACGTCAGAAGCAGCTACGCTAATCTTAGAAAAAGGCCCGAACTCACTGGCTAACCAAACCTTCGTCGACTGGCTTGTATGTGCAACTCACGTGCTTGATCCAGCAGCAATATTAGGGGTAATTTTGTCCGAAATGTTCTGATTTAACCTAAACTAACAAAGCCCCAATTCGAAGCTAGGTTTTTCGAGGGTTCTTTGGAAGTGAAATCATTGAATAGTGAATCTCATTCCCTACATCCTGACGTGGATACCTTATGCACCTAGCACCTACCTTTCATGGTAACCTCTATCTTGAGATGAATTCTATACATGGTGAGTATCCGTCCTAGCAATTGTCCAGTGTCTTGAAGTGTGTCCCTTCAGGGGTTAGCATTTCCCGGTCGCATTGTTGGACCTCCTGACTCTAGCGTTATAATTCTGAATTGCCCTTGTCAAATCTCGACCGTGAAAATTCACTTCTAGAGGGCCTAACACTTTTGAGTGTCAAACTTTATATTCCTTGGCAACCTTTCGGCCCACCCTCTCATCCCTCTCGCAATTTGTTATCTAACAGAAAGTCCAAAGTTCTCTATGTCGCCTTCCTCACTTTTTCATCCAATTTTCACTTTCTTTTCTAAAGAGTTTTACTTTCTTCACTAATCTGTTCCCTACAAATTTTTATTCACTAATATTAAACAACCATCTCGTCCTTTCTGTTATACTCAGTAAACATTTGGAGAGATGTGTCGGAGTCCTGCCATGGGGAAAGGAAAAAGGCAGAACTTTGTCCTAACCTTTTTTTCTTCATGACAAATAGAATAGGGAGTTGGAATGAAATAAAGGTAAATATATAGTAAAAGCTTCATGAAATCATTTCTTTTAGACAATGGTTTGCTAGTACAATCTTAGTTAATAGCTAAATCAACTAATGAGAAGTGATCTTGAACTAATAGCTATTCAAGTAGAAAAAGTGGCCATAATTAACTTTGCTAACCTTTCGATTAAAAAAGAGAGAGGATCCATGTCATACTGCTTTAATTAGATCATTTTTATCTACGTAATTTAATTATATCTGTACTGCTACAAAATATAATACGATGGAACTAGCAAAGCCATCGTGAAAATATAAGCAAAACTGATTTAAATGTTTTTTTCTTTTTTTCTTTTTTTTGTTTGGGGGGGGGCTCCAAATTAAGATATGTGGGTTATACAATAAATGATTTGCATGATAATCCCCTAATTGCGTCGTGGCAGAAACCTATAGGAGAGTCCATCAGTTTTAAGAAAAAGTCGCTGGGTTTAGATTGAGTAATGGATCATAGTTGTATCAGTAGAATTTATCTACAAATTAATTCTGATGAGTTTCAATCAACTTTTAGGGCCCCAAATCATCTAATCAGTCTCCTATATTTTTTGTATTTTGTTCTAAGAATATATCGTTGTTTCTCAGCTTTATAATTTATGTTGAGCATGTGAAATCTAAAAGTTACATGTACCAACAAGTTCTATTTATATTCTTAAGACTATCCAAATAAAGGAGTGGCCATCATATTTAAGAAATTAGTCAAGATTATATGACAATTATCATTAAGCACGGTTGTTACATATATGAAAAGAAAGATACTTACCTTGAACCATTGGAGTTCTCTTTGCATTTCGAAAGCTGCTCCGGAGACATAAGTTATAGCCTCCAACTGAGAGTCGTACTTTGCTGCGGCGAGCATCATCTTTTCCGACTCTTCAGGTGTAGGTGCTGGCACTAATGACACCTCATCGTTTGAGCTTCCCTTCAAAAAGAGTGAGAGAATCCTTTCTTGGCGATTCTTCACTGCTAGTGTCATCAAACTGTCGCCATTAGGCGAAATCCTAATTAGCTCCGGGAAAGACGGAATGCATAGCTTCACGAGATCTCTGTTCCCCTTGACTGTAGCATGATACAACAGGTTCCTCTCTAGGAAAAACTCGGTGATCTCGGTATTCTTCATGTCAGAGATCGCCTCGCAAACTTTCTTAGCCAACTTGACTGCTGCCATGTATCTCAGCTTTATCTCGTGAATCCTCTTGATTGGAGGAACTACAAAATGTTAAGAAGAAAGAAACAAGAAAATCAAAAACAAAAAGGCAGAAAATGGACTTTACCAAAAACCACATTAACAGTATAATCCTTTGCATTGTTATTTACGCTCAGTGCATTAGCAAAATATTTCCTCCATCCTGTCCGTCTCTAATATAATCAAAACTTCCGCATGAGGTCACATAACAATACGTCCCCTTTGAGTTTACTTGTTACACCTAAATGACATAGTGAGTACAATCAACTAGAATTACATCTTATTTGATAATACGCAAAGACACTTTACTTCTGTTTCCTTTTTGTTCTTTGACAAAAATAGAAGAATTAGGGACGAGGCTAATGGGTATTTCAGGTGCATACTAAAGTTGGGTGCAGATGACAAAATGAGTACAACTGCGGGCAAAAGGTGTCAATAGTTTTGAGAAATATGGGAATTGTTTTAGAGGTGACATGGTGTTCGACCTGAAGTGATCCACTTCTCTCGATAATTTGAGGAGATATTTCGACCATATTGGTTCGATGTATTTAGGATTTCATTTATGGAGTGCTTCACCAAATCTTGAATACATGATCATAAGAAAATGAGCGAAATCTCTTGCAATCTAGCTAACGGCTCGTTAGGCCTAGCATGAAGCCAACATGTTTCACCAATCAAGATTGAAGGGAGGTCGTAGGAGAACATATCTCTTTTCAAAAATCTTCTGCTTAGATCAATTAGCCTTAAGCAGGATTGATGTAGGTTAACATGTGATCTTGCCTGAATTTGCAATTTCAAGGATTCTGTGTTTACCTTTTTCTAAATTGTGCGATTCTATGAAGTAGAACTTGGTGAATACCTGAAATCTTTCAAATCTACAATATTGACATAGAAAATCACATGTATTTTTATTTGAGTTTGAATAAGTTGTGAGAGTTTTTTTAATAGGTCCAATACCAGTACATGTTTGCCCTTGGATAGTAGACATGCAAAAATACTTAGTTAGAAAACTAATTTCAAAAACACATGGCACTCATCCAATGAGAAATGTCTAGATCTGTCTTTACAGATTGTGGACCTAACAAATTTTGTTTTCAAATTACAATAAAAAATTTCACTAGGAAGATTTTCTAATTATAAAAGAAGTAAAAAGCAAACAAACCGTAGACTTTTCATTTGAGAGTCAGAGACAGACAGAGGCAGTATCTTCACAAGATGGAACCGTACCTGCAATTTTGACGGCATTCCAAAATGATCTCGTAACACATTGAAGCACTACAATGAAACAGCAGAGAAAACCGGGTCAGTATATATGAAATCATTGTGTATATCTAAAATGAAGATACTTTACTACATAGATAATCGCTAGTGGTGTCCTGACAATCTCAATGTTTGATAGTCCAAGACATCAAAACAAGCAACATTCCCATTCACATGGATTAATAGTTGGAATTGCAAGTGACTTGTTATAGATATATTGATGAAAATAAATGACCCAAAATTTTACTCTCTCGAACTTCTTGAAACAGGATAAATAAGACTAGACTTGCTCTAATAACTTTATTCCTCCTTTTTACAGTTAGCTTCATGTTTTCCATGAAATTCCTTTCGAAAGGATAATCTTTTCTTTCATGCCGAAGCTTGCTGGGTAGTCAAGTGGTCCGCGAAGGTTAATCTGTGTTTCGCAAGCAAAGTAGTCAAGTCAGGGAGGCCAAAACAAAGAAACAAAAAAACAAAAGCAAGAATGCATTGTATAACTTATTTGATGGACAATATAATTAACAAAAAAACTCGTGTGGGAGGAGCTGCAAAAGAATGCAGAGACCCGCTAGTAAAGTCATATGTGGTTTTCAAGGGACAGCCGTTTCAGAACTTAATTCGATTTCAGGCCATTATTCAAGTAAAACTAGGTCATGGAACCCAAATATATGCAAAGAAATAATCATCTTTTTATTAGCTTGCTAGCAGGGAGGGAACTAATCTCAGATATTGAATTAAATTCAAAACCGTGGAAGGTCCTAACTAGAAAATGCCCAACGTAAAACGCACACCCACCTGAATTTCTTGGCCTTTGCATATTCCTTAAATTTTCATCTGCTGATCCATAGTTCAAATCCACCCCAATACCTTCAGTTCAGATACAAAAGAGCAGGTGATGAGCCAGGTATGTTCTTCTTGAAGGATATCAGTACTGAAGTAATGTGAGCGAAGAACGTAAGATCATTGTATAACTTACTTAATGGACAGTGTGGCGAACGAAACAATAGTGCGGGAGAAGCTGCCAAACGAAGCAGAGACACGATGGTTAAATCATATGCGGCTTCCGAGGGACGGCTTATCCATGACGTAGTTCGATTTCAGGCCATGATTCAAGTAAAAGTAGGTCAAGCGAATATATACAAAGAAACAATCATTTTCGGTTTTATTTGCTAGTAGGGAGGAAAAATCTAAGATATTGACTAAAGTTCAAAATCATGGAAGGTACTAAACTAGATAATGCCCAAATGCAAAATGCACACCCACCTGGATTTCTTGGCCTTTGCATATTCCTTGAGTTTTCAACTTCCTGCCCGTAGTTCAGGTCCACCGGAATACCTTTAGTTCAGATACAAAAGAGGAGGTGATGAGCCAGGTGTGATCTTCTTAAAGGATATCAATAATGAAGGGATGCGAATGAGGAAAGTGCGCACAATTGAAAATCAATCTTCCCAAAAGACTGAGCCTGGTTACGCTGAGAAAGTGAGACTGCATTCTCGCCAGCACGCCCAGTATAGATAAGTTTCTTCTTTTCATGGTAAGTAAGCGAGGGTGCCGATCAACTAGAAAAAGGGTGATATCTATCGAAATTGACCAGCATGTTGATGAGAAAAATAAGCTAAGCCTAGAATGAAGGAAAAAACAGATGGAAACAAGGTAGAGAGTGATGTATTATAACCATGATGACCAGCATAGGTGAGATCTAAAATGGGATTAATCGCAGAAGGGCTGCTGAAGGGATAACTTGGCCCTTCGTCTGTTGTTGTTCTCGCCAAGAACCAGGCAATCTCCTTATGCGTAGATGCTTCCTGAGTAGATATTCTCAAAGGAACACGTCCTTTATAATCTGGAAATTGCGTCAACTTAGGATACCTTCTAACTAATGCCTTGACCATCTCTATCCTTCCACAGTGGACAGCATTGTGAAGGGCCGTGCAGCCATGAGAATCAACCATTAAAAGATCGTCCGGATTCAGGCGTTCAATCAGTTTCTCAACAAATTGGTCTTGTGCACTCAAAGTGGCTATATGAAGCACTGTTTCGAATCTGCTTGTTATTCTGGCCGTCAGTGAAGCAGGTTCTTGGTCGAAAAATCTTCTAGCATATTCCCAGTCACCCTTGAATACGGCTGCCAGCAATTTACGGTAATGGGGTCCGTCCGCCATCTCTTCCATATTTCCTGCATTGGATGCAAATTTTTCAGGCCACTTTTTTGGTAACTTTTTCCTTCCAGAAAAAGAGAAGTGCTCCACATAAGTACAATTCATCAAGATCAGCCCTAAATCTTAAATTCACTAGGAAATAACATTTCAATATCTTCAATATATGTAGGAGAAAGAGTGAGCACACAGTCCATCTCATATTGATTTTTTTTCTCCTTTTCCTAGTCAAGGTCAGGAGTTTTTTTGTTCAATGATAAAGCAGAGAAATAGAACCACAAGAAAATGCAAGTTCCAGCATATTTAAACACCACATCGCCTATGCCATATTTTCTCTAGGCTGGAACATGAACATGTACCTGGTGCTTGAACATATGAATGCGCAGCCATCGGGTTGCTATCCTGGTTGCAGTCTTTCAACAACAAAGTAAACAGAGCATGCAGAAGAGATTTTCTACTTTCCTAGAAAGTTGAAGCTGCGATGTCCATCGGCTTAAATTGCAGGGCCTCTTATAACTAAGCTCAGGGGTTGACCATTTCCAGAATAACATCGTCGTTTTTGCATTAGTTTATTTACTAATATGTAGAAATATATGCTGCTTCCTGTTATTTTACTAATGTTGTTTCTATTGTTGAACGTGGAGTTACCAAAACTTCTTCTTGATCAGTTTTTAGAATAGAATAATGGGTTACACCCTTTGCCCAAAAAACTTCTATTATTGACTTGAATCCTCCAATATTTTAGTCTGTGCAGCATGTTTCGGTTCAAAGTATATATTTACGATATACCATAGGATTCACGTTGATGAAGAGTCGTCAGTGATGTAAAAAGACACTTTCACAAGTCCTGTATGAAGTTCTCGCTGGCCAAAGACTCCGCTTGTTATGATATTGATTCGATTTTCACATGATGACTAGGTGCTACCAGCCAATAATTGATTTGGTCTGTTTAATTCCAATATTTTGTCTTCTACGGATGGCATTTTATCATTCACATGTTGATCTCAACTTGTCAGGAATGTTTATAGTAGCTAAGAAGTTCTGATTTTATGCTTATTCAACTCATCTTGTCCTAAAAATATGAGTGAATGAAATAGATTTTTAAATGCTGTTCCCCATTAACTGATTTTGATATTTCGAGTTGCCATCGTTTGGTCAAGAATGGTGGTAGGGAGCACATGCATGTTTACATTTTTTTGTCATGATGTTTGCATTAGTGTTGCCTCGGTTCCTGTGGTTATGTTGACTTCTGTATTCACTTCTGTCTAGCAAGAGACTCCGCTTGGTGTGACTTTAGGTAGCCATCTTTTTAGAAAATTCCTAACGACAGTGGGAAAGTCTGGCTAAATCATGGACTGGTAAGGTCATATCATTCCCATTATCGGGTGGCCAATTATTATGGAAATGGCCGAAAATTGTGGGAATGAATACTTGTTGACATCTAATTTTATCGGTCCGGTAAGTCATTTTTAACTTAATTTTTTGATAAAGTCATTATTGAAATTTCTTTTATTTTCTTGAAAAATTTTCAAAAAAATAACTAAATTAAGAAAAATAAAAAATGGGTTGATTGAAGGACTTGGCAGTAGGGCTGAGCATAATAGACCGCTCAACTTGGGAATCGCCCAAATCGGACTGGACCGACTGCATTTGTCTGATTCTTCGGGTTGCGGTCCTATCGATGGTTCCTAAAAATGGAACCGATTCTCAAATGGTCCTATTCTCGATTTTTGGTAGGGCGAGACCGAACCGGACCATCCAGACCAACCACTTATGTAACCCATTTTCTCTCGCTGCAAAACTTGCGCTTGCTTCATTTCTTGGTGAAATTATGGTATGTGAGTTGCTTAGTGGAGTTCAATTTTTGCTCTAGGTCTGTGATTTTTGGTCTTGTGTAAAGCAGTACACACATATGCAACTAGGTCGTGAAGTCGGAGCCGTGCTTGACAATGCCAAGTGGCCATTTTTAGTCTTGATCCCATTGGACCGTTCAAGAATCGGATCGGATCGGTCCGGTCCGGTCCAGTCCAGTCCAGTCCAATCTTAAGATTAATCTGTCCGATTCCTAGTCTTGAAAATCAAAAATCGGTCTCATCAGTCCGGTTCCCGATTTCGGAAGAAATCGGAATGCCTAGTAACCGATCACTTCTATTTGGCAGAAATTTGATGAGAAAGGGCAAAAAAAAGAAGAATAAAATAAAAAGAAATCGAAAAAATAAAAAGAAATTTCTGAAAAAGGCACGTGAGAAAGGACGTGGGGCAGGTAAAGAAGGTGGAAGGGACGGCAAAACAAAAAAAAGAAAAAAGGGAGGGAAATGTCAAAAAGTTGAGGCAAAAAGAAAAAGTTGGCAGAAGGGGCTTCGGAAAGGTTAAAAGAAAGGACAGGGTCATCAGCGAAGAAGAAGGAAAAAGGTAGAGAAAAATAAAGATAAAAGAGAGATGGGAGTGGTCTTAACTGGTTCAAATGACAATGACAAGGCGACGTTGCAGAGGAAAGGGAGGAAAATGGATCTGCCCTTGTACGACGGCTGAGGAAAAACAAATTCAAATATTTTTTGAAAAAAATGAGAGCCGTCCAATTAATGCCCTCTATGTTAGGAGATCCCAATCATCATTGTCAGCCATTTGTGGGCCATTACTTTTAGCTAGTTACGTCATTCCTATCTAAATTCAACATGTAAAAGTTCAGAGTATCCTCAATTATTTACTTCTGCTAGAGTTAGAATAAGAGTTGGCTAAGAGTCAATTGGCATATGCCAATGATCCTTCTGAACTTTTTTTCCCGTTCTTTTGGCGTGACACGCATACAATTCAAGAAGAGGCCTCAATAATTTCATACATGATTTCACACTTTCAAATGTGCTCGTGGTTCACGATGCAGATGAAAAAAATGTTTTCCCTTTGTTTTTACTAATTCCGTTAATTACCTTTCTATCTATTTTTTCCTCATTATTTCCTTATTTTTTTTTCTGGGGATAAATGCACTACAAATCTTAGAACTTATTGCAAAAATATAATGAAGTACTAAAGCATTTAAAAAGTGTAATCAAATTTTAAAATTTATCAAATTGTTACAATCAAGTCATTTTATTAACATCATCAATAATTTAACGAAAAAAATAATATGGTATTTTAAAAATAATTTTCTCTATCCAATGTGACACTTTTTATTAATTTTTCTTTCTAACCGCGATCAAAGAATAAAAAAGGGTAAGAACTCGCTGCGAACTATTGTTGTTGCCGCCCATGTCAAAGGGGGCCGATGATGTTTGGCCCTAGGCAAGGTTGGTGTGCCCTAGCCAAGCGTGGGCAAGGCCTTGCCACCATAGGTAAGGGTTGGCGACACCAGCAAGCCTGGATAAGGCTTTGCCCTAGGCAACACTGACCCTTGCTTGGGATTAGCAAAGCTCATTGGTCCATTGGTCCTTGCCTTGGGCCTATGAGGCCTCACTTGGGTTTGGCTACGGCTAGCGTCCAACACTCGCTCCAAGCAAGGGCCAAAAAAGCCCATGTTTCACAATTGTTGGCTCTCACCTAGGGCCAACGAGGCCTTGCCCAAGGCGAGTGATGGTCATCAACCCCACATGACGATTGGTGTTGCCCAGATCTAGGCGTGCTCAACCTAGTTTGGGCAAGCCTTGCCAGCCATTGCTTGCACCAATGAGGACCCACCTAAGGCTAGATAGGGCTGACCACCTACACCTAGAGACTGGCGAGGCCCTCTAGAGTCCTACTAGCCCCTCTAGAGATTAGTGGTGGTAGCAGCAACACTTGCAAGTCCTTGTCTTTTTTTCCTTTTTTTTCCCTATTTTTTATTTTAAAATATTTTAGTTTTTAAAAGTTATTTAAATAAAATTTAGGAGGAATTTTTATTGAAAATTATACATAGGAGAGAGAGAAATCATTTTTAAAATGTCATGTCAACATTTTTCATTAGACAAATTAGTAGTGTTAATAGATAGGCTTGATTGTATTAATTTAACAAGTTTTGAAATTTGATTACACTTTTTTAAAAATTTCTCAATTTCACTCTTAGTATGCTTATCCCTTTTTTTTCTAAAATGAAATGAATTTTATATTCGATTAATTATTATTTTTTAGGAAAAATTCTGATAAAGATTTGAGAATACCCCACATTAAGCTAAATATATGTAGAAAATGTTAAGTAACTGAGAATAGTGATGTTCTCATTTTATAACTAAAGTCAAACTTACTTTTATAAGAAGAACACATTAACGCAATACAGACTCAAATTATGTTTGAAAGACCTTTTGAATTGGTGATCAAAAATAAAAGAAAATAAAAAGAGGTGCAAAGAATTATTTTTCCCACATTGTTCAGAAAGTACAGATCTACCGGTGGTGAATAAAAAATATTATAGATATATGATACCTACATCATTATCAATTTTTTAATAAACATAGCTAGAATGCAAATATAAACTTGTCAATGGAATAGAGTAATATGCAAAATAAAATTGATTATGTGTCACTATCTAAAACTTGCTTATGTGAAGAAAATGTACACTGCCATTCTATAGAATGAAGCTTGTTGAAATAGAATTAGTGTATGTGCTCTTGTTTTCCCCCTTGCACAAGTAGTCTTAGAATGGAGATATAAACCTATTTATGGAAGAAATCTACATGCTAAAATAAAATTGTATGTGTCGTTCTACATAACCTACTTATGTAAGGAAATTTTTACATATCTTATGTGTCATTTGATAAGACTAATTACATAAAGCAAAGGTTTATGCCAGTGGTGCACTGAATAAAAGTCCATTGAAATTTGTTGTTTGAAAAGTAGAGGATGATGGAAGAAGAGAAAAAATGATTATGTGAAATTATGCTTGTATCTCTTCTAGTAATTTTTTTAAATTTACATTTTTGAAATAAAAGGAATTTTTGTAAAAAAAATCTAGCATCATAGAATTTGGAAATAAAGTCGTTATTCAATAAAAAGAGAATGGTTTTTTAATTTGCGGTCGGAACTCTGGCTTCGCCCACGTGTTACTATAAACAAAGAAGATCTATGACAACCCAAATTGACTTCGACTTCTAAGTCTTCATCCACATAAAATTCCATTTTTGCCTTACATTTGAAATGATGCAAGGGTGTCACGTGCTTTTGGTGAGGAATTTTGGCAGCACTCTTGGTTATGACATCTTCTGTCGGCCGTTTGGCTTGTATTGTTGCGCTCTTTGATTTTATGGGCCATTACTTTTAGCTGGTTATGTTGTACCTATCTGTAAATCATTCTATAGATGCTCCCTGTCATTGAATGATGTAAAATTTTAGAATATCCTCAATTATTAACTTCTGCTAGAGGTAGAATAAGAGTTGATTAAGGATTTGATCATTTCACGAAAAATAACTTCCATGAAAATATTTTTCTGAATTTTTCAGTATTCGTTTCATGGAAAATAAAATAGTCAAGGAAAATATTTTCCACCAATGCCAAAAAACACATTCAAAAGTGGGAACCGTCTTCTTTGTTTACCTTTAAATATCGCGACCGCTAACATTATGTCTTGACCTCGTTCGAGGTCAGTGAGCCGGCGGCTTTTGACAAACCAGAAAGATGATTTCCTAAAAAATATTTTTCTAAAATGCTATATTTCCGGTGAAAAGAACGGAGCCTAAGAGTCAATTGTCCTATGCGAATGATCCTTTTGGAACTTTTTTCCTCTTTCCTTTGCATGAGATTATCCAATTGAAGGAGAGTCCCTAATTATTTCACACATGATTTCACACTTTCAAAGTGCTCATGTCTCACGATGTAGGTGAAAAAAAATTTCTCTTTGTTTTTACAAATTCCACTAATTAATTGTCTATCTAATCTTTTGCTTCTCATTTTCCTCATTTTTTTAGGCTAATTGCACTAAAAATTTAAAAACTTATCACAAAAGTGCAATTAGGTAGTTAATTTTCAAAAGCATGATCAAGTTTTAAAACTTGTCAAATTGATACAATCGAATTACTCCATTAACACCATCAATTTATTTAACAAAAAAAAGGTGACATGGCATTTTAAAAAATAATTTATCTCTATGATTTGGTATTTTTTATTAATTTTTCTTTGCAAACTTATTTAAATAATATAAAAAGATAAAATAAAAAAAGGAAAGAAGGAAAAATGGCGTGAACATTCCCCCCACCCATCGCTAGAAGGGGCCAATCATGGTTGCTCCTAGGTGAGGCTGGTGGGCCCTAGCTAGCCATGGATGAGGCCTTGTCACGCCCCGGTTTCGGGGTCGTAGCAATTACTTCATGATCCAATTAAATACCACACTTTTCAGGAAACGTTTTTCATTCCATCAGCATCAATTTTACAATCCAAGATCGCCGTCAGTTCCAATACCAGAAGGTTCTTCAAAAAAGGGGTACACATCACAAGTACGGGAGAGGGGAGTGGTCCAAAAGAGAGTCATACAAGACCTACGTACACTAGCACCGCTCAGCTATACACACAAAAGTTGCGGTCTAAGTTAGGGAAGACTAAGGCTATCCTAAGGAGTGGTCGGGGGCTTGGGCCAAGTCCTCTCACATGAAGGCTTCCCGTCGATTACCGTACCGTCCTCTGAATCGTCCTCTCCTTCGGGGTCTTCCAAGTCTGACAGGTAGCCCCCTTGCGGCACCTCACACCTCTCGTGTAAGAGTTCTAGTTCGGTTTCCTGGAACCCTGAGTAGACCTTCACGTGCTGGTGTGGGTACCAGATATCCCTCCTAGTACTCCAGATCCACCCCGTTTCCCGGTGGAATTCGACGATCAGCCCGTCTTCCTGGACATCAGTGTCTATGACCTCTCCCATACTCTGAGGAGCCTCAGGATTCACTCCTAGCTCGTATTCTTCCTCGTTCTCTGGTAATTCATCCGGGTCGAAGGGGACATCCGGCGGCAAGTATCCCCCGACGTCCTCCAGGTCCTCATCTGACCCCGGATCTTCCATCTCCAGCAGTCGATCCAGCTCCTGGTCCCAATCCTCCTCCTGATCCTGAGGGTCCGGCGCCTGCTGATCCCGAGCTTCCTCCTCCTCGGAAGGCCATTCCATGAGATGATCCTCCACCGCCGTGTTCTCCGAATCGGAGCTGTCCGTGTCCATTCTGGGGTCCTGGTGTGGTGGAGTGGTGGGGTGAGATTCCACGGTCTCAGTGAGCAAACCATAACCCTAGATTAGGATCAGCCCAGTCCTAGGGTCCCTGGACGTCCCATCCCCTCTCAGCCTCCAGGTGGTAACAGGCAGAACTAGGTAAGACCTACCTCTAGTCTCACATCCCATGGCCCCACAATCGGAATATACTACTCTCCACTAATCGACAACCAAGCGGGGTGTCTAAGCCGGGTCGCGGGGTACCGTCTAACTCAACCTTATAAATGAGCGAGATAGTAAATAAATTGCAATCTAAATTAAATAGGCGTGATCGAAATTACGGAGTAAGCTATAAAATTTAAACTAATTAATTAAGCGAGGAAAAACATAATTTAAATGCATCTAAGTAAATGACATTAACGATAAATTAACTTTAATATAAGGCGGTAAAGGAGTGTAAAATACTACTCAAACACCCAAGCTGCCAGTTCGAGTAAGTCCCAACTCCAATCGCAGAATTGCGGGGAGTTCGGTCGGACTACTCCCAGTTTGAACTGAGCACGAGTGTGTTCTCGTAATTTCACGAGAAGGGACACCCTTGACCAATACAAGTTGGCCCGACCACTAATCGTGGTCCAAACAAGCAATCCTTTCCTCGACTAGGCTAATAGATAAACCAAGCATGAGGTCCAATTCTATACGAATTGCAGTTTATGCTTAAACCAATTCTAATCGCCCTAGCCGTTCTAATCGCCCCAAATTCTACCCGCTAAATTCTACTAAAACGGAGATGCGCCTAATAAAAGGTTAGGATCCACTCACTTGGAGAGTGTCCCAACAAGTCGGCTGCTGAAGCTTCCCCCCCTTTTTTTTTTTTTTTTTTTTTTTTTTTTTTTTTTTTTTTTTTTTTTTTTTTCGGGCCGGGCCTTCTTTTCCTTTCCTCCGAGCCGGCTGAGTGGGCCTGTGCTGAAAACTAGGCCTGAAAGTGGGCCGGGCTGATTTTCACGGGTCGGGCCCACGAGTTGGGCCCGCGGAGTTGCTGGCCGGGCCGGGCCGGCTGGGCCTTCGGGCCTGGCTACTGGGCCTGGTCAGTGACCCGGCTCCCCCTCTGCTGGCCTGGTCAGTGCACGGGCCGGACGGGTCAGGCACGGGTTGTGCACGGGTTGTGCACGGGTCGGCTCGGATCGGATGCACGGATCGGGCGGATCGGTGCACGGATCGGACGGATGGGTCAGGGATTGATTTTGGCCAGGCCACGGACCGGATCAGCTGGGTCACGGATCGGGTCGTGGCTGGGTCACGGATCAGGTCGGCTGGGTCACGGACCGGATCGTGGCCCCTTCCTTGCGGTTTTCCGGCTGGTCGTGAAGGCTCGGAACTCGCCTCCGTGCGTCGGCCTGGGGTCTCGTCGGAGCTTGGTGTTGGTCGGTTCGGGGAGCCTGCGTCACGACGTGTCAAACGGCGGCGGTGGCTCGGCCTGGGGTGGTCGGAGCACGGCGGGGCGGCTCCGTGAAGTCGGCTGCTCGCACACGGTTCTGGCCTTTTTCCAGAAAAGCTCCCGGACGGCTGGTCGCGAAGCCTCCTGCAACTGGCTGTTTCCGGCGGCTCGAGGCGAGACGGCGGCGGAGGTCGGGGGCGTTTGGAAGAGGGAGTCACCAGCTTCAAGAGGACACCAAGAACGCTTGGAGAGGAAGCCAAAAGCTCGGTGAAAAACCCCCCCGAAAACCCTTGCCCACTCGGTTTTAAGCCGAGTGGGGTGGGTGAGCGTGGCCGGAAAATCCGGCCCCGCCGGCCACGTGCCGCCTCCCCCACGGCCGTAGTCCCCTCCGACGGTCTCCTCCATGTCAGGGGTGGGTGGCTGCAGGGCTGATTGGCCGGTGGAGGCGACGGGTTGAACAGTTGATGGACGTCCATCAACTGTTCGTCCTAATGTCGCAGAGAGAGAGGAGAGAGGGAGAGAGGGAAGCCGCGAGGCGCGTGCGGGGCACGTGCCACCCGGTTCGACCTGGTCGGACCGGCGGCGTGCACGGCCGGACCGGCCGGTTCGCTGGCCGGTCTGGGATTTTTAATTAAAATAATATATTTTAATTTCCGAAATTTGGAAAATTAATTTTAAAATTCTGACAATTTCCCGAAAAATTCCTGAAAATTCCCAAATTGAAATTTAAAATGTTTTGGGCCCCAATAAAATTTTAAACTTCAAACTTGCATTAAATCCAATATTTTTCCAAATTTCGCAAACACCGGGGAAATTATCCAATTTCCCGAAAAATCCCAATTTAGCCGTAAATTGCGAACCGGACCGACACGGTCATTACAACCTACCCCCCTTAAGAAATTTCGTCCCCGAAATTTGCTGCTTCTGAGTCTTCAAACAGTTGAGGGTGTTGTTGTCGCATGAGCTCTTCGCTCTCCCAGGTTGCGTTCTCTGAGCCGTGATGTTCCCATACCACCTTGACCAGGGGTATAACCTTGTTCCGGAGTTTCCGCTCCTTCCGATCTTCAATCCTGACTGGCCTTTCTTTGTAGGACACTTGTTCATCCAGCTTAATGTCCTCGTAGCTTAACACATGCGAAGGGTCAGGCTCATACTTCCTTAGCATGGAAACATGGAAGACGTTGTGAATTCGTTCCAAGTTCGGTGGTAGGGCCAGTCGATAGGCTGCCGGGCCTATCCTCTCCAAAATCTCAAAGGGTCCCACAAACCGGGGACTCAGCTTGCCTTTTCCTCCGAAACGAGATATCCCTTTCTTAGGCGACACTTTTAGGAAAACATGTTCTCCTTCGTCAAATTCCAAGGGCCGTCGCCTTCGATCTGCATAGTTCTTTTGTCGGTTCTGAGCCGTTTTCAACCTCTGTCTAATCAACTTTACTGCTTCCTGCGATTGCTGTACCAGTTCGGGTCCCAAAATTTTTCGTTCCCCGACTTCGTCCCAACATACCGGAGTCCTGCAGGCTCGTCCATACAAGGCCTCAAAGGGTGCCATCCCTAAGCTTTGTTGAAAGCTATTGTTGTAGGCGAACTCCACCAGAGGTAATTGACTTTCCCATCCTCCTTTAAAATCCATGACGCACGCCCTCAGCATGTCTTCCAGGGTCTGGATGGTCCGCTCAGACTGCCCATCAGTTTGGGGATGGAACGCCGTACTGTACTGTAGTCGGGTACCCAAGGCTCCTTGTAGGCTCTTCCAAAAGTAAGCGGTGAATCTTGGGTCACGGTCGGAGGTAATAGTTACCGGCACACCATGCAGTCTGACGATCTGGGTCACATATAAGTCTGCCAACCGGTCCAAGGGAAGGTTCTTTCGTACTGCCAGGAAGTGGGCAGATTTGGTCAGTCTGTCCACTATGACCCAAATCATATCGTGACCCTTCTGACTTCTTGGTAAGCCGGTCACAAAATCCATCGTGATATGCTCCCATTTCCATTCTGGGATTTCCAAAGGGTTCAAAAGACCTCCCGGCTTACAGTGTTGTGCCTTCACTTGTTGGCACGTCAGACACTTGGCCACGAATCTTGCCACGTCCGCCTTCATTCCGCTCCACCAGTAGTGGGGTCTTAGATTCTGGTACATCTTGGTGTTACCAGGGTGGACACTGTACTTACTTCGGTGTGCTTCGGACAGGATTTCGTTCCTTAAATCAGGATTATCAGGTACACAAAGTCTCCCTCGGAAGCTCAGGACTCCATCCTCCGAGACCTGGAAACCAGGTTTCCTTAGTTCCCCTTTGGTCTGTAAGATGTCCAATAAGGAAGGGTCCGAAGATTGTAGATCTTTAATCTTGGTCCTGATTTGAGGTTCTATCCTTAGGGTGGCCATCAAACAATTCAGGTGTCCAATCTCAAACCTGAACTCCGAGTTTTGTACCTTCCCGTGCAGTTGCCATTCCTTGGCCAACAGTGAAGTCAAAGAGGACTTGCGACTAAGCGCATCTGCTACACGATTCGCTTTTCCTGGGTGGTACAGGATTTCGCAATCGTAGTCCTTCAGGAGTTCCATCCATCTCCGTTGTCTCATGTTCAACTCCTTCTGAGAGAACAGGTACTTGAGGCTTTGATGATCTGTAAAGATTGGAAACTTTTCTCCGCACAGATAGTGCCTCCAAATTTTGAGCGCGAAGATCACTGCGGCTAACTCTAAGTCATGCGTTGGATAGTTTTGCTCGTGGGGCTTCAGCTGTCTCGATGCGTAAGCTACAACTCGACCGTGTTGCATTAGAACGCACCCAAGGCCTTGATATGAGGCGTCACTATAAACTTCATAACCACTTGGCCCTGTAGGAATGGTCAGGACTGGTGCAGTGGTCAACTTCTCTTTTAGTGCTTGAAAGCTCCTCTCGCACTTTTCCGTCCATTCGAACTTCTTATCCTTCTTCAACAAGCTTGTCAAGGGCAGGGATAGGCTTGAAAATTTCTCTACAAACCTTCTGTAGTACCCCGCCAGACCTAGGAAGCTACGAACTTCCGTTACTGTCGTAGGTCTCGGCCAGTCCATCACCGCCTCAATCTTTGAAGGGTCTACGGAGATTCCATCTCCCGAGATCACATGTCCCAAAAAGGCTACGCGATCTAGCCAAAACTCACACTTACTGAACTTCGCGTAAAGTGCATGTCTTCTTAGTACCGTAAGTACTATCCTTAGGTGCTGCTCATGTTCTGCTGAACTCTTTGAATAGATCAGTATATCGTCGATGAAGACTATGACGAACCTGTCCAAGTACTCCCTGAACACCCTGTTCATCAAATCCATGAAAGCAGCTGGAGCGTTGGTTAATCCAAACGGCATTACTGTGAACTCGTAATGTCCATAACGAGTTCGAAAGGCACTCTTCGGGATATCCTCCTCTTTAATCCTTAATTGGTGGTATCCCGTCCTCAGGTCAATCTTTGAGAAGACCTTGGCTCCTTGCAACTGATCAAATAAATCGTCAATTCTGGGTAACGGGTATCTATTCTTGACTGTTACCTTATTTAGTTGTCGGTAATCAATGCAAAGTCTTAAGGACCCATCCTTTTTCTTTACAAAGAGGACTGGCGCACCCCATGGTGACGCACTTGGGCGGATAAATCCTTTATCCAGTAGTTCTTGCATCTGCACCTTTAACTCCTTCAGCTCTGAGAGTGACATCCGGTAGGGAGCCTTAGAGATCGGTTCCGTCCCGGAAGGCACTTCGATAGCAAACTCTACTTCCCTCTCTGGGGGTAACCCAGGTAGTTCCTCCGGAAAAACGTCGGGAAACTCCCGAACTATAACGATCTCCTCTAACACTGGTCCTTCGACCGTTGTGTCAACAACACTAGCTAGATAGCCTTGACAGCCATCCACTAACAACCGCGTCGCTTCCAAAGAAGAGATAATTGCGGTTGAAGGTCCGCCGTGACCTCCGAGGAACTCGTAACTCGAGTCCTCAGTCGGGCAAAACCTTACAAGTTTCCTAGAACAGTCCACCGTAGCTTTCTGTCTAGTCAACCAATCCATGCCAATAATAATATCATAATCACGCAAATCTAAAACCGCCAAATCAATCGAACTTCTAACTCCGCTGAGCTCTAACTCGCAGCCCTTGCATCCGTTAACGGATAACATGTGAACATGCAGAGGCGTCGAGACATTCAAAACAACAGCTAAGGGTTCCACATGCAACCCTACTAACTCCACAAAACGCTCAGCGACGAACGAGTGGGTAGCCCCCGTGTCGAACAAAGCATAAGCAGAGCTGCGGTGTAAGGAGACGGTACCTGTTATGACTCCTCCCGAGTTTTGTGCTTCATGTCTGGTCACCGCATAGACTCTTCCCTGCGCCGAGGGTCGGTCCATCAAAAAAAGGCGGCGCTAGGCCTGCTAGCTGCCCGACCTGCTGTTGAGGCTGCGCTCTAGGAGCGCGCTGGGGACAATCACGGACCATGTGGCCCAGCTGGCCACACCCGTAGCATCCCTCGCTCTTCGGGGGACAGGGTCCCGGTTGGTGCGTCTTTCCACACTGTCGGCACCAATTCCCTTGACGAAAGGGGGGCTTCCTGACTCCCCCGTTTCGTACAGCTGAAAAGGGCTTCTTCACCCCTGCTGCCGGCTTCTTTACATGCCGAAATCTACTAGCATCTCTACCCGCGAATGCTCGCGATCCAGACGCGGCTACTCTCTCGTTTAGGTCCTTCTCGACCAATTGAGCCCTTGTGAACACCTCCTTGTAATCCCGTAGGTTGAAGGGAGCAAGCTGGGATTTGATTTCGGGTTTCAGCCCTTCCCGAAATTTCTTCGCCCTGTCCACCGGATCCTCGATCAACTTCTTGCCATACTTGGCCAGGGCGGTAAACTGTGCCTCATACTCCAGCACTGTCAGGTTATTCTGCCGCAGTCTCTGAAACTCGGCGAGCTTCGCGTCTCTCTCTGCCTCGGGGAAATATTGCTCGTTGAAAGTTTCAACGAAATCCTCCCAGTTAGGTACTGCGCCTCCAGGAAAGGCGATACCTCTAGTGACCCTCCACCAATGTCGGGCATTCCCCTGTAGTTGATACACCGCGAGTGTCACTCGATCTTCGTTTGAACACTCCATGACCTCAAATATCTTCTCAAGCTCCAGCAGCCATTCCTCTGCTGCTCCAGGGTCTCCCATTCCGATAAAGACTGGGGGTTTCAATTTTAGGAATTGTCCGACCTGCCTCTGCTTCCTCCTCTCCCCATTCGTACCATCAGCCAAGGGAGCAGGGGCCGGGACCTCAACTTCCTGCTCATCGACTCGCACAGCGGATCCCTGAGCCGCAGCAGCATTCTCATTCCGCACGGCAGCTAAGGCGGCATTTACCGCAGCTGCAATTGCGGCGTCCTGATTTCTTGCTTGCTGGCGGACTTCCTCCCGCAGATCCTCCACCGTTCTCACGAGTCCCTCAACACGGGGATCCTCTTGGGGTCCATCCTCCCCCAACCCGAAGCGACCAATTGTCGTCCTTCTACGCGGAGGTCTCCCCCGCGGTCTGACCATCTGGTCTTCCTGTTACAGCATCACAATGCTTTTGTCACTCCTTGAGGAATTCAACAGGGGTAAGCACTATAGCTAGATCTACCAAAATAGATCGTTTAAAAACACCCTATTGACCTCGAAAGGAGACATAGTATCGCATACTATGACAGTGTTGGAAACCACCATCAACACTCGGTGTTGGAAACCATCATCAACACTCGGTGTTGGAAACCACCATCAACACTCGGTGTTGGAAACCACCATCAACACCCGTCCTATCCTCGTAGGACAACACGACCCCACGGGTCCAGTCGAAACCTCGTCAGGAACTCGACTCCAGTGCATCAGTGGCCACCCTTATTCGGTGCCACGCACTTTCGCCACGCAGGCGGTGACAGAAACACCACACCTTCTCAAAAAGGGGGATCATTGTCACAATAGCAGAGGCCCAGCCTCGCCACGCCGATCAACGGCCACGTGCCCTCCGGCACTACAAGTCCAGATTCGGCCTTGCTGCACACGTTCTAGACCGTGCCAACTTAGCTAAACCAGACGTCACGTCACACGCCTGACCTCGCCCTGTGCGTCCCATACCGCCCAGGTCGAGTCCGGCGTAGACCAAGCCCTATGGTCTCTAGCCAATGTCCGGCCTTGCTGAACACGTCCCATACCGTGCCAACGCAGCTAAACAATTGACACCAAACCTAAGGTCAAGTGGGGGTCTTGAGCTAACCTCAGTCTGGTCCCCTATCCTAGTGGTCAGACCTAACCAAGGTTCACAGTTTCGATAGAGTGTGCTGCCAACTGTCCATCTTGAATAAACGTCGCTCCTTATCACTCCAACTAGGTGACCTTTTCCTCGGTCACAACCTCGCTCTGATACCAAGCTGTCACGCCCCGGTTTCGGGGTCGTAGCAATTACTTCATGATCCAATTAAATACCACACTTTTCAGGAAACGTTTTTCATTCCATCAGCATCAATTTTACAATCCAAGATCGCCGTCAGTTCTAATACCAGAAGGTTCTTCAAAAAGGGGTACACATCACAAGTACGGGAGAGGGGAGTGGTCCAAAAGAGAGTCATACAAGACCTACGTACACTAGCACCGCTCAGCTATACACACAAAAGTTGCGGTCTAAGTTAGGGAAGACTAAGGCTATCCTAAGGAGTGGTCGGGGGCTTGGGCCAAGTCCTCTCACATGAAGGCTTCCCGTCGATTACCGTACCGTCCTCTGAATCGTCCTCTCCTTCGGGGTCTTCCAAGTCTGACAGGTAGCCCCCTTGCGGCACCTCACACCTCTCGTGTAAGAGTTCTAGTTCGGTTTCCTGGAACCCTGAGTAGACCTTCACGTGCTGGTGTGGGTACCAGATATCCCTCCTAGTGCTCCAGATCCACCCCGTTTCCCGGTGGAATTCGACGATCAGCCCGTCTTCCTGGACATCAGTGTCTATGACCTCTCCCATACTCTGAGGAGCCTCAGGATTCACTCCTAGCTCGTATTCTTCCTCGTTCTCTGGTAATTCATCCGGGTCGAAGGGGACATCCGGCGGCAAGTATCCCCCGACGTCCTCCAGGTCCTCATCTGACCCCGGATCTTCCATCTCCAGCAGTCGATCCAGCTCCTGGTCCCAATCCTCCTCCTGATCCTGAGGGTCCGGCGCCTGCTGATCCCGAGCTTCCTCCTCCTCGGAAGGCCATTCCATGAGATGATCCTCCACCGCCGTGTTCTCCGAATCGGAGCTGTCCGTGTCCATTCTGGGGTCCTGGTGTGGTGGAGTGGTGGGGTGAGATTCCACGGTCTCAGTGAGCAAACCATAACCCTAGATTAGGATCAGCCCAGTCCTAGGGTCCCTGGACGTCCCATCCCCTCTCAGCCTCCAGGTGGTAACAGGCAGAACTAGGTAAGACCTACCTCTAGTCTCACATCCCATGGCCCCACAATCGGAATATACTACTCTCCACTAATCGACAACCAAGCGGGGTGTCTAAGCCGGGTCGCGGGGTACCGTCTAACTCAACCTTATAAATGAGCGAGATAGTGAATAAATTGCAATCTAAATTAAATAGGCGTGATCGAAATTACGGAGTAAGCTATAAAATTTAAACTAATTAATTAAGCGAGGAAAAACATAATTTAAATGCATCTAAGTAAATGACATTAACGATAAATTAACTTTAATATAAGGCGGTAAAGGAGTGTAAAATACTACTCAAACACCCAAGCTGCCAGTTCGAGTAAGTCCCAACTCCAATCGCAGAATTGCGGGGAGTTCGGTCGGACTACTCCCAGTTTGAACTGAGCACGAGTGTGTTCTCGTAATTTCACGAGAAGGGACACCCTTGACCAATACAAGTTGGCCCGACCACTAATCGTGGTCCAAACAAGCAATCCTTTCCTCGACTAGGCTAATAGATAAACCAAGCATGAGGTCCAATTCTATACGAATTGCAGTTTATGCTTAAACCAATTCTAATCGCCCTAGCCGTTCTAATCGCCCCAAATTCTACCCGCTAAATTCTACTAAAACGGAGATGCGCCTAATAAAAGGTTAGGATCCACTCACTTGGAGAGTGTCCCAACAAGTCGGCTGCTGAAGCTTCCCCCTCTTTTTTTTTTTTTTTTTTTTTTTTTTTTTTTTTTTTTTTTTTTTTTTTTTTTTCGGGCCGGGCCTTCTTTTCCTTTCCTCCGGGCCGGCTGAGTGGGCCTGGGCTGAAAACTAGGCCTGAAAGTGGGCCGGGCTGATTTTCACGGGTCGGGCCCACGAGTTGGGCCCGCGGAGTTGCTGGCCGGGCCGGGCCGGCTGGGCCTTCGGGCCTGGCTACTGGGCCTGGTCAGTGACCCGGCTCCCCCTCTGCTGGCCTGGTCAGTGCACGGGCCGGACGGGTCAGGCACGGGTTGTGCACGGGTTGTGCACGGGTCGGCTCGGATCGGTGCACGGATCGGGCGGATCGGTGCACGGATCGGACGGATGGGTCAGGGATTGATTTTGGCCAGGCCACGGACCGGATCAGCTGGGTCACGGATCGGGTCGTGGCTGGGTCACGGATCAGGTCGGCTGGGTCACGGACCGGTTCGTGGCCCCTTCCTTGCGGTTTTCCGGCTGGTCGTGAAGGCTCGGAACTCGCCTCCGTGCGTCGGCCTGGGGTCTCGTCGGAGCTTGGTGTTGGTCGGTTCGGGGAGCCTGCGTCACGACGTGTCAAACGGCGGCGGTGGCTCGGCCTGGGGTGGTCGGAGCACGGCGGGGCGGCTCCGTGAAGTCGGCTGCTCGCACACGGTTCTGGCCTTTTTCCAGAAAAGCTCCCGGACGGCTGGTCGCGAAGCCTCCTGCAACTGGCTGTTTCCGGCGGCTCGAGGCGAGACGGCGGCGGAGGTCGGGGGCGTTTGGAAGAGGGAGTCACCAGCTTCAAGAGGACACCAAGAACGCTTGGAGAGGAAGCCAAAAGCTCGGTGAAAAACCCCCCCGAAAACCCTTGCCCACTCGGTTTTAAGCCGAGTGGGGTGGGTGAGCGTGGCCGGAAAATCCGGCCCCGCCGGCCACGTGCCGCCTCCCCCACGGCCGTAGTCCCTTCCGACGGTCTCCTCCATGTCAGGGGTGGGTGGCTGCAGGGCTGATTGGCCGGTGGAGGCGACGGGTTGAACAGTTGATGGACGTCCATCAACTGTTCGTCCTAATGTCGCAGAGAGAGAGGAGAGAGGGAGAGAGGGAAGCCGCGAGGCGCGTGCGGGGCACGTGCCACCCGGTTCGACCTGGTCGGACCGGCGGCGTGCACGGCCGGACCGGCCGGTTCGCTGGCCGGTCTGGGATTTTTAATTAAAATAATATATTTTAATTTCCGAAATTTGGAAAATTAATTTTAAAATTCTGACAATTTCCCGAAAAATTCCTGAAAATTTCCAAATTGAAATTTAAAATGTTTTGGGCCCCAATAAAATTTTAAACTTCAAACTTGCATTAAATCCAATATTTTTCCAAATTTCGCAAACACCGGGGAAATTATCCAATTTCCCGAAAAATCCCAATTTAGCCGTAAATTGCGAACCGGACCGACACGGTCATTACAGGCCTTGCTAATCTATGCAAGGGCCAACGACCCCATCAAGCTTAGGTGAAGCTTACCCTAGGTAGTGTTGACCCTCAATCAGGCTTTACGAGGCTCATCGGCCTTTACCCTAGGCTAATGAGGCGTTACTTGAGGTTGGCTACCACTGGCATCAACCAAATTTTGGTGAGTGGCACTTGCCCCAAGAAAGGGCCGGTGAGGCCTCGCTTGATGGGTGCCAACCCTCGCATGGCACCAATGAGGCCTTGCCTAAGCCGAGTGATAATCGTCGGCCCCACGAGATAGCTAGCATCACTAAGATGTAGACGTCCTCAACCCAATATGGGCAAGCATTGCCAGCCCTTGTTTGCGTCGATGAGAACTCACTCGAGGCTAGATAGAAGCGACCACCTACACTTAAGGGCCGGCAAGACTCTTTGGAGTCTTATTGGCCCCTTTGGAGATCCACAATGGTAGCAACATCATTTGCGAGTCCTTGCTCTCTCTTTTTTTCCCTAGTATTGTAGTTTTAATTATTCTAGTTTTTTCATATTATTTAAATCAATTCGGGAGGAAAAATAATATAAAATCCTATGTAGGAGAGAAATTTTTTTTTTAAAATGCAACATCATTATTTTTCGTTAGACAAATTGATGGTTTTAAGAGATGGACTTGATTATGCCAATTTGACAAGTTTTAGAACGTGATTGTACTTTTTAAAAGTTTTATAACTCAATTTCATTTGCACAACAAGGTTTAAGACTCATGGTACACTTTCCTTTTTTCTAAGATGAAATGAATTCCATATTCAATTAATTATTCTTTCTTATGAGAATACCCCCATTAAACTAAATGTATTTAGAAAAGTTTAAGTAACTAAGGATAACGATGTTCTCATTTTATAGCTAAAGTTAAATATGTCAATATTTCACTTTTATAAGAAGGACACATTAGCACAATATAGACTCAACTTATTGTTGAAGTTGTCTTGAATTCCACAATATTTCGATCGATTGGAATTTTGGAATTAGAAGTCTATTGGAAAATCTAGGAAGGCTTGAAGATTGCAGGCTATTTGTTTCCAAATATATTTCCTAGATTTGGAACTATCTATAAGAGAGTTCCATAAGATATAATTCTAATGTAACTAGGATATATCATGATATCTCTAATATTTATGGAATAATCACTAAAGATTTGATAATATCTTTAGGGTGGAATTTCTTTTTTATTAGGATTTGGAAAGTGGAGATCTGAAAATCTATTTTAGCATTGTACCTTATACCCGTGGAGGGTGAGATATGCCAAAATAAGATATAGTCTCTCTCTCCTATAGATGTAGGCGGGTTTTCGCCGAACCATGTAAATCTCCGTGTTCTTGATTATACTTGATTTCTTTCTCATCTAGTTAGAGTGTTCTTTTGCATAACAATTGGAATAAGAGCCTGGTTTAACAAGCTATCAAGATAGCATGAAAGGGTTCAAGTGTCAAGCAACATCGAAAGGTTTAATGAAAGAACAACTACACTCTCTAGCATCGAAGAATGACGAATCTTCTTATTTAGCAAGGCTTGTAGGTAATACTGCTGGGGAAAGGGGAGAAACCACAGACAAGTGATAGCTTAGACGGAGGTAATTCTAGATGCTCTTATCACATGTGCCCAAATATGGATTAGTTAGATTCATACCTGTCATATAGTGGTGGATCTATTCTAATGGAGAAACCATTGGAATATGGACTATCAAAATCAAAATGTTTAATGGTATAGTTAGAATTTTGATTGATGTGAGGCATGTTCCAGATCTAAAGAAAGATTTGATATATTTGGGTTCGCTTGAGGTGAATGGCTACAAGTATGTGGGAACTCTTGTTGTTATTAAGGGACAAAGGCACATGAACCTATATCGACTTATACCACAGTGCATGGTGGAGCATCCATGTCCATGGATGCTAGCCCAAAAATAGTTACTACAGAGAAATTCAAGTCCTGTAGGGACTTGCTTTCTCTCACTTATCATTGAAGTTGATGGAGGCCGCACTGATCGAGGTGCGGGTGTACCTTTGCAAGGTATGGTGGAAGGGGAGATATATTCATTTTCTTGGCTCGAGTGAAGGCTTGTGGTTTATTCAAGCCAAATTGGAGATTGTTGAAGTTGTCTTGAATTACACAATATTTCAATCGATTAGAAATTTGAAATTAAAAGTCGATCGGGAAATCTAGGAAGGCTTGAAGATTGCAAGCTTTTTGTTTCCAAATATATTTCCTAGATTTGGACTCATTTATAAGAGATTTTTATTATATAAGTCCTGATGTAACTGATATATATCATAATATTTATAATATTTAAGGGATAATCACTAAAGATTATATAATATCTTTAGAGTGAAATTTATTTCCTATTAGGATTAGGAAAGTGGAGATCTGAAAATATTTATTTCAGCATTGTACCTTGTACTTGTGGAGGGTAAGATACGCCAAAATAAGATATAGTCTTTCTCTCCCATGGATGTAGGCAGGCTTTCGCCGAGCCACGTAAATCTCTGAGTTCTTGATTATTCTTGATTTCTTTCTCATCTAGTTAGAGTGTTCTTCCACACAACACTTATGTTTGAAAGACTTTTTGAATTGGCGATAAAAAATAAAAGCAAAGGAAAAAGAGGTGCAAACAATGATCTTCCTCATGTTGTTTCAAAAGTATGGAGCTAATGGCGGTGAATAAAAAATATTATAGATTTATGAGTCCTACGTTATGATCAACTTTTTTTGGCACATTCTTACAATGGAAATATAAACTTGTCTATGGAACATAGTTATATGAAAAATAAAATGGATTTGGATTGGTTGACTTAATGGCAAGGGTGACATAATGGCACTATAGCAGTCTGATCTAAATCGGACGATTGTGGTTACAAAAAAAAAAATTCAAATTTTTTTGGTGCCAAAATTCAAAATTTGAATCTCAGCCGTTCGATCAAGATTGGACAGTTGAGATGGGATGATCGGCTCACTTAATTCATGTTAAGTTAGCCAATCTAAATCCAACTAACAAAATTGGTTATGTGTCATTATCTAAACTTGCTCATGTGAAGAAAATGTACACTGCCATTGTATAGAATGAAGCTTGTTGAAATAGAATCATATTACATACACAGTTAGTGTAAAAGCTTTACTTTTTTCGCAAAATAGGTAGTCTTAGAATGTAGTTATAGACCTATTCATGGAATAAAACAACATGCTAAAAATAAAATTATATATGTTTCATTCTACAAAACCTGCTTATGTAAAGAAGCTTTTACATATCGTACATGTCATTTGATAAAACTACTTACGTAAAGCGAGTTTTACACTACTGGTGCACTGAATATATGTCAATTAAAATATATGTGGTTTACAATTTTGGAAATAAAAGGAATTTCATACAAATTCTGGCATCATAAACTTTGGAAATGAAGTCATCATTCAATGAAAAAAGAATGATTTATTTATTTTGCAGTTGGAACTTTGGCTCTATCCACATGTGTTTCTATAAACAGAGAATTTCGATGACAATACAAATTGACATTGACTACTAAGTCTTCATCCACGTGAAATCACTTTTTTGCTTTACATTTGAAAAGATGCAAGAGTGTCACATCCTTCTTGATGAGGAATTTCGGCAACACTCTTGACTATGACATCTTCTGTCGCCATTTGCCTTGTATTGTTGTTCTTTTTGAATTTTATGGGCCATTACTTTCAACGTTACGTTGATCTCCCTATTATTGAATCATGTAAAAAGTTTAAAATATCCTCAATCTTTAACCTCTGCAAAGGTAAAAGTTAATGAGTTGACTAAGAGTCAATCGCCCTATGCCAATGGTCCTTCTAAAAATTTTCTTGTCTCTTTCCTTTTGCGTGACATGTGCACAATTCAAGGAGCGTCCTCAATAATTTCATACATCTTTCAGAGGTGCTCGTGTCTCATGTTGCCGGTGAAAAATGTTTACTCTTTTTTTTTTTTTTGGTAATGGATGTTTACTCTTTGTTGTTACTAATTCCACCAATTAACTTTTTATCTATTTTTTCCTTCTCGTTTAACCTTTTTCTTTCTAAGGATAAGTACATTATAAATCTTAAAATCTATTGTGAAAGTGCAATTAAGTGCTAAAATTTTTAAAAAGTATAATGAAGTTCTAAAACTTATTAAATTTGTACAATCAAATTCTTTCATTAACACCGTCAAGTTATTTAACAGAAAAAATAAAAATGTAATTTAAGAATAATTTTTTTTCTCTCCTACGAGGTAATTTTTTAACATTTATTTCATGTCTTACTTAAATTATATTTAATAAATAGATAAAAAGGGTAGAAACTTGTTGATGATTGCTGTGGCCACTGCCCATTGTTGGAGGGGTTCAGTGAAGGTCAACCCTAGGCAAAGGTGACCAACCCCAAGTGAGGCCTCGCTACCTCAAGCAACAACTGAAAACCCTCACTAGACTCAAGCGAGGCTTGCTTAAATTTGCACGATGCCGACCCTTACTTAGGCTTGTCAAGGCTTGTTGACCTTTACCTAAGGCCTCGTTAGGGGCTGACAAGGCCTTGCCCAAGGCCAGTGAGGGCCAGTGTTGCCGACATCTAGGTGAGTGGCATTAGCCCAAGGTGAGGAGCCAATAAGGATTTGCCTAGGCTTGGCAACATTCGCCGGCCCTCACTTAGGGCTGGCATCACCTAGATCTCGATGCCTTAAACCATTTTTGGGTGAGCCTCATAGGCCCTTGCCTAGGCCAGCAAGGCCTCACTCAAGGCCTAATAGGTTACCCAACCTTGTTGACTAGCCCTTTTAGAGATGGGCGATGGCAACACCGACACTAGCAAGTCCTTGCCCTTTTTTCCTTTTTTCCCCAAATTTTGTTCTTTATAATTTGTTTTTAGTGTTTTGATATTTTTTATAATAAAACTGAAAGGAAAATTTTACAAAGTAGAGAGAAATTGTTTTTCAAATCATATCGGCATTTTCCATTAGACAAATTGATGGTTTTAATGGAAGGACTCGATTGTAGCAATTCGACAATTTTAGGATTTCATTGCACTTTTAAAAGTTTTAGAACTCGGTTGCACATTTACGAAAAGTTTTGAGACTTGTACTACACTTGTACCACACTTGTACCTTTTTTTTAAAAAAAAGACAAATTTAGTTTCCTATTCATTTAATCAATCTTTTTTTAAGGGAAATTTTCAATAAACTTTTGAGAATACCCACATTAAGCTAAATGTATTTAGAAAAGTTTAACTAAGGATAGTAATGTTCTCATTTTATAGCCAAGTTAAATATGTCGATGTCTCACTTGTTTAATGTGGACAAATTAGCGCAATACATCCTCAACTTATGTTTGAAAGACTTTTAGAGTTGGCATTGTAAAGATAATAGAGGTGCAAAGAATGATATTCCCAATGTGTTTAAAAGGTACGAACCTAAGGGCAGTGAATAAAACATATTATAGATATATGAGACCTACAACAAACTTGTCAATGGAACCTTACCCAAAAAAAACGAACTTGTCAATGGAATAGAGTTGTATGCAAGATAAAATTGTTTGTGTCATAATCTAAAACCTACTTATGTAAAGAAGAATGTACATTGCCACTGTATAGAATGAAGCCTATTGAAATAGAATCATATTATATACACCGTTAGTGTTAAAGCTCTTTTTTCTACACAAATAGTCTTAGAATGGAGATATAAACCTATTTATGAAATAAATCTACATGCTAAAAATAAAATTGTATATGTTTCATTCTATAAAACATGCTTATATATATATATATATATAAATTACACATCCTACATGTCATTCTATGAAACTGGTCTATTGAAATATGTTGTTTGCAAAGCAAATGATGATGGAAGAAGAGAAAAATATAATTAAGTGAAATTACAGTTGTATTTTTTTTAGTAAAATTTTCAAATGTACACTTTTGAAAATAAAAAGGAACTTCCATAAAATTTCCGGTTACATGAAATTCAGAAATGAAGTTGTCATTCAGTGAGAAGCGAACGGTACACCATATTTGGCTAGAACTTCAGCTCCATCCACCTGTTTGTATAAATAGAGAAGATCCATGGCAGCACAAGTTGACTTGGACTTCAAGTCTTCAGCAACGTACAATTACTTGTCTGGTTTACATTTGAAAGGATGCAAGAGTGTCACGTGCTTTTGATGAGGAATTTTGGCAGCACTCTTGACCATGACATCTTCTGTGGCCCATTTGGCTTGTACTATTGTGCTCTTTGACTTTGATGGGCCATTTTTAGCTGGTTACATTTTACCCATCCGTAAAGCATTCTATATATGCTTCCTATTACTTGATCATGGAAAAGTTTAGAGGATCGTCAATCTTTTTTTTTTCTATGACCAATGATTCACACTTTCCGTCAGTCTTTTGTAGCAACATATTTGTAGATCAAACCTTAGGGAAGTCAGACCCAGCAATCTATCGCCAAGGTCCATCACTTATGGAACCGTGCATAGGATTCGAATCTTGAAGCCAATTGTAAGAAATGAATGTTTCAATGATTAATTTCTAATAAAGGTAGAATAAGAGTTGACTAAGAATCAATTGCCATATGCCATGGCCCTCTTGAATCCTCTTTTTTCTCTTTCCTTTTGCGCGACATCTATACAATTTGAGGAGAGTCCTCCATAATTTCATACATGATTTCACACTTTCAAGTGTGCTCATGTCTCACAGTGCAAGTAGAAAACGTTTCTTCTTTGTTTTTACTAATTCCGCTAATTAACTTTCTGTGTAAGTTTTTCCTCTTCATTATCCATATTTTTCAAGTTATTCTTTTATGAGGTGAAGTTAAATACGTCGATGTCTCACTTTTGTAAGAAGGACACATTAGTGTACTACATACTCGTATTATGTTTGAAAGATCTTTTGAGTTGGTGATCAAATATAAAAGTAAAGAACAGAGAGGTGCAAAGAATGATTTTCCCCGTACTATTAAGAAAGTACGGACCTAATGGCGGTGAATAAAAAAATATTATAGATACACGAGACCTACATTGTGATCATAAAAGTTTTTTTTTCTTACATAAATAGTCTTAGAATGGGAATACAAACTTATCAACGGATTATAGTTACAAATTAATGTCTTTATCTAAATTCTGCTTGTGTGAAGAAAATGTGCATCGCCCTTGTATAGAATAAGAATTTTTGAAATAGATTCAAATTGCAAACGCCATTAATGTAGAGTCCTTGTTGTCCTTGTTTAAACAAGCAATCTTAGAACAGAGATATAAATATTTGTACAGATTAAATCTACATGCTGAATATAAAATCGTATATGTGCCATTCTATAAAACTTGCCTATGTAAAAAAAAAAAATTCAATCCGTTATTGCACTTGGAAAAATATCCGTAGAAATATGTTGTTTACAAAGCAGGGGATGGTGGAAGAGAAGAAAGAAGTAATAATGTCAAACTTGCATCTTTTTAAGTAAATTTTCTAAATTTACACTTCAATGAATAAAATGAATTTCTGTAAAATTTATGACGTCACAAAATTTGGAAAAGAAGTCGTCATTCAGTAAAAAGAGAAAGGGACATCATCTATAGCTGGAACTTTGGCTCCATCCCAAGTCGATGTATAAAACGAGAAGATCCTCGAGATTACAACTCAACTTCCACTTCAACCACACATGAAAATACTTCTCTGCTTTAGATTTTGACCAGCTTGAGAGACGGCACGGCAAGAAATCCACTATGGATGGCTAAGACAGTTCGGTTTTGAAACCATTGGAAGGTTTGTTATGTTCTTTCCTTTATTTTTCTGATTTGATCCCATCAGGCGGTGGGAAAAATTGGAAAAGCATCTCTTTTTGTGATTTAATTTCGAAATAGTATAGGCAATATCGTGGATAATTAACTTGTTGAAAATTACAACATTTCTTTGTTTCATTGCTTAGCAAGTTGAACCTAAGATAATTTGTGCGGAACCTGAGATAAAGAAATTTGTGCAATTTGAAATCTTCCAATTTCTTGTTTTCATTTCCCAAAATACTGAATGAAAATACATTTGCTAGAGATTTTGGTTGCTGTATCTTAAAAAGAACCTTAAAACAGAAAAGAACTGAAATGACACTATTTTGTACAGGGAGGGGATTGCTTTGAAAGCTTGCGCCAACGGAAAATGAGCTTCTAAATAATTTGGAAAGTCCAACTAAATTATCTGAAATTTAAACTATCTTTTTTTAAAAAAATAAAAAGATTTCCCTACCTACAGCGACCGAAATAATTTAATTTGTCCAAACTATAAATGCAAAAGCAGTATGTGGCCAATTGATTCATTTTCTCGGGTCCATGGGCATGACTATGCCTTTCCAGTCAAAATCTCCTAATCGGGTAATGACATTGGCTCCGCAACTTCCCTTATAGGTGTTGATGGTGATACAACTGCTTTTTGTCAATAATAGTTTCGTTACTCACAAGCAGTTAATAAGGAAAAATTATTCAATCAATCGTAAACCTATTATAAAGATACTAATTTAATCTTAAACTTTCATTTTTTTCAATTTATTCTTAAATCTCTGCGAAATTTCAAATACAGCTGACGTGGAAATATACCACATAGGATGATAAGCAATTACTGGACCACCATATGAGCGATTTCTGGAGAAAATTGATCAGAATGACCACTTGGAAATTCATGTAAAGGTTTATTACTAAATTACAAAAAAAATGAAAATTTTAATATTGAATTGGTACTTACAATAGGTTTAGGACAAATTGGGCAATTTCCACCACTTATTAACGAATTTATTAAAATTGATAACTAAAAAATTTCTCCTTACCAACGAGTTTTTCCCAAATAATCATCTCTTAAGGACTGAATTATTTCCTATGTTTACTTTTAAAATTCAAATTGAATTTTAGCCGATTGTCCTACAAAGCATCGAAAGCTGAGGCAAAACAAATAGGTTTTAAATAGTCAATTACTCGTCATTAAGAAACTACACGAGACTAATTTTTTGAAGTCAAAATCCTCAAACTAGTCAATTCATTATAGCCATCTCCAAAAAAGAAATCATGTAATGGTATTATGAGCCCAAAATAGCTAATCAATATAATTGGTTGTCACTATTATGACAAACAGTAAAGATAACATTAGAGAAGAAAATTCGTTAACAACTCACTCCTCTAGATACATGGACGGTGGTATGCTCTTGCGACAAAAAAGAAAGAGAGAATAAATAACATGGATTTTGTAACAAAAATCGGATCAATTCTTCTTCCCAAGAGTTAAGCCAGTTGACAAAGTTTAACTGATGTACTTTATATGACAAAATTCAAGCAATGCATTCGTATGATAGTAGCAATAAATGTTATAAACTCGTAACCTATATGACTTGTGACTTAGATTAATCGTATTAGTTAATGAAATCGATAGGATTAAGTTAATTCATCTGTTTTTACATATATATTGTTACGTTGTAATTATTACGTGAAATTGGAAATTGTGGAGATAGATAAAATTGGGTATAGAAGTAGATTTACAATAAGGGAATGCATTGGTATGAAAGTCGAACGTTTTCTTCCTTGTCGGAGAAAAAGAGATATTTATTGGTATGAAAAAGAGATACGACAAAGCTAAAAATTCCTCTCTTTGGTGAAAAAGATATTTACGTGGACGGGAGTACAAAAGGCATTGTACCTGACAAAGCTGCCCAAGATGGTTGTCAACCAACCGAAGGTTCACTTTGAAATTTTTATTTACTTATTGCTTACATCTCATGTTTCATGCAGTTTGAAAAAAATTTATCCGAAACCTCTTAAATTTCACAATATACATACGCTGACATTAGCATTTCAATTCGAATATGATATTTTCATAATTTTTGAAACCTAAATAATATCTTGAAGTATAATTGAGAAAGCTCCAAAAAGAAAACTTTATTACTACCAAGAATAGAATATGCTCATAATTTATGAATGATGTCACGGACTTGATCATTGACAACGAGAGATAAAAACTCACTAAATTACACATTGTCCAAGATATGAAATGTAGAATCCTAGGAACCTAATCCATGATTCAATGTTGATCTAAAAAATAGTTCTCATGATCTCTGTTAAGTTTGACGTTAGTACATAAAATTCTAGGCAATAATGAGCCTGACGCTAGGGATATTTAGATGATTTAAGATGCACAAAGTGAAATAATTTTTTTTTCAAGGTTTTTAGTGTCCAAAATCTTTTTGGTAATAAAGAGATTCATGGAAAATGTTTTTCATAACTCACGACAACTAACAAAGCTCTTCAAGGTAGTCGTGGACCACTTAAAGTTTGTCACTTTGAAATTTTAATTTTTTCATAAATCTTGTTTATTATGTATTTTAACTTTTCAAATCCTAAACATATTAAATGTCACAGCATGCAAATACTTACATTTCAATTCAAATATAGTGTTCTCTGAATTTTGAAATATGAACAATAGCTGGTATTATAATTGAGAAAGCCCAAAAGAAAAAACTTTTTACTTTCAAAGAGTAAATGAATGTGCCCATACGAAGAGGTATGTTGAGTAAACAACAGACCCTTCGCTTGCATCCGCGTTTCATGAAAAACTTTAAGCCGGTGCAATGTTCACAGAAGTGCGAAAGCCTGCAGATATGCCAACACCAGTGGTCAACAAAGACCATCGAAAATTGTTTGAAGCCGCACAGAAAGGTGATTGAAAAACTGTTGAGGAAAGGCTCAACCTCGATAGCCAAGCAATGAAAGCCAAAATTATAAACGTAGAAGATGGACCCATCACGGTGCTCGATGTTGCGATTAGGGCCTCACAAGATGAATTGGTCAAGAACCTGATCAAGCACATCCTTATAAAAGATAAAGAGTTCAATTTTAGTATTTACCTCCCGAATGCTGCTTGGGGAGGAAGAACAAAAATGGTGAAGGCATTATTCAACGAAGTTCATGATAAAACTGAAAGTGTATGCAATGCCTTATGGGTTGCTACTAGATGTGCTCCTAGGCAAAAGAAGGTTATTTGGTATCTAGCCAAACGTCCAAAATCTGGCCCCGTGGAGGATACCATGCCCAATCTTATTATGGCCGGTCATTCGGGTAAGAAATTACAGTCACTCATCCCTTTTCTTTCAACCTTTACTTGGATTAACTTTTGTTGATTTGTCCCAAAAGACGTAGCTTTGAATTTAGCTCAGCAATACAAAGACTCAGTGTTACATGCCGAAACCAAAAGCATTTTGGGTTACTTGGCAAAGATGAAGTCTAACTTCTGTAGTGGAGCTAGACAAAATTTTTGGGAAAAACATTTTGACAAATGTAAGTACTTTCCTGCCCTTCTTTCATCAGATGCACATAATCCAAGCAATTCTATCCACAAAGATGGTCTCTAATTACTCTATCTATGCCCAGTTGTAGCTATCCCTCTCTGTTTGGTCGACACATCATATGACAAACGTCCAGGTATTTCTATTAATCTGCTTAATGGATAGACTAACATGGCAAAAAGCATATCATTCTAGTATTCCATTAACAAAAGGAACAAAGACTACATTTTTCTAAACTATGATGTATGTCACAAATTAATATCTAGTGTAACATTTATAAAGTTAGTCAAGAAAACTCATTCAATGTCAATTTGCCCAGTAGAACTATTGACAATAGTAGAATTGGATCTCAAACTATATAAATGTTGATGGATCCATCTTGTCTAGCATATGTAAGCGCTATCAATTTGGTTATTGTTAAATTTATCATTTTTGTTTGTTAATTCCTAATTTGCTTGCAAGATGCTTGTCTCCTCTTTGTGGTGGTAGCATCAGCCCTTAAACGGTTCAAGATATCACTTTGGAATCTTGCCACAATACCAGGTACACAAATATGTGGTGATATCTACATATAAAAGAAACGCTTTTTTATTTCATCCATGAGTAATGATCCCTAAATTTAAAATTTAAATAATTATTTTTAGTGTATCCCTTTGGTATCGTACGTAGTAATATGGACTGCTCTTAATTTATTATCACGATGCAATTCGATAAAATTCAATTCTAAGTTTAAACAGTATATATCTATTAGGGGAATCTGTAATATAACCAAACCAAATCAAATCTATTGATCTGTCACTTAATCTACCAATTTTTTCACAAAATAAATAAACAACTCTTAATTTCTCATGAGATTGGGTGTATCTATTAGTTCTCTGATGCATTCATTTTAATGTCCAAGCCATATAAAATTTGCTTTCTTGATTACTATCTTAAATCCACGTTTCTCTTACTCTACTACTATATATAAATACGTGGCACAAACATGAAAGCCTTTTTAACCTTTTGATTCTTCATCATTTGGAAAATTGCCTATCCGATGCAGGTGCAACCCTTTTGTTCAATAGGATTGGATTGAGGCACAAATGTTCACTTGAGCTTGCAAATCTAGTTCTTTCCAAGATGAAGTCTCAGATGGAAACTCCCACAGTACCTAAGCTTCTTTTACCCATTGTCTTTGACGCTGCATCTCGGGGAATCTTTGAAATTGTCAAGTTATGTTTCGAGCATTTTCCAGAGTTAACTTGGAATGAAAGTTTCACGGCAGAACTAATAAAAAAAGTTGTGAACGGACGGCATGTGGAGTTGTTTAGACTATTAAACATCCCCGGCACAATTCCATTTTCGACTGTTAAAACGACAGGGAAAGACATCTGGATGAAGGCAATAGCCGAATGGTCACCGAGATGTCTGCTGAAATATGTTTTTGGAGCACCTTTCATTATGCACAGGGAACTCTAGTGGTTTAAGGTTTGTTCACCTTATTTGTTTGCCACTCAATCGTGCTTTTTAATTTATATTTATATTAATAGCCATCCTTTATTTTTCTGAAGGTACTGAACGATACAAGTGATCCTTCTTCTAAAACTGTGAAACTTAAGGTCGTCCTTTTATGCTTTTATGCTTTATTTTTTTGCCACCCTTTTATGCTTTTTTTAATTATTATTTATATTTGCATTGATAGACATCCTTAATTTTTCAGAAGGTCCTGCATGGTACAATTGATTCTGCTTCAAAAAATCGGAGATTGCCAGAAGATGAAAAAACATATTGGGATGATTTTGTAGAAAATCGTAAGGAATTGCTCAAAGAAGCAAGGGAATGGATGAAGAATACATCATCATCTTGTAGCCTCGTCTCGACTCTCATCATTATGATAACTTTTGCTGTGGTTTTTACGGTACCAGATCACAAAAACGATGAGGGGATCCCGGATGAGGGGAAAAAGAGCCAAGTTATGGTATTTGTGGTTGCAAACGCTCTCGCTCTCTCCTTTGCTGTCACCGCCACCTTGATGTTCTTAGCTATCCTAACTTCACGCTATGCGGCAGAAGATTTCCTCATGTCACTACCGAGGAAAATGATACTAGGCCTCACTTTTCTCTTCCTCTCCTTGGCCTTGATGTTGGCGTCATTTGGCTCTGCTCTTACAGTCGTCCTAGATAAACTTACAAATGAAGAAGATGACCAAGACTTGAGGTTGATTTACATCCCAATTACTTTCTTCGCTACCCTCCTTGTCATTTTATTCGCAACCCTACAGCTTCCCTTATATTTGAAATGCTTGAAGCCACCTACTGGCCTCGCCTCTATCGTCCCCTGAAGCTTTGGAAATAATCCTCGCTTATTAGTGGACCAAGACATTTGTCAATATCTTTATTTGCAATTGTTTGTGTGTGTGAAATGTGAATACTGTGTTTACTCATGTAGTTGGACCTTTAAAGTGTGCCATCAGCCCTACTTATACTAAAGTTTAATGTATGCTGTCAAGTGCACACCTTGTCAATGCGTTTTTTTTTTATACTTCATTGATCATTGTCGAATTAAGGTGAACCTAGTTTTTCAATGAAATAGCAACATGGCCATCAATATTCAATAGGTGTTCATCCATTCAAATAAAGCAACGATCCACACAAATTCTCTATATTACACAAGATGGCCATCGATTCTATCATGCTCTGCTTCTTCGCTGCCGCGTCCCTCTCTATGCCCAATCCTCTGTGCTCATCATCCAGCAACTCTGCACGGTGCACATCAGCTCCAACACCACCAACTCCATCAGCAACATAGCCGTCAAAACCCCGCACTCCAGCCTCACTAGGACTTTGCCACTTTCGGGTTTCTCTGTGATCTCAGCTGGGAAAGGTTTGACGTTTCCTTGGTGAAAAGCACCAAGATGCCAAGCACCTGGCCCGTCTACACAGTGAAGAAGATTCAGACGTGGGTTCTAAAGCAGAAGCGAGTGGGCTGGGAATGGAAGCCCACAAAAAGGAGACCGGCGACACGGACAATATTAATAAAAGCACGAGGCCAAGCGAAGTTGGGATATTCTGAGGAGAGTTATGGGAGTGAAAGATGCCACGGAGATGATGAACAGAACGAAATTTAGGAAAGAGAGCAAGAGATTCGAGAATGACAAAGAACTTATTCAACTTCACGGCACACATTTTCTATTTTGTTTTGGAGCTCTATCTGGGTGTTTGTATACGATGGAGTGGGTTTTTGGTTGTTCAGATAGAATGGATATGCAACAAGAAGAAGGGAGAATTTGAACGTTAGAGAGAGGCAAAGCCCCAAGTTCAATGTCTAGGACATAGGTTGAAGAGGGCCCCGCTTTTCTTGCTACTCGTCTTGGGTTGGTGCAATGGGTGGGCATCACTCGCGTCATTCCCTCCATCGGCCCTAGCTTTCTTGGCGCTTACCCAACCTCTGACGCTGCGCCACGACCTGCGCTTACCCTTTAATGGAGGTTGTTGCACATGACTGAGACGCGCGATGTCGCATTTGAGGTAATCTCTTCTCTTAAGCTGAATCAAATGGAGCCAAAGATTAATATTCGCACATGCTGCCCTTTAACTCACAGATTCATTCTCTAAGTCGAAATCTTTTGGGCCTCAGAATCCCTGATTTCGACGATTTTCGTCTCTAGAACTCTTGAGATGGACATGAAAAGATGCACCAAGACCAATCATCACTGACTCAACCCACAACGAGGCCCCAATTCCCAGAGCAAGAACAGCTAAAATGCCCTCGCCGTGATTCCACCAAAACCAAGTTCTGGCTGCTACATCAACTGCAACATCTCTCAACCGCGCCACTCCTGCAAGAGCTTTCGTCGCTATTGAACCCAAGGCAGCACCCCCCCGGATCAGCTTTGTTAGCGGCTGCACCCGGAAGGCCACCAAACGGGTTGAGTTGATCGCAGGGCTGCGTCGATGGTGGTCTAGCATGGAGGAAGCGAAAGGAAGAAGAAGGAAAGGATAAAAGAAAGAAAAAAGAAGGAAAACAAGAAAACAAATATATAATTCTAACTTGGCAACAGAAAAAAAAAAAAAAAGAGATGTGGAATTGACACATCACGCTTTTAACAGTTAGTGATGGAGGCTAAATTTGGGTATAAATGTAAAAATTGATAAATTTAAATGGAACAAAAAAAAACCCATTCTGTTCAGAATTTGGATTAATACTAAAATCGATACTTTGGTCCCAACATTTTCAACCAAAACTGTTGGAATTCGAAAGTTGAAAAAACTCATTTTCCTCTGCCCCATGGAGCTTAGCCATCCCTCCTTGCATTCCCGCTTTTCCAGCTGAATACAAGATTCAGGTGAACCGCCAATGCTGCAATTATATATGAATATCAGCTAAAACAAAAACTCAAATCATCAAGCCATTACCATCTCTGGTCCGTGTGCAAAAGAATGTGATAAAATCCATGACTGAAAAATAATTGAAAACACAAAAATTGCATAATCATGTAATTAATTAGTAAAAATTCATTTAAAAAGCATGATAAATAATACCAGTGGATAACACATCACAAATGCATGTGAACAAAAACAACATTAGACCCAACTACTAGAGAACAAGCAACTTCTAAGGCTGAATAAAATCCCAATAGCAAAAATAGTTTTCTGCTTAGCCATGTCAAATAAATATCATTTCGAACCATCATCCGGGGCACATTAGATGCAAGTGTTTCTCACTTCAATGCAGTTCAAAGGAGCCAGTTAATAACATATCATCTCCTCGCCAGTGTCCGCTTAACAGTATCTGGATATCTTAAAAAGACTTCCACATGCAATCGTCAAAGAGTTCATGTTGAATAGCAGGTCATCAGTACCAAGACCTTACTTAAACGAAACATGCAACTTGAAACATAGAGAATCTCAATAATAATAAAAAAAAGAGAGAGAGAAGCACATCACAGAAGTGCATGACCCATTCCATAAGTTCACGACATGTCATAAGTTATCATGCTTTGTAAATTCATGATGTCAAATAGATGATAGACATAGAACTAGTGCATGACCCTATTTACAGATTTTACATTATGACAATTTAAAATAATAAAATATGAAGTTCAATCAAGATAAATATATAGAATCATATAATATCTTAAATTTATCTTTAACATCCCCCTCACATTCAAGATGATTTGAAATATGTGAACTTGAATATCGAAAATAGATCCAAAAAACCACCCAAGTTGATGTGTCTAGGTGAAGACATTAGCAGTCTACTTAGTGAAAGAAGTGGAGAGAAATCGAATATTGCCACAAAGAACATGATATTGAATAAATACAGTCTATTTCAGTGTGCTTTGGGCGTTCATGAAAAACATCGTTATGTGGAATTTGGATAGCATTTCAATTGTTGCGATAAATGATAATTTCACTATGATGACACACTCCCATGTCTTCTAGTAGATATTGCAACCATAGTAATGTCAATGTCGCATCAACAAATGCTTGATATTCTGGTTATGTACTAGAGTGAGCAACAGGGACCAATTTCTTGCTATGCCATGAGATAAGATAGTCACCCAACAAGAAACAATAGCTTGTAGTGGAGCGACAATCTCGAGGGTCAACAACCCAGTCAGCATTAGAATAAGCTATTAACTCTGAGGTAAAATGAGTAGAAAAGTGAAGACCATGGAATAATGCACCCTTAGTGTAGCGAAGAACTCAAACGGTTGCAGCAAAATAGAGGCTCAATCATGTGCTATCTAACCATTTGAACATCATAGATGATGTCAGGACCAGTAATGGTGAGATATATAAAACTGACAAACAACTGCCGATAGAGTATAGGATTTGGAAGAAAAGTTTCATCCTTGTTATTGAATTTGGTATTTGACTCAATGGGAGTGAAAGCGACATTGTTATTAGTGAGGCCAGCTAGAGCGATAAGATCAATGGCAAATTTTGCTTGAGAGAGATGATATCTAGAAGTGTCAGACACAATCTCCAAGTCTAAAAATTAGCCGAGTTGCCCAAGTTCTTTCATCTTAAATTATTAATTGACATACCTAGAGTTTCATAATGCCACTAAAATTATCACAAGTAATAGCCATATCGTCTACATATAAAAGCAGCATAATGTACCTAGGGTGTGTGTGCCGAACAAAGAAAGGATGGTCACAAGGACTGGATCTAAAATCAAGAGATTATATAATTGAACTAAATTTAGAATATCATGCATGGGGAACCTGCTATAACCCATATAACGCTCGACGTGATTAGCATACTTTATTTTTAACATACATTCAACGAATGCCATTGCTTAATAGCAACAACAATAAGAAGACTACAAGCAGAAGTAAAATGAACAATAGAGGCAAATGTCTCATCATCAATGTTGTAATCCTAAATAAAGCCTTTTGCTAAAACTTTATAGTGATCTATCTTGGTTTTGGTCTTATATACTCCATTACAGCCAACAACATACTTAGTAGGTAAATCAACCAAATCCTATGTATGAGAATTTTCTAAGGCTTGCAACTCACTTGCCATAACTTTTTTGCAAAGAAGATTTATACTAGCTTCTTCATAGGTGCACGGTTCATAAAGAGATTCAAACCTTGTGATTCTATAGATAATTTGAGCTTGCAATTTTGTTTTAAAAAACTCAGTCAGTGATCATCTCTTATACTGGGTTAAAATAGTCGAGTTGCCACAATAAGACAGTATGGTTTAAAGCGTCGCGTGAACATGACTGACCTTGAAAGTCCAAAAATGTTGAATTGTTCCAAGGGCTGATGGCATCACAAAAGCCAAAAGTTCGGCCGGTCCACGAGCAAACTCTGGGAAATGCGCACACAAAAAAATCGGAAAAAAGAGAAAATTTTGCAATAAAAAAAGAGCAAAAAAATGTTGATGCAATACCCAACTGTTAATGGGAGTGCAAAAGTGTTTTCAAAAGCACCCTGAATAGATTATATCAAGCCCTTGCTTTGCCTTTACCCAGACAAATTGCAGCAGGAGGGTGCTGCTTCACTTCAAAAGGACATAGAAGTACAAGTCGTCAGCATGTTCGTGGTGATTTCGTTACGTGCGTGATGCATTCCCTGCCGGTTTGTAATTTTAGGATAACCAGAACACAATTTTTAAGCTTTTAGTTTTATTTACTAACAAATTTATTATTGTACTATTTTTTTTTGTTCTATGTGGAATTTTAATGCAAGTAACATATACACATGAAGAATTAAAGTAGATTAAATGAGTCAATACAGCTCCTCCATAAATTGGAATGAATATATTGATGTATTTTACTAATATGAATTGTGTTGGGTATGCATATGGCTGAATCAAGTGTAAATCACTAGTTTTGATCTAGATTCATATGCAGATGATGATTAAAGGCCACCACCCAATAATTGAATCCATGTCCTGCAGATTATGTACTTGAACTACTTGATCCGCATTGTTGTAAATCACAAGCGCACCAATACGAACGAGTCCTTCACTTCATATGCTAAATTCCTATACTGTTTCTAGGCGACTCTCGTGGGGGACAAAAACATCTAATTGGATGTATCTGTCTCATTCTCAACCTAATCCCGACACGTTCCATTCCACTACTTTAGCTTCTACGGATGGCATTTTATTTTCCATGTTGGTCTTAACTTAATTAGGAATCTCCATAGTAGCAGAGAAGTTGTTCTAATTTTATGCTTATTCCACTCATCTCGTCCTCCGAAAATGATTTTATGCTTATTCCACGCAAATGATAATATCAGCTCAGTGGAAGCTCGGCCTTCATAATCAATCTTCATGCACTGCCCATACTTGCTCCTAATCCTCTCGTCTGACTCCCGGCTTTGACCTCCGCGATCTTAGCCGCTATGGCTATCAATCCCTCCTGCACTGCACTTTTGTGATCGTCAAGCTTCGCTTCTTCTCCACCTCGTCCTTCTCTGATTCCAACCCTTCGTACTCCTCACCCAGCAACTGAGCACGGTGCACGTCAGCGTCAACACCACCAACTCCATCAGTGTTGTAGCCATCAAAACCCTGCACTCCAATCTCACCAGGACTTTAGCCTCTTTCAGGTCTCTCTGTGATCTCAAAAGTGAAAGGCCTGACATTTCTTTGGTGAACAGTGCCAGGACACTGACCACCCAGACGAACGGAACCAGATCACCTGCAGTAATACTGCACTACTGCAAGTGATCTTGGCCTTTCCTTTGGGGGGCCATCAATGTGGGGCCCATCAATGAAGGGTTAAGATTGCCTGTAATAGTACTGCACTACAATAGAGCAAGGAGAATCAAGACATGGTTCATGAAGCAGAAGCGAGTGAGCCGGGAATAGAAGCCCACAAAAGAGGATCCGTGGCCATCCGATTTTAGATCGGACAACCACTCATTATTTGAGGGATGGAGGTTTTTAAATTACTTTTTGTCCCAGCCATCTGATCTTTATCGGACAGTTGGGACAAAAAGCAAGATCTAGTGACTTAAGTCACTGGATCCACGGAGGGGGCCGCGCTTTATTTGTTTATAATCTTGGGTTGTGTGGGAGAAGATTTTGAAAGCTTAGGTCCTTCTCTTTCTACAAAATGACATGAGGATTGTATCAGAGAGAGAGAGAAGGGCGGGTCATATGAATGGGAAAATGGAATGATCATCTTTTTTCAAGTAGGAATAGTAATCCAAGTAAGATGTTCCAAGCAATATGTAAAAGAACATCTTAATTTCGTAAATACGAGATTCACAAATATGAAAACTTGATTATACTAGATAAATTTAATATCCTTTCACTACATTTTTTTTTCTTATTTCAGAAATAGTTTGCAGTCGATCATAGTTCATTTCAATCTTAAGCCATTAATATGTGAAAGACGATTATATAGATGTACAAGTAATAAAATAACACTCAATAATCAAAGCAGTAAATAAATTATGAAAAAATCAAAGAACCTGAAGTGCACCCATCTTCATCAAGCCTTGACATAAGGTCCTATGCACTAGAGATCGAGTGTGATCTATATGGTTTAGGGGCGTGTGCATCATTTAACTTCTCCGAAGACAGGAAGATGCCTCCTATGATGCCATCCAGGCTCAAGTTTCCCAGAGCGGGACATATGAAATTGGGATCTAAGCTTTAATCTTCTTGTGATTGAAACCCAACTTCTTCGAATAATCAAAACATGGTTGACTCTATTCGGAACACAATTATTAGCCCATAATCATCATTAGCCAGTTGGTCCCACGAACTTTACATCCACGGACATCGCCCTTGTTCCGGAGTATAATCACAAAAGGGGAAACGCCGTCATCGATCTACCAAAATTTGCCACTTAATCCTGAATCTTGACGGTCTTGCTTGGTGGGAGATAATTACACGGACAGCTTTCCTCTTTTTAGGTGCATCACTTTATTTCTTACTTTTTCTTCAGAATTTCCATCACTTGTTGTGCACGCATACTATTAGTTTATTAGTCGGTACTGGAGAATTGGGGATGCTGTTTCTCCACTGTAAATGCTGCGAAGCATACAGGAATACACGTCATCGACAAAGCCCTATGATGGCAATTATTTAAACTTCTTTCGACAGTCTCTCTAAAGAAATTATCGACGCAAAATAGAACAAAGTACAAATGAACATTCATTCTTATTATTTCTACTTCCAAAATAAACCCGAAAATAGATTCCTTCTTGAAATTTGTATTTCCAAAATAATCTCTTCCTGGAACTCAAGGGCACCTTCCTTCGGCAGTAGATATATGTCGACATGGATTAAAAATTCGAATTGAAGCCTTTCCATCCTGTGATAATTTAAAACAATTTATACACGAAGCTCTAATAGTCTTCATCTTCCTTCGCTAATTTATCTTCTTATTTTTTCATATTATATACCCAAAAGGTGTAAAAGTCCATCGAGACAGGAGTTATATTATCTAACCTAAAGGTGTAAAAGTCTTTCTTACACAAGCAGTCCCCGAATAGAAACAAAAACATGTTAATGGAGTAACTGTACATGTTAAAAATAAAAGTTGTATAATTTGCTTACATTAAGAAAGATACAGCATTAGTGCGTAAAACAAAAATACATTGAAATGTGTTATTCGCAGAGTCGCATATAGTAGAAGAAAAGAAAGAAGTAATTAAGCAATCGTTGTCTTTTTTTTAAGTAAAATTTCCAAATTCACTCTTCTACAAATAAAAGGAATTTCCACTTTTTTGTTGATGTCATAGAATTTTGAAAATGAAATCATCATTTAGAAAAAGAGAATGATACAAGCTTTGTTCGTTGCATAATATGTCAAAAAGAGAGAGTAGTTAAAAAGACAAAAGAGTTGTTCTGCAACCCACAATGCACATGAAAAGCGTCCCATCTTTATTTGTTATGCTCAATATATGCAACTAGAACTTTTGTAACATCCCCTCTTTCCCCAACATTTGACTTTTCTTCTCTCTCTCCTCCCTTCTCTTTTCTTTATTTTCTCTCTCTCCTTTCTTTTCTATTCTGTCGCACGCCATTTCCCTCTGCAAACCGCCCTTGTCCCATCTCTCTCTCTCTTGGCTTTTCATTCATTTTCTCTCTCCCTCCCTCTCTCGCGCGGGTATTCATCTTCTTCATCTCGTCTCTTTTCTTCCTCCCCCGCACGAGCCGCCATGGATGAGCTTCGGGTGGGTGCTGCTTGACTAGAGACGGACACTAGCTTCACCGTGACGCCTCGCGTTGACCACCGGAGCTCCTCCCCGTCGCCATGGACGCCGTCGAGCCACCTACTGCCCCTGATTTCGAGCCCTAGTTTCTCCCTACTCAGCCGCAGCCTGCAACTCCCCCGCCGTCCCTCGTCGAGCCTCGCCGTGACTTTCGTCGACACCATGGAGCTCCCCGACGCCACTAGAAGCTCCGCCGTTGTCCCCATCGTTCAATTCCACCCCGAATTAGCCGCAAGCCGAGCTCGTCGAAGCCCCTGTTTCTGGTCGCCGGAAAACCACAGCAAAAGGCTTAAAAACCGCAGCATTAGCCGGAGTTTCAAACCGCCGGAATTATAGCCAACTCGCCGGAGCTCCCTCGCCGTTCCTGCCGTCCAGCCGTTCCAGGAGCCCTCGGCCACCCAGCTCGCCCAGCCACCACACACCTCCCCAGAGTCTCGCCGGAAAATCCGTCGTCGTCGCCGTCGCGTCGTGCCAAGCAGTACCATGAAGTTTCAAGTTCAATTGCAAATGGGGATTGAGAAATTGAAAACTAATTAAGCTCGCCTGGACCGTCGTCGCGAAATTGAGTTGAAAAGCTTGGATTGAGGGTGAGTCTCCTCCTAATCCCCAATTAGGGTGGTTACATGCTCTAGTAGTTAATTATTGGCTTAATTGAGTGAAATTGCTAGTCAATTGAGTGATTAAGGGGTTAATTGATCGATTATGAATTAATTTAGTGATCGTGGATGATTTAGTGGCGATTTAGTAATTTTAGCCAATTAGGGGTGATTTAGCACAATTGCATTGCTAGAGAACAAATTGGTGATTTGTTAGCTCTAGTTATTTGGTTTATTAGTTATTGGAGTTGATTTAGTAATTTTTAGAATTACTGTTGATTTTCCTAATTTGGGCTATTTATAGCCTAATTAGGATTTAAGGGGTATTTTGCTGAATTATAAAAAAAGATAGACAAGTTAATGATTTAATAGCTTGGGTTAATTTTGATAATTAGCTGGGTGCAGTTAGATTAGTAATTTGTGCAATTAGAATTTATTTACTGCAATTTTACCTAATTAGGGATGAATTACCTAAATTGAGATTTATTTTGGAAATTTAATTATCCTGTTATACTGGTTATTTGATACCCTTGATTACGCAATTGGAGGTGATTGGTTGTTGATTGTGATTGACCATTGACTATGGTTGATATTTGACTGTGGTTGCTAATTGATTGTGACTTATATTTATTTAAGTCAACTTTAATTGATTAATTTATTGGTTGTTTGTTAATTATTTACCTTTATTTGATAAATTGATCCATCGACTGTTGGGAATAGAATGGGGAGAGACGATGGGACCTGGAAGTCCTTGACGCGAGTGGAGCGAGGACTAGTGAGTTAGTTAGATATTTAAACCGAGCAACTATGACACGAGAGTTAGGTTACCTAATTGGATAGGGACCCTAGAGTGAGGGCCCTCCTAATCGAGGATTAGGTTGTAGACTCATTGAGATTTTTCTCATTGTTGTTGTTTAACTTTTTTTTACAGGTCCAGATCTTGGAGTCCCTCCTCGAGGGCCAAGTAAGGCTGGAAGAGCCTAGTGATGCCTAGAAATTAGTTTATTTTGTTGTAATCAGTTAACGGTAGTTTGAGAGACAGCTGATTAACTCCTTACCCATGATTTTTTTTATTGTATTTAATGGGTTTAACCTTCGTACGGTTGGTTGTAATTACTGAATCAATTTGTTTAAATTAAGGAGTTTTCAGACACCCCAGGATTTGTCTGGGATTAATTAATTTATTTTCATTGCGTAATAATTCATTAATTAATGAATTTTAATTGGTCGACGGTTATTCTTGGGAACGTCGCGAATTTATTGACCGGTGAGGACCATCTTCGGGGACTGTCGCGAGCTCGGGACTGGGGCGTGACAGCCCCTGTTGAATTGGTATCAGAGCAGGGTTAGAAATTGGAGTGATAAGGTTAGGAGATGCTTTCCTGGGGTGATTAGTATTAATTGATATGAATGGTTGTGATTGTCTATAAACTATGATTGTTGTGGATTAATTGTAAATTGTGATTGTTATGCTGTTTGCGGACTAGTGATTGAAATTTTACTAAGTGTGGCATGCATGTCTCGGTCATACATGGTATGGGACATGTATGATTTAGACATGAATGTACATTAGAATTTTATCTAGTCTTACATTTAGCCACGACACGATATGTGACCTGGGCAGTAAGGCCAACTGTTCGACCCTAATGTGATTATTTGTTAGTTGTAATTGATTGTGATTGTTCATGAATTGAGATTGATTTTGATTGGTGATTATGTGGTATTATATTTAGCCGCGTTGGCATGATCCAGACATGTGCAGCAAGGCCGAATGTTAGACCGTGTTTGTGTTGGATTGGGTGTTATAGTTTCATGTTTAGCCGCGTTGGCATGGTATGGGACGTGTGCAGCAAGGCCGAACATTTGACCTATCGATTGTTAGTGAATGCTAGTTGAAAGCATTGCTGTGTTATCGCTTTGCTACTTGAGGCTTGCTGTGTTATCGCTCGCCAGTTGAAAGCATTGATGTGTTATCGCTTTGCTACTTGAGGCTTGTTGTGTTATCGCTCGCCTTGGCTTGCTATGTTATCGCTCGCCAGTTGAAAGCATTGCTGTGTTATCGCTTTGCTACTTGAGGCTTGCTGTGTTATCGCTCGCCTTGGCTTGTTGTGTTATCGCCCGCCAGTTGAAAGCATTGATGTATTATCGCTCTGCTACTTGAGGCTTGCTGTGTTGTTGCTTGCCATTTGAAAGTATTGTTATTTAAGGCTTGTTGTGTTATCGCTTGCCTTTGGGAGGCACTACTGTGTTATTGCTTTGCTAACCCAAGTTAATCAGGTTGTAAGAATGAACGGGATTGAAGATCATCAAGTAAGAAGTGACTATGAGTCGCTTTGGTATAAGAGGTAAGCTCAAGGGGATTTGAGGACCATGGGTATCCTGCAGTACCTTGAGTACCTCTGAGTGTGGTCGCCTAGTATGCCTAAAGTCAGAAGGCCATAACTGCAACTATTGTTGTTGCAGCAAGTGCTACTGTGATTATAGCTTTGAAACTGTTGTTGTTTAAAGCACCAGTGGTGAGTGCTACTGTTGAGGGCATTGTGGGCCCTGATCCTAAATATGTTTTCGGCCACTGAAGGCGAGAATGAGGATAAGAGAATACACAAGTGACGTGGAATAATTTTTGAGATTGAAATCCTCACAGTTCCTTTGAGGATTTAAACCGTAAGTTATTATTTCTAAGCTCCTCAATATTACTGGCTGAATGGTTCGGGCGACTTATTAGTTAGAAGATAACACCAGTCGCCAGTGGTAGGTCACCATAAGTGAATTTTCCCTGAAGGAGTGGGTTGTATTTGAGACGCTCTTGTGAGAACGTTCAATGATAATTATTTTACAAGCACTACTAATGACTTTTGAAACTCCAGCAGAGTCAATTCTCAGTGGGAGAATGTGAGGCGAAGTTCGCCAGGATGCCTAGGTGTGGCAAGAGGATCACGGAGGATTTTGTGGGTTAGATGATTAGATTCTGGGATGGACTGAAATTCGATATTAAGAGTCCATTGACACTTCTGGAATTGCACACCTGTAAGAAAACGTTGTGTATAGCCCTGATGGTTGAAAATGATATGACAGAGAGAGCTACTACTTCTAGATCGCGATCTGTCACGGGTTAAGACAACCATCGGCTAGCTGAGTCTGGAGCAAGTACGCTACCCCTCTTAGTAGAATATGCGATACTGCGAAGTTAATGAGTGACATTGCTGTGGGAAGTACCATGAGATTAGTGTATGTTCCTTGGGAATCGAAACCTGTCTCAGGTGTGGCCAAGAAGGCTACTTGTGGAGATATTGACCGTGTTATCCAACTGGGACACTACTATTGTAGCACGTAGGCCAACTAGAGGAGAACACGCTGTAAAGCATTGCAAATCGACCACGGTTCAAGAAGAAATTTAAATTGTGACATGAGTCCAAACTTAGAACCTGAGAGGAGTTATCATAGGTCCCACCCCCTTACACTAGCATAGTGCATGTGCTTGGTTTGACATTTGAGCTATCTACTCGTTTATTACTGGTCAATTTGTTAAGTTAATTGAGTTGGAATTATAATCGTTGGATGCAGTCCTCGGTGTTCGACCCCTTTTGAGCAATGGCGTGTTATTGGCTATGAAATTTAAGGGGTATGAAATGATGATTAATGAGATGAATTGATTGATTAACTTGGTTGTAATGGCAAATGTGACTTTGATGTGGTTATCGGATTGGTTTAGCTGAAGTAACCGAGAGACATGATTAACTATGTAATGAGGTGATATGATTTCGATCGTCAGATAGTCCCAACTATGAATATGTTGAGGATCGAAAAGGTTGACCAATGCCATTGATTTTGTCTCTCGAGGCAGTGCAACTACTCGAGGAAGGGTAGTAGAGATTCTTGACCACAGTAATAGACTTGTTGTTCGAGGGACCAACAAGTGAGATTGATAGCTGGGTCTCGGAATGAACATTTCCAGGATTGTCCTTGGAAAGAAATTGAGCTATCATCGAACCAATCCATAGTGCGGGACCCATCTCAAGTCTCCTTATCAAATGTCGAGATCAGAGCTGAAGTTGTATTGAATAATATTTAAGAATGATGCATGTGATTCTTCGAGAACACACACCATACGTCAAGTTCATTAACTGCAAGTTCCAAGTAAGCCGAGTGGCTCTCTTGAGCCACATGACATCAAGCGGAAAGATCTCAGTGGACCTTGCTAAGATAGAAATGGCCATGGAATGGCCAAGACTCACAACGGTAACTGAAGTTCAAAGTTCTGGTATATGGCGGGCCGTTATTGTCATAGCATAGAAAAGTCTACCCGCATAACAACACCACTGATGAAACTACTAAATGAAGATCGTGAGAGTGAAAGGTGACATGTTGTGAAGTTTCCCGAATAACTACTATCGGGGAATCTTGGAGTCGGGGGTGCACTGCTGTCATGTTATGAGATGTGTGGTAACTACCATTGCACAACAGCTCTTTATAAAACTAGAAAATGAAGTCTATGGAATGATGTTTTTAACTAGTTTTGTTAGTGATGAAAGATTGTCAAAAAAAAAAGTAATTTGATTGAGAAATGAGATAATAGAAGAGAAATTGAAAGAAACCTTGGGCTAAGCTGGATTGGATGTTCTGGCGGTCAAATTGACAACAAATTACGGACCTTCTTCAGGCTAAGATTTTGGGAGTAAATATGGCGGTTGAGATCGATGGTTCTATTGGTAAACCAACAATTAAAGAATGTCATGGAATTGATGTGAAAATACGTCGTAGCTTGAAGGGACGTTGTCAAAATAAAAATTTCAACATTTTCTTTGGAAGTAAAGGTGAGATTATTGCATGCTACGATGTCTGACTAAGAATATGTTCTTATTATGGGTTATGTCTACATAAAATTATGTTAAGCACCAAGGATCTCTCCAAACTTTATGTCAATTCTTTGGATCCAGTAATATAATATGATTATTAGCTAATAAAGCCAACGCGAATAGCCAAATTCTGCTATTACGTACAATTAATATAATAGCAGTTGTAGTGGACTGTGTATTGCTAGAATTGTGCAATGACATTGATGAAATGTCGCCTTTGGCAAATATCTATCTTGAAGGTCCATGGGCGTCTTATTAAACAATTTCATTATCAGAAACAGACTTTTACTTTATCATTCCCAAGTCCTTTATTCTTGATAGACGCCTTCAAACAAAGTCTGAAATGCGATTAATGCTTGGATCTTCAGCTGATTTTTCTCGACAAACTTCTGCTGGAGATATCTTAGATTCATTAAATACGGTGATCCTTGGGGAGATAAGTGCCGAAACTAGTATGGAGCTTGTAATTTTAAGTCCAACGATGTTTTTGATAGACTATAAATCCATGACATCTTCCCAATTTGTTATTGCTTAGATTCTTCAACCAATAGTCTTTATTGTTCTAGGTTTTCATCTTGCTATGGATGAGTTTTTCGTGTAAGTTCTAGGAGTTGTAATTGGAAGGGAGAAAAGCATGGATCCTAAGAATGATAAAATCATGATGGGTATGACATTTACAATAATGTGTCGTATAAAGGACTAAGGTGTTGCTTGATGTGGTATGGTAGAATCATAGTCCATGCGTGTGGCTATTTGAAACCTGGTTCATGACTAAAAGTTGGATGCAATCTTTTACATGTGAGGATTTAGAGGCGCCAAATGCGCGAAAGGAAGTTCACGATATTCACCAATTTCATATGATGGTGATAAAGTAAATTCCCTTGAAACGAATAAGAGATTCCGATTGTAAGTTGCCAAGAATAGAACACCCAGTTTCCGAAAAAAAAAATGTGTCTTGTTTTCCTCGACTCGCCTTTAATAGGGACGTCTCGCTTTGAGAAGTTAAGATGAAGTGTCTTGACTTGGACGATGGGAATCAGAGTAGCGCAGTGGAAGCGTGTTGTACTGTAAATATTATGGATTTAGCCTTCGAGGCGAAAGGTTTACTCAAAGGAAGTGGTCAGAGTTCTAGCAAAGGTGGTAGTATACTGGTAGGGGACCAACTTGAAGTCCTTGGAAATGTTTTGATGGACTGCCAAGATCACCATTGAAGAGTCAATAGTAGAAGGTGAGGATCAAGTTGTCCTCGGTGTTGAGTTCTGAGAAATTGGAAGAGGACAACTAACAGGCGTGAAAAGAGAAAAATCCATCAGGAGAAATGATCGCATGGGATTGATTAAAAAAAAATGTGGACCAAGTTTAATTTGGGGATTGGACTAAAGAGAGTTAAATTGGACGATTGGGGCAATTTAAATTAGGAGAGATTGATCAAGAGAGAGAGTTTTGATCTTGAGTAATTAGGGTGCACTAATTTCGAGGACGAAATTCTTTTAAGGGGGGAAGAATTGTAACATCCCCTCTTTCCCCCAACATTTGACTTTTCTTCTCTCTCTCCTCCCTTCTCTTTTCTTTATTTTCTCTCTCTCCTTTCTTTTCTATTCTGTCGCACGCCATTTCCCTCTGCAAACCGCCCCTGTCCCATCTCTCTCTCTCTTGTCTTTTCATTCATTTTCTCTCTCCCTCCCTCTCTCGCGCAGGTCGTCATCTTCTTCATCTCGTCTCTTTTCTTCCTCCCCCGCACGAGCCGCCATGGATGAGCTTCGGGTGGGTGCTGCTTGACTAGAGACGGACACTAGCTTCACCGTGACGCCTCGCGTTGACCACCGGAGCTCCTCCCTGTCGCCATGGACGCCGTCGAGCCACCTACTGCCCCTGATTTCGAGCCCTAGTTTCTCCCTACTTAGCCGCCGCCTGCAACTCCCCCACCGTCCCTCGTCGAGCCTCGCCGTGACTTTTGTCGACACCATGGAGCTCCCCGACGCCACTAGAAGCTCTGCCGTTGTCCCCATCATTCAATTCCACCCCGAATTAGCCGCAAGCCGAGCTCGTCGAAGCCCCTGTTTCTGGTCGCCGGAAAACCACAGCATTAGCCGGAGTTTCAAACCGCCGGAATTATAGCCAACTCGCCGGAGCTCCCTCGCCGTTCTTGCCGTCCAGCCGCGCCGTTCAACCGCCTAGCTGAGCCGTCCAGCCGTTCCAGGAGCCCTCGGCCACCCAGCTCACCCAGCCACCACACACCTCGCCAGAGTCTCGCCGGAAAATCCGTCGTCGTCGCCATCGCGTCGTGCCAAGCAGTACCGTGAAGTTTCGAGTTCAATTGCGAATGGGGATTGAGAAATTGAAAACTAACTAAGCTCGCCTGGACCGTCGTCGCGAAATTGAGTTGAAAAGCTTGGATTGGGGGTGGGTCTCCTCCTAATCCCCAATTAGGGTGGTTACATGCTCTAGTAGTTAATTATTGACTTAATTGAGTGAAATTGCTAGTCAATTGAGTGATTAAGGGGTCAATTGATCGATTATGAATTAATTTAGTGATCGTGGATGATTTAGTGGCGATTTAGTAATTTTAGCCAATTAGGGGTGATTTAGCACAATTGCATTGCTAGAGAACAAATTGGTGATTTGTTAGCTCTAGTTATTTGGTTTATTAGTTATTGGAGTTGATTTAGTAATTTTTAGAATTACTGTTGATTTTCCTAATTTGGGCTATTTATAGCCTAATTAGGATTTAAGGGGTATTTTGCTAAACTATAAAAAAAAAAAAAGATAGACAAGTTAATGATTTAATGGCTTGGGTTAATTTTGATAATTAGCTGGGTGCAGTTAGATTGGTAATTTGTGCAATTAGAATTTATTTACTGCAATTTTACCTAATTAGGGATGAATTACCTAAATTGAGATTTATTTTGGAAATTTAATTATCCTGTTATACTGGTTATTTGATACCATTGATTGCGCAATTGGAGGTGATTGGTTGTTGATTGTGATTGACCATTGACTATGGTTGATATTTGACTGTGGTTGCTAATTGATTGTGACTTATATTTATTTAAGTCAACTTTAATTGATTAATTTATTGGTTGTTTGTTAATTATTTACCTTTATTTGATAAATTGATCCATCGACTGTTGGGAATAGAATGGGGAGAGACGATGGGACCTGGAAGTCCTTGACGCGAGTGGAGCGAGGACTAGTGAGTTAGTTAGATATTTAAACCGAGCAACTATGACACGAGAGTTAGGTTACCTAATTGGATAGGGACCCTAGAGTGAGGGCCCTCCTAATCGAGGATAAGGTTGTAGACTCATTGAGATTTTTCTCATTGTTGTTGTTTAACTTTCTTTTACAGGTCCAGATCTTGGAGTCCCTCAGTGAGGCTGGAAGAGCCTAGTGATGCCTAGAAGTTAGTTTATTTTGTTGTAATCAGTTAACGGTAGTTTGAGAGACAGCTGATTAACTCCTTACCCATGATTTTTTTTTTATTGTATTTAATGGGTTTAACCTTCGTACGGTTGGTTGTAATTACTGAATCAATTTGTTTAAATTAAGGAGTTTTCAAACACCCCAGGATTTGTCTGGGATTAATTAATTTATTTTCGCTGCGTAATAATTCATTAATTAATGAATTTTAATTGGTCGACGGTGAGGACCATCTTCGGGGACTGTCGCGAGCTCGGGACCGAGGCGTGACAACTTTAGCTCCATCCACAAAAACACATTAAAATGTGTCATTTGCAAAGCAGTAAATGGTAGAAGAAAATAAAGAAGTAGTTAAGCGACCGCTGTCTCTTCTTTTAGTAAAATTTTCAAATTCACTCTTTTGTAAATAAAAGGAAATTCCACTAATTTGTTGATGTCATAGAATTTTGAAAATGAAATTGCCATTCAAAAAAAGAGAATGGTAAAAGTTTTGTTCCTTGCGTGATGTGTCGAAAGAGCGAGTAGTCAATAAGAAAAAAGTGTTGTTCTCACGACCAACAATGCACATGAAAAACGTTCCATCTTTATTGTTAAACACAACATCTGTAGCTGGAACTTTGGCTTCATCCATAAAAATACATTGAAATGTGTTAATTGCAAAGCGTGGATGGTAGAAGAAAAGAAAGGAGTAATTAAGCAATGGTTGTCTCTTCTTTTAGTAAAATTTCCAAATTCACTCTTATGTAAATAAAAGAAATTTCCACTTATTTGTTGATATCATAGGATTTTGAAAATAAAATTGCCTTTTAGAAAGAGAATGGTATGAATTCTACTCCTTGAGTAATATGTCGAAAAAAGAGAGTATTAATGAGAAAAAGAGCTGTTCCCGTGACCCACAATACACATGAAACTGTTCCATCTTTATTGGTTAAACACGACATCTGTAGCTGGAACTTCAGCTCCATCCACAAAATGCATTGAAATGTGTTATTTGCTAAGCAACATATAGTAGAAGAAAAGAAACAACTAGTTAAGCAACCATTGTCTCTTCTTTTAGTAAAATTTCCAGATCCACTTATTCGTTGATGTCATAGAATTTTGAAAATGAAATTGCCATTCAAAAAAAGAGATTGATAAAAGGTTTGTTCCTTGCTTGATGTGTTGACAGTCAATAAGAATAAAAGTGTTGTTTCCACGACCAACAATGCACATGCAAAATGTTCCATCTTTATTTGTTAAACACAACATCTATAGCTGAAACTTCAGCTCCATCAACAAAAATATGTTGAAATGTGTTACTTGCGAAGCATGGATGGCAGAAAAGAAGAAAGAAGTGATTAAGCAACCATTGTCTCTTCTTTTAGTAAAATTTTCAATTTCATACTCTTCTATAAATAAAAGAAATTTCCACTTATTTGTTGATGTCATAGAATTTTGAAAATAAAATCTCCATTCAGAAAGAGAATGGTATGAGTTCTACTCCTTGCATAATATGTCGAAAAGAGAGAGAGGTTAATAAGAAAAAGAGTTGTTCCCATGACCCACAATACATATGAAAAATGTTCTTATTTATTTGTTAAACATGACATCTGCAGTTGGAACTTCAGCTCCATCCACAAAATACATTGAAATGTCATAGAAATTTGAAAAAGATATTGCCATTCACAAAAAGAGAACGGTAAAAGTTTTGTTCCTTGCTTGATGTGTTGAAAAGAGCAAGACAAAAAGAAAAAAAAAGTATTGTTCGTGTGACGCATAGTGCACATGAAAAAGATTCTATCTTTATTTTGTTAAACACAACATCAACAACTAGAACTTCAGCTCCATCCACAAAAATACATTAAAATGTGAAACTTGGAAAGCGCGGATGGTAGAGCAAAAGAAAGGAGTAATCAGGCTCTTCTTTTAGTAAAATTTCCACTTATTTGTTGATGTCATGAAATTTTTTAAAATGAAGTCACCGTTCAGAAAAAAAAGAATAGTACAAGTTTTGTTCCTTGAATAATACGTCCAAAAGAGAGAGCAGTCAATAAGAAAAAAGTGTTGCTCTCATTACCCACAATGCACGTGAAAACCGTTCCATCTTTATTTGCTAAACATGACACCTGCAGCTGAAACTTCAGCTTCATCCACAAACCCATCTATAAAAGGCGATCCATCAGAACAGAAGATAACTTCGACTTCAACCACGTGAAAAATACACTTCTCCACTTCAAAATTTTATAGTGCTCATGAGTTGTCACGGCAAAGAATGCTCCATGGATATCGACAGCAGCAGGTCCACATTGCCACGATCGCCAGGCATGTTCCTTTCTTTCCTTTGTTGTTCTGATTTGATCCCACAAGGCGATGGGAAGATTGGAAAAATTCATTCTTTGTCGATTAATTTCAATGTAATATAAGAATTATCATGCACTATAATGGCATTGAAATTGTGATATTTATTTATTTATTGACAAGTGTCCAAACATATATATATTTATTTAAATCCTTGTGAAAAAAGGAGAGAGTGGGAAAGACGATCAGGAAGATATTTTGCAATTTCTTTTCATTTCCAAAAATTATCAATGAGAATACGTTTGGTGGAAGTTTTTGGTTTCCGGGTTTTCAAAATTTGAATTGTAATACTGAAAAAGACCAAAAATTAACTTTGCTTTGTACCAGGATCGCTTTAAAAAACTACACCCACAGAAATGATTTGTAAATAATTTGGAAAATTCAATACTTTGAAAAAAAAGACTTTCTTTCTATTTATTTGGGAAAAAAACACGTTGTCCCCATAATTTTGACAAAGTGATTTACATGTCACCACAGAATAGTGTAAGGACGGGAACTATAATTAAATAAAATATAGAGATTACCCAAAAAAAGTTCATTGAATTAAAAATGAAAAATCAATGCGTGGCCACCAAATATTGATAAGAAATTCATTTTCTCAGGCCCCCGGGCATGACCGCCGGTCGCCGCCACCGCCAATGGTCACTGGTCGCGAGCCTCTGCATTTCTTTTATTTTTTTATTATTGGGACGAGAAACTTTGTGCAATTACCAAACGCATTTCTATTTTTTTTCTAATTCTAGAGACAGAAATTTTGTTCAATTATTAAACATGTATCTTTTCCCAAAAACTCATCCGAGAACCATTTCTAAAAAAAACTCATTCTAAAAAAATCCATTTATGGGACAAGAATGGTTATGAAACACGCTCCCAAATACAGCCAATTGATTCATTTTCTTGGTCCTCTTGGCATGACTATTCCTTTCGAGTAAAAAGTATACACGCTTAATATCTTATTTGGTATGACTTGGCTCCACAATTTCCTTGCTTTTGTTGGTGACAACTCGGTGGTCTTATTAATATTAATTTTTTCTTGAATATTAAGAGTTTGAAGTCGTGCTCTATATATTACCAAGTCAATGCTCTTTCATTAATTCTTAGAAAATTTTCACTTATCAAGACTTGTATCCAAAAAATTATCTCGTGAAGATTGGCTATTTTCTATGTTTACTTCATATGCCTTTCCAACTAAACAGAGAACTCGCAAGCGTAGTACTCCAAGTCAAAATCTCCTAATTGGGTAATCACTTTGGCTCCGCAACTTCCCTTAGAGGTGTTCATGATGATACAACTGCTTTTTTCCAATAATAGTTCGGTTACATACAAGCACTTAATAAGGAAACATTATTCAATTAGTCATAAATCTATTATAGAGATACTAATTCCATTTATTATAGTCGTAAATCCTCAAACTAGTCAATTCACTATAGCCATCTCCAAAAAAAGAAAATCATGTAATGTTATTATAAGCCCAAAATAGCTTATCAATATAATTGGTTGTCACCATTATGACAAACTGTAAATATAACATTAGAGAAGAAAATTCATTAGCAACTCACCCCTCTAGAGACATGGACGGTGGTATGCTCTTGCAACAACAAAAAAACAAAAAGAGAAATTTTCTGAGATTATTTATGTTCGTTACTCTTTTTGGTGAAAAGAGATTTACGTGGACGTGAGTTCAAAAGGCATTGTAACTGACAAAGCTTCCCAAGATGGTTGCCAACCAACCCAAGGTATGTCACTTTGACACTTTTATTTTATTTTCTTTTTATATCTCATGTGCATGTATTTTGAAAAAAAAATAATTATCCGAAACCTCTTAAATTCCACAATATACAAATGCTGACATATCATTTCAATTTGAATATGATGTTTTCATAATTTTTCAAACTTGAATGATATCTTGAAGTATAATTGAGAAAGCTCCAAAACGAAAACTTTTTTTACTTCCACGAGTAGAACATGCTCATAATTTATGAATGATATCACAGACATAATCAATGGCAGCGAGAGATAAAAAAAAATCACTAAATAACACATTGTCCAAGATGTAAAAGGTAGAATCCTAGAAACCTAATCCATGATTCAATGTCAATCTCAAAAATAGTTCTCATGATCTCTGTTAAGTTTGATGTTAGTACATAAAATTCCAGGCAATAATGAGCCTGATGCTAGGGATTTTTAGATGATCTAAGGCGGATAACATGAACATTTTTTTTTAAGGTTTTAAGTGTCCAAACTCTGTTTGGTCATAAAGAGATATGGAGAATGTGTTCATAACTCACGACAACTAGCGAAGCTCTTCAAGGTATTCGTGGACCACTTAAAGTTTGTCACTTTGAAATTTCAATTTTTTTTCATTAGCCTTGTTTATAAATATTTGAACTTTTTAAATCCTAAACATTTTAAATGTCGCAGCATACAAATCCTTACATTTCAATTCAAATATTAATGTTCTCTCAGTTTTGAAATATGAACAATATGTGGTATTATAACTGAGAAAGCTCAAAAGAAAAAACTTTTTACTTTCAAAGAGTAAATGAACGTGCTCAAAGGAAGATATATGGTGAGTAAACAACAGACCCTTTGGTTGCATCCGCGTCTCATGAAGCACTTTATGCAAGTGTAATGGTCACAGAAGTGCGGGAGCCTGACGAATTTTGATGTGCCATTCTTGCAGATATGCCGACGCCGATGGTCAATGAAAAGTATCGGCGATTGTTTGAAGCCGCTCAGAAAGGTGATTTGAAAACTGTGGAGCAAACGCTAAAAAAAGAAAGCCAAGCAATGACGGCCACAATTATGAATATAGAAGATGAACACATTACGGTGCTCGATGTTGCGATTATGGCCTCCCAAGATGAATTGGTCAAGTACCTAATCAAGCGCATCCTTGTAGAAGATAAAAAGTTCGATTTTAGTGTTTCCTTCAAGAGGGCTGCCCGGGGAGGAAGAATAAAAATGGTGAAGGCATTATTAAAGAAAGTTAATGATGAAACTGGAAGTGTATGCAATGCCCTACGGATTGCTACAAGATGTGCTCCTAAGCAAAAGACGGTTATTTGGTATATGGCCAAACATACAAAATCCCTATTAGAGAAGGATACCATGCCCAACCTTATTATGGCCGGTCATTCGGGTAAGGAATCACAGCCACTCATCCCATTTCCTTCAACCTATACTTGGATTAACTTTTGTTGTTTTGTCCCAAAAGATGTAGCTTTGTATTTAGCTCAGAGATACAAAGACTCAATGTTACATGCCGAAACCAATGGCATTTTGGAATCCCTAGCAAAGATGGAGTCTAACTTCTGTAGTGGAGCTAGACACAATTTTTCGGAAAGACTTTTGAGCAAATGTAAGTACTTTCTTGCACTTCTTTTATCATATGCACACAAGCCAAGCACCTCTATCCACGAAGATGGTCTCTAATCACTCTATCTATGCCCAGTTGTAGGTATCCCTCTCCGTTTGGTCCACATATCATTTAACATACCTCCAGGTATTTCTGTTAATCTGCTTAATGGATAGACTAACACGGCAAAAACCATACCATTCAACTATTCCATTAACAAAAACGTTAAGGAACAAAGACTGCATTTTTCTAAACTATGATGTGCGTCACAAATTAATATCTAGTGTAACATTTGTAAAGTTAGTCAAGAAATCTTACTCAATGTCAATTTTCCCGGTAGAACTATTGAGAATTCTAGATATGGATCTCAAATCATATAAAGGTTAATGGATCCATGTTGTCTGGCATATTAAAGTGCAATTAAATTTGGTTATTGTTAATTTTATCATTCTTGTTTGTTAATTCCTAATTTGCTTGCATGATGCTCGTCTCCTCTTTGTGGTGGTAGCATTTTTCAAGATACCACTCTGGAAGCTTGCCACAAAACCAGGTACACAATTCTACCTTGATATCTATAGAAGAAACACTTTATTTCATCCATGGGTAGAGATCCCTAAATTTAAATTTTAAATTATTATTTTTAGTATATCCATTTGAGATCGTACGTAGTAATATGGACTGCTCTTAATTTGTTATTACAATGCAATTCAATACAATTCATTTCTAAGTTTAAACAGATCTATTGGTCTGTCGCTAAATCTACCAATTTTTCACAAAATAAATAAAGTAACTCTTAATTTCTCATGAGATTGGGTGTTAATTGATGGATCTATTAGTTCTCTTATGCATTCATTTTAATGTCCAAGCCATATAAAATTTGCTTTCTTGATTACTATCTTAAGCCCATGATTCTTTCACGACTATATATAAATAAAAACGTGGCACAAACATGAAAGCCATTTTAAACTTTTGATTCTTCATCATTTGAAAAATTGCTTATCCGATGCAGGTGCAACACTTTTGCTCAATAGGATTGGATTGAGGCACAGATGCTCACTTGAGCTTGCAAATCTAGTTCTTTCCGAGATGAAGTCTCAGATGGAAACTCCTCAAATACTTGATCTTCTTCGACCCATTGTCTTTGACGCTGCATCTCGAGGAATCTTTGAAATTGTCAAGTTATGTTTCGAGCAGTTTCCAGAGTTGACTTGGAATGAATGTTTCACGACAGAACTAATAAAAAAAGTTGTGAACGGACGGCATGTGGAGTTGTTTACACTATTAAACACCCCCGGCACAATTCCATTTTTTACTGTCGAAACAACGAGGAAAGACGTCTGGATGAAGGCAGTAGTTGAATGGTCACCAAGATGTCTGCCGAAAGATGTTTTTGGAGCACCTTTTCATATGCAAAGGGAACTCCAATGGTTTAAGGTCTGTTCACCTTATTTGTTTACCCCTCGATCGTGCTTTTTAATTTATATTTTTATTGATAGGCATCCTTTATCTTTCTGAAGGTACTGAACGATGCAAGGGATCCTTATTCTAAAACTGGAAAATTTAAGGTGGTCCGTTCACCCTTTTTTTTTTGCCACCCTTTTATGCTTTATTTAATTATTATTTATAATTGCATTGATAAACATCCTTAATTTTTCAGAACATCCTGCGAGATACATTTGATACTGCTTCAAAAAGTCGGAGATCACCAGGAGATGAAAAATCATATTGGGATGATTTTGTAACAAATCGCGATCAATTGCTCCAAGAAGCACGAGAATGGATGAAGAATACATCATCATCTTGTAGCCTCATCTCGACTCTCATCATTACGATAACTTTTGCTGCGGTTTTTGAAATACCAGGAAACAAAAACGAAAAGGGGACCCAGGATGATAAGGGTCGGACGTCCTCCCCTTCTGTGTCAGTAGGGAATCCTCTGATGAGATGGAGCCAAACGGATCCCCCAGTCATGGTATTTGTGGTTGCAAACGCTCTTGCTCTCTTCTCCGCTGTCATCGCCACCTTGATGTTCTTGGCTATCCTAACTTCACGTTATGCTGCAGAAGATTTCCTCATGTCACTACCGAGGAAAATGATACTAGGCCTCACTTTTCTCTTCCTCTCCTTGACCTTGACGTTGGTGTCATTCGGCTCTTCTCTTTCCGTCATCCTAATTGACCTTGTAAATGAATACCAAAAATACCCAGACTTGAGGTTGATTTGCATCCCAATTGGTTTCTTCGCTACCCTCCTTGTCGTTTTATTTGCAATCCTACAGCTTCCCTTATTTTATGAAATGTACGAATCCACCTATATGCCTCGCCTCTACCGTCCCTTGAAGCTTTGGAAATAATCCTCGCTTATTAGTGGACAAGGACAAGGATATTTGGTAATATCTTTTTTTGCACTTGTTTCTGTGTGTGAAATGCAAATACTAAGGTGTTTACTCATGTATTTAGACCTTTAAAGTGTGACATCAGCCCTATTTATACTAAATTAATGTATGCTGCCAAGTGCACACCCTGTCTCAATGCATTTTTTTTTTGTATACTTCATTGATCATTGTCGTATTAAGGTGAACTCAATTTTTCAAAGAAATGGCAACGTGGCCATCAAAATTGAAATAGGTGTTCATCCATTCAAATAAGCAAAGATCCACACAAATTCTCCATACTACACAAGATGGCCATCGATCCCATTATGCTCTGCTTCTTCGTTGCCGCGTCCCTCTTTATGCCCAATCCTTTGTGCTCGTCACCCAGCAACCCTGCACCGTGCATATCAGCACCAATGCCACCGACTCCATCAGCAACATAGTCGTCAAAGCCCCGCACTCCAGCCTCACCAGGAATTTAGCTACTTTCGGATTTCTCTGTGATCTCAGCAGTGAAAGGTTTAACGTTTCCCTCGTGATAAGTACCGGGATGCCAAGCACCTGGCCCGACAACAAAGTGAGGAAGATTCAGACGTGGGTTGTGAAGCAGAAGCGGGTGAGCTGGGAATGGAAGCCCACAAAAAGAAAACCAGCGACATGGACAATATTAAGAGGAACACGAAGCCGAGCAAAGTTGGGATATTTCGAGGAGAAGTTATGGGAGTGAAAGATGCCACGGAGAGGATGAATAGAACGAAATTTAAGCAAGAGAGCAAGAGATTTGGGAATGAGAAAGAATTTACTCGACTTTACGGCAGACATTTTCTATTTTGTTTATGGAGCTCTATCTGGCTGTTTGTATGCGATGGAGTTCGACTTTTTGTTGTCCAAACAGAATGGATCCTGATGAATGGATATGCAGCAACAAGAAGGGATAATTTGAACGTTAGAGAGAGGCAAAGTCCCAAGTTCAATGTCCAGGACATAGGCTGAAGAGGGCCTTGCTTTTCTTGCTTCTCGTCTTGGGTTGGTGCAATGGGTGGGCATCACTCACTTCATTCCCTCCCATGCGTTTCCAAAGCCGAAAGGCACAGGATTGTTAATAAGGCTTATCAATAAGAACGAAAATTTCGAAATTTGTGGGAGAAGGTTTTGAAAGCTTAAGGCCTCTCTCTTTCTACTGCATGACATGAGAATTGAATCAGAGACGAGAGAGAGACGAATGAAAAGTTGGTGGAACAAAGTGAAGAAATGAGAAAAGATTCTAAAAGCTTCCCTCCCTCCCCAAATGAAAATATGGAGAATTATATATATACATATATAGAGATAGAGAGGGGCAATGGGATTGAAAAAAATGAAACATTGAGATAAAACATTGCGCTACATTTTCCATCTTTAATAGGTAGTTGCTAGAATGTCAAGTGAATTTTCTGCCTCTAGCAAATGCCATAGCAAATGCCAAAAACATTAAACAAGAAGGAAAAACGGGTAAGTTCCAAGCATATACTAGTCGAGGGCATTTTTAAAAACAAAGAAGTGATTGTTCGATTGCATGAACAAAGTAATTTACAAAAATGTGTATGAACATCGCTTGAAAAAAGGCGATGAGAAGTGACTAATCATTGTTTCAAATCATTTTTTTACACGAAATAAATAGCATTACCAGTTATTGTACTTTTGTGAAAAAAAAAATGAATAGTAGAAGCAATTGATGAAACTAATTGCATATATCTTACAATCTAATACTTCAATTATGTGAATTAAGATTATCAGCCCAATTCTCTTAAAAGTACAAACTCTAAATTCTGTTTTGATTATGACTCAAATTTTATATTTATCTATAAAGTAAAACTATTCTATAGAAAACTATTCTATTCAGAATTTGCATTGATACTAAAATGGATACTTTGGTCCCAACATTTTCAACCAAAACTCCTGGAAATTCGAAAGTTGCAGAAACTCGTTTTTCATTGCACCATGGAGCCTAGCCATCCTTCCTTACATTCCCCCTTCTCCAGTTGAATACAAGATTCAGGTGAATAGCCAATGCTGCAATTAAATATGAATATCAACTAAAGCAAAAAATCAAATCATCGAGCCGTTCCCCTCTCTGGTCTGTATGCAAAAGTATATGATAAAATCCATAACTCAAAAACAAATTGAAAACCCAAATATTGCATAATCATGTAACTAAATGGTCAAAAATCATTTAAAAAGATGATAAATAATGCCAGTGGATAACACATCACATATGCATGTGAACAAAAACAACATTAGACCCAACTACGAGAGAATAAGCAACTTCTGAGGCTAACTAAAACAACTTTAGACCCAAGATTGAGTTATGCAAAATATAATCCATCTTTTTCCGATGAGCTTGTAAGATAAAGAAACACAACTTGTAAAGGGAAGAAACGCGATTTTGAAGGGTTACAAATTACAAGTCATGAAGCAAAAAAACTTCACGGGAATCTTGACGAGGCAAAAAGGCACTAAAACTCTTGTGAGGGCAAGACTAAAGAGCAAGATATACACCATAAAAGGGAGCAAAACCCGATGTGGAAAAAACATTAGAGAGTGCAAACAGCCACAGGTTTAGAACAATTTGAACTCATAATCACTCATCTAAGTTGAATCAAAGCTCGATTTGGATAACTCTTAGTCAAACAATCATGGATTTGGTGACGAACCAAGAGAGATAAACACCATCTGGTCCCCGTGTCTTTTTTAAGTCAGGTAAGCCACGTGAACGCCATGTCTGCTCTTTTTGCCTTTCCTTATTGACATAAGCAACCTCGTAGGAGTTTTAATGGTGGTAATTGATCGAATAAAAATAGAGATAAATATGTGTTGACACCTAAATTTTTTCGGTCTGTTAGATAATTTTCTAGTCTATTTCTTTGAAAAAATGAAATTAAAAGATGATAAATACAAATAAAATAATGAAAAGGAGATTGATTCATCTTCTAGAGGATTGATTCAGCTCACGTGAAAGGAGGCTGAGCGTTTTATCCCTCAAAGACCAAAGAACAAAGTAAAAAATAAAAACAAAAGAAAAGGAGAAAAAAACAAAAAAGGGACAATTCGGTTATGCAGGGGCACAAGAAGCTTTGGGTCCCCCTCTCTCGCACGGCACTCACGCTCTCTCTCCCGGAGCTCGCCGGCAGCTCCCAGCAGACAGCCTCCTCCTCCTTTAGCTCTCCTCCTCTTAGCTCACCTCAGCTCCGCCTCCTCTCTTCCCTGTTTTTTTAGCCGCCGCCCTCTTCGCCCAGCTCACTCTCTCTCCGTGTCGGCCTCCCCCGCTCAGCTCGCTCGCCTCCGTGAGCTCACGCTCCCCCCAGCTCGCATTTTCCCTTCATTTTTCAGTTCCCAGGCCTTCCTCCTTTAGCTCTCCTCCGCCTTTCGCCCCTCAGCTCCCATTCGCCCACGTTCTGCTCTCCCTCACAGCTCGCCTCTATCACAGACACCCACGCTCCAGCTCGCTTGCTGCCCCCCGCTCGCAGCCCCCTCACTCCTCAGCTCACAGCCGTCCCTCAGCTCGCCGCCAGCCCTCAGCTCCCGCTCGCCTCTCGGAATTGCCGCCCCTCAGCTCGTTCCTCTCTCCCTCGCAGCTCTCGGCCTTCAGCTCGTCTCCGCCGGAGTTCGCCTCAAAACGAGTTTGAGGATTTTTGGAGAAATCCGTTGATCGGCCATCAAGAGCTCCTCCATCATTTCTGCAAAGCTTGGATCACTACACCGACGGTCGACAATCTCGCACTCGCCCTCACAATCTCACAGGTAAACGTTGCTTGGAACTTCTTTGACTGAAGAATGCCGCGCGAGCGAGTGAAAATTTGATTCGAGTTCTGCTTGAGTTTGCTGTGATGATTATACTCGTTCGTATGTTTTGTTTGTTTGTCTTTGGCATGGTGCAGGTTTTATCTTAAGTCGGCTTTCCCTCTGATATTTGTTGTTCATAGTTGAACTTCATATGTTTGATAGAATGCCTAAACAAAATCCGAATTCTCCTTGTTTATTTTAGTTCGTTTTTGAATCTTTTATTGCGTGTGCGAACCTTGTTCATAACTTAGTAAAGTCGTAGATTGCCATGAAAAATGCAGAGAAGTGTTAAGGTAGTGTTTCATCGTCAAAATGGGAGTTGAATTTCTTATTTGAAGGGAGAAAGGTCTTAGGCTTGTGTGAAGTTTTGAAATGAGTTTGGGTCGGAGGTCGATGCCAATATCGGATTTCCCAAGTTTTCTGGGGAATATGGGTTGAAGAAATTCGTGAAGAAGAAGGTGGCTTCGGGAAGGGGATGAATTGCAGAAAAAAGAAGAAGAAAAGAATGAAAAAGTCAAAATTTGGGGCTTGATTTCGGTGGGCTAGGTTTTTTATTTGATTTAGGCTATTTTGGGCTTGATTTTGAGTAGTTTTGGGCTCGTTCTGACATTGGGCTTCTTTTTTAATAAAAATTTGTTTTTCTTTTTGGGCCTTTTAGTGTTTTGGGCTGCTTTTTGATAAAAACTCGTTTATTTTTAGGGGGCCAAATCTTAATAAAATAGGATTGGGCCTTACGCCTAGCCCATTCTTAAATCAAACCCAGACCATTAGGGTCCGGGTCGGCTCGGGCCGGGTTCTTCTAACCCGGTCCGAATTCCTTTTTTACGAAATGAAAAATAATAAAATAATAAGAAATAAATAAAAATAAATAAAATCAGAAAAATAATAAAAAGTCGGAAGATAATAAAGAAAAGTCAGAAAATAATAAAATAAAAAATAAAAATTCAGAAAATAGATAATAGATAATAAAAAATTAGAAAATAAAAAAAATTCAGAAAATAATAGGAAACAATAATAATAAATTAGAAATTAAATAATAAATAATAAAAATCCAATAAAATGATAAAAATAATAAAAAATCAAAAGATAATAAAAATTCATAAAAATTTAAACATCTACAAAAATATTAAAAATCTAAAATATTCATATATAGTAAACAACTAATAAATAATAAAAAAATCAGAAAATCATTAGAAAATCAGAAAATCGTATAGAAAATAATAAAAATCAGAAAATGATAAAAAAATCAATAAAAAAATTCTAAAAAAAATTCTAAAATGAATTCAATTGAATAAGCTCTTAGAGCTTGGCATTAAAACACTAGTGGATTAGTCTTTTAGGTGATGTAAGCTTGCATGAAAACATTTAGATTAACCAAACAATTAATTTTAGGTACTGAAAGGGCATTAGCTAAATAGTTAATATAATCAAGTCCCTGTATTCTAGGAATCTCTGGTTGCGTAGAAAGTGAAACATTCCTCCTAATGCTTTCACTTGGTTTCTAGTCGACTTTAATAAGCTAGTGGCGGCTCCTAAAAAAGAGATATTTTAGACCTTTAAAAAAATTTTAATATGAAAATCGCCTAAATGTCGCGCGAAATATGGATTTGGGAGAATCCGAGCTTGAGATCATAGAATCAAGAGCAAGTACTTCTAAACCTATCTTTCTCCCTCCCAAAGGGCGGAGGTTAGGTCGCGACAATATGTCACATAGGTTTTAATTTTAAACCTCTTGTACTATGAAAAAAGTTCAAGATAAATATTTCTCGTTCTGAAATTTCTTGCAGCATTTTTTTTCAAAAACAAAAATAGAAGAAACCGAGATAGAAGAAGTGAAGATTAAGCAAACAACAACACATGGTCTCCACAGAAAGCTGAGCAGAAGTCGCAGAGCATTCATCTATTGAAAAGGACAAGAGAATGAAATAACCCAAACACATTTATATCCCAATTAATTCGTCAAGCAAAAATCATCGTCATCCGGCCAAGAGGAGTTACATCCCCAGTATTTTGGTAGGTGACATCCATATGGCATAATTAAGGCATTGACTTAGGCGTTGAAATGGTTGAAGGCACTTGTCGGCCAGAAGGAACATTGTAGATGTGGATCATCAAATGCATGCATGCATTTTCAGAGTTGTATTGTGAAATGTGATCCTCGTGGTGTTTATCCATTTATGACTGTTCAGGTTTTAAGGTGTTATATATAGTTTATTGTTGTTGTCGCATTAGGGTGTATTTTACACAGTGGTTCAAATGGTAATTCACAAAGATCCGCACAAATTTTTTTAATTAGAAATTTCTCTTCCATATATTATCAATGTAAATGGAAGCTTTTCCAAGCTCGGACAATTTAAGTCAATTTCTATAATAAGCTCTATCTGTCTTCCTCTTACTCCGTAAAGTTTCACCTTATTTCGAGTTTCCGCACACGTGCATTGTTTGGAGATTTATTGTTAAATTTTGTTCTTTATCCAGGGATATGAGAAGCTCCGTAGGGAATCAGAATCCGGAAGCATGACTACCCCATATGTGATGTCTCCGGTGAACAAAAGCCTGCTTGAAGTAGATGGAGGTCATTTACGCGTTTACGCTAAAAGACGTGACCCGAACAATGCACAACGCTAAAACAGAACCGAACACTCTGATCGGTGAATGGTACAGTGCGAACTCGAAATCACTCCCCTAAATCATTAGCCATGTCAACTCATAGCTAGCTCGACTAACTAAAGAAAAAGCCACGACAAAGATATATTCTCCTCTGTAGCTCAGGGGTTGTAATCTATTGTCATCTTCTTGCCCTGGCATCAAATGCATATGCAGCACAATAAGAACAATGCACCCAGAAAAATGATTACGGCAAACAAACTGATTTAACCCATTAAATCCAACTACGATGGCCTTTGAAAACTCTTTAAAGCGAACATCGACGAGCACACCAAGTTCATTCTAGTATCCCCTTCCCAGGTTCACAGTGGTACCTTCAACTCCTCCATATGCACTAAAGCTATAAAATACTGTTGGTACATAATCCTGATCAGATTACAGACAGCCGGCTAGTAGATGCACGAGAGATATAGGAGAAGTAAAAAGATGACAAAGCTGGATAATGCTAAGTATAATCCATCTCTTTCGATAAGCACGTAAGATAAATAACCAAATTTGTACGAAACGCGATTTTGGGATGTTATGAGATACTGGCCATGAAGCAAAGAGTCTTCAAAGGAATCTTGACAAGGCAAAAAGTGCCAACTCTTGTAAGGGCATAACCCAAGAGCAAGAAAAACACCATAAAAGGGGGCGAAACCGAGAATCAGAAATTGACCGGTCAGTATAAATAACTACGGATATGTAACCATTTGAACTCATAATTACTCGCCTAAGTTAAATCGAAGTTAGTTTGAGAAATTTTTTTTTATATCGAGGATTGCACCATGGGCCCCCTTGTACCCGGATGGCAATGAAGGGTCGGACCTTTATATCTCGAGGGAGATTAATACATGATCCCAATACTATGGCTTCTCCACTTAAAATGTTAGTAATTGTGGTTTCAAACATTTAATCTCGATGATGGGGGAGAGGCTCTTAATCAACACAACTACTCACCGTTGGATAAGATTTATTATTTATCTAAAAAAAGAAAAGAAAAAGAAAAGTAGACTCTATTGAGATAAGAGAAGCGAAGATTAAGCAAACAACAAAGTCGCAGAGCATTTATCCATTGAAAAGGACAAGAAAATTAAATAACCCAAATGCATTTACGTCCCAACTACTTTGTTGAGCAAAGGTCAATATCGTCCTCGGATCAAACGGCCGAAGGGGACTTACGTCCCAAATACTTTGGTAGGTTCCTTTCCCGTCGCCTAATTAAGACATTGACTTGGGCTCCGAACCGTGAGGAACATTTGTTACGATATGCATGCTCTCAGGACACTCATTTTCAAGTGTACCTACCGACCGTAGTACGTTTGCTGGGAAAAGTATCAGAAGAAAAGTGCTAAATTTATCACATTATGTTAATTTAATTTTAAATCTTTTTGTGTTGTCAATTTGATCCTATTGTAAGTTTATCCGTACAAAACATAAATTATGGCTATTTAATGGTTGCAAGTGTACCTCGAGTCAAGGTGTTGTTTGTCGTTTACTTTTGGTTGTCGTGTTAAGGTGTATCTGATCTCCTTTTGCTACACATAACATATTGCACGGTGAGAGAATTATGGGCGTGGCCCCTGAACCTGTCAGCACCCGATGCCTGGAAGGAGACTCCCTCTCCTCGCTGCCTGAGAAGATGATGGTAGGCATGGCTTCTCCATTTTTCATGATAGCAGGGACGAGTTCGATTCCAGTGAAGGGAATATTTGTAAAAAATTTCGTAGTTTGAAGATTTCCATAACTATCAGTAAATTTCAAATAGCGTTGATGAAAAAAGTATGACCAATAGTTTGATTATCATATAATTTGTCTGTAACTTATAAGGGTTGTTAAGAATTTACTTGTTTCCAAATGAACTAGTAAATTAAACAATTCTTATGAAAGTTTACAAACACCATAAGTAATTTAACAACACGATAATGAATATATCATCATAACCACAATAGCAATTATGAAAGAGGAGACTACAAACGACAACTATCTGTTTGTTCTCGAATTAACGGTCACATATTAAAGAAAGATTTCTGAAATTCTAATTAATCCTCTCACATTCGTAGTCTCAAACTTATAATCAATTATATCTCTTTAGATAAACTTTTAGAAGTAAAATAAATACGAGTAAACCTGAAAAATGAAAATTGTTTTCTCGCATTTCAATCTTAAAAAATGAAAAGGTCATGAATAGATTTCGTTCTTAGAATTATCATCTTCAATTTGCCAAATGAAAAGGGCCACTTGCCAATCTTTGACTTTAAACAATACAGCACTCCAATTCTTTTTCTTCCATTCTTTTGAGGCTCGCGAGAGGGAGATGGATACCAATATCCTACGATTGTGTTTCTGTGAGTTTGCGCGCGGGCGGGAGGGGTGAAGGAGGGCCTGGCCAAGCTAAATGGTGGTGGTGTTGGTGGTGGTGCCGTTGCCCAACCATCAGCAATGGTCCACATCCCTCGTCGGGGCTCCAGCCAAGGCACGGTTGAGAGAGGCAGGCAACGGCCTCACTTGCGGCCATTGTCGCCGCATGCAGGACGCCTTCCTTTGGCAGCACACATGCATCGCTCTCTGTGCGAACGGGCTTCGTCGAGACGAAGTCGCCCAATTGTATTAGACCTTGCAATATGGCAGATGTTTTGATTTTTTCAGACGGCTTATTTAGGTCGTTGTTTTATTCCAATGTTTTGTTAGGCGTTTAATTAAAAAAAATGGACGTTTGACCATCGTCATGGACAGAACCTTTGAATCATTGTACCTACTGTCCAGTTTACCTTTCCAAGGCGCGTTCCTTGGGGACTGCACATTCATCACTCTCTTCGCGCGCGCACCCTTGATGCGTGATGCAGTGAGCCGGACAAGGATCGGCCATCCTTAGCAATGGACGGGTGATGACGGCCCTTCATTTTTTTTCTCTTGTTGCCAAACCTTTTTTTGCATTAAGATAAAAATTAACATGAAGATGAAAAGCATGTGATTCAAAAATCCAATTGATGAAAAAAGGGTTTAAGGAGGATGTCAAATAATTGGTAACTTGGGTCGGAGCCTTTGATTTTCGTATTCTAATTGATACAAAAAAATATAATCTAAAAACTCAAATGATCAAAATATGATTACGGACAATAGATAATTGTCAAAAGTTCAGCACCTTTGTTTTCATTATCCCAAATGCAATATCTTATATATCCATTTTAATCATGCTGCTTAGTACATATATGTTTATTCAAAGTTCCTTCAATTTATTGAAAAAAAATGTTTGAGTTTGATATAACTGTTCTTTTGAGCCTGCCTCTTTCTCCTCTCTCTTCTTCCACCAGCATCCCCCCTCTCTAACCCTAGATCATCCGGATTGAGGTCGGGCATGGTCGGCGCCGATTTGCTCAAGCTGGATGAGACCCACAGTAGAGTGGATGTAGCGAAGCCAAGCGCCGGAGACAATGGGGTGGACGGCGATGATGGTGCAGCAGCCATGGTTGAACCCTTGGAGAGAGAAAAAAGGAGAGGAGCTGCTGATTGGGTTTTCTATTTTTCTTCTTCTGATAAGTGTGGCATGCGGTTAATGTTCAAGCAAGTGATCCACTCACTATTCTTGACTTAATAGGAGAAGATTAATTCCGATCAACATCAGAGGAAAACATGTCTCCAGAAAAAATAAAATGGCCAAATGGAGGCAAGAAAACAAGCGAAGTTGGATATCTAGGTCGTAGAGGTTGATCCAAGTTGTTGATTTTATATATTCAAGCATGATTTCCAAACACCCTAGAAATTTCTCCTTGCTCGGGACCACCGATATGCTCGCTGCTTTGGCCATGCACCAATTCCACATTATAAAGTAAATCCAACACCGTCCGAATTTTCGATAGTATCGGCAACTGAAAATTTATGCACAATAATCAAGATTCTAAGCATGGCAAAACAGTAATGTCCAATGATTCACCCATAAATTATAATTTAAGTTGAAGCTTTTCCACCCTCGTGCACTTTATTTCTAGACGGAGCTCCATCGCTCTTCTTCTTCTTTTCCATTAACTTTTTCCTCTTCCTATTTCATGTTGAGATCATGTTGACACCTAATTTGTGTCAACATGGTAATTCGCTTTTGATTTAATTATTGATAAAATTGTCACTAATTAGAAATTAGAAGTTTTCTTTATTTTTCTTTAAATAAAAAAATAATAAGTTATTTCGGCCGGAACAACCCAGGCCCGCGCACAAATCCGCGCGACTCTCTCTCTACTCACTTCTTTCCCCCCAGCCCGCGGTTTCTTTCCGCGGCCCAGCTCCTCGCACGGGCCCAATTCGCAGCCCCATTTCTCTTTCTTTTCTCTTCACGGCTCAGGACACGCTCCAGGCAGTCTCCCCACGCGCGTGACGTTCCCGAGCTCAAGGATCTCCATCTCATCTGACTCAGGCCAGAAAATCTGGATTTTTCTGGACGGCTAGGGGAAGACTGACACAGGATAGAAGATAAGGAAGGAGGGCGATAAAATATTAGGTGGCCCGGCCACACCACGTAGGCGTGGTCCCCGCAATCAAGGAGTGGCACGTGGGTCCATGTAGACTGCTGGGGCCGGCTCATCAGAAAGGTAATTTTTTCAAAAATTAAATTTCTCTCTCCTCCTGCCCTGCTCTGCCCCCTACACAAAAATAAAGCTGTAGTTCTGCAGAGGCTATTCAACATTTAATGCGCTCTCTCTCTCCCCCACGCGAAGACCTTCAAAATTTTCCTCCCTCCTCCTCAGAACAAATGCTCTCTCCGCGAAGGCTTTAAAATTTCTCGCTCTCAGATAGGCTACGAGTTCTTCGTTAACTCGGCGTAGCCTTCCGATCTCGTCTTCCCTTCAAATTACTTGTGCTGTTCGTGGAAAAACAGGGGGAGTTATGGTGCGTAACGAGGAGAGAGCCTAGTCCATGCTGAATCCCAGGAGGAGAAGAATCCCAAGGAGCGCCGGCCTTGGCTCGCCTTCGAGTGCCACGACCTCTCGGAGGCCGAGATCCAGAACGAAGGCCTCGGCGAGCACTACCTCTGCGACCTCAACGACGACAAGCTCATCCCTAAAGACCCATTGGAAGCGCCGGATCGTCGAGCTTGGCGTCCATAATTATGCCCACCACGCCCCTAAGATGACTGATTTGGAGTGGTCGGGACCCTGAGTATCGCTACTTTGAAGTTGCCAAAGCTGTCCGGTAATTATCTCTCCTTCGCATTTTATGATTGCCAAACAATATTTTCTCCCAACCGAGTAGGCAGAATCCCGTTTTGGCGTTTGATTTTCGCCGCTTGGAATAGAGCGTTCGTTTTTCAAAAGCACTCTCTTTCTCGCATGTCTCTCACTTTCTTTCGTTTCTTCTCCTCCACCAGCCTCGCCTCCTCTCCCTTTCTTCATCTACTATAGACGATGGGCGGGGCGTGGCAGCCGAGGCCCTCGGCGACGGCGATGACTGGCTCCCTGAACACGCCGATCCGACGGTGAGCCGGTGCTCTTCAGTGACGCCTTCATCTTCTCTTGGAACTGAGGTTCCGCCACGACCCTCGTTCCCTCCCTCCAGCAGCTCGAGGTCTACTTCGCGTTGAACCACCAGCACCGTTCTTTCGCCTCCGACGGCGACAACACGACTACGGCTGGCTCAGTCACTATGGTGTGTGCGATTTCCACGTGTGCTAAGTTGCAGGATCTTAAATTGACTGAGCGGGTTCATTCTTATATTGACGATTCAGATGTTTGAGACTAAAATGGAGGTTGATGGAGGAGTCTTGGAGAGATATGGGTTGCAGATGCAGAGGGAAAAAAGTTGCCGTTGCGCAAGAGCTCTAGTTCTATAATCCACTAAGACGGCTCTAGTTCTATAATCCACTAAGACGACATATTGTATGGTAGATTGCCACAGTTCACCCAAGCCTAGGGCATAGACACCTGATAGATGGTGGATCGGGAAAAGATCAGCATGTCCTGTAAGACGTCTTTAATCCCACCAGCCTGGTAGAGTTTTGTTCGAGTAAACCTGCCAAGGATCCGAGAAAAATGATAGTTGCATTGGTTATTTTTCTGAATTTCTGAGAGTTGCTAGTGTTGTAATCTCCGTTTATAGGTCTGCTAGGTTGGACTTCTCAGTGCCCGACTAAATTCTTGTACCCTTAATGCCTGATTATATTATAGTGATACATCTCTTCAGTTATTGCTTATGTCTGTTCCTTTAGTGCCGTAGCGCAGAATCCTTGTTTAGTATTCGTTTTTCATGTCGATTGTTTTTCGGTCGATTGTTATTTCTACCAAAAAGGGTTGCTTCTCTTGTTCTCGCGTTGCACTCGATTGGTCTTTCTTCTAATTTTATCACTTTGATAGTGAGCATAAATGATCCAATTTTATGACTTAAATGATCGGAACCGTCATAAGATGGACTTTCTGAGTAATGATGGGGATTTATGAATGGGTTTGGTATAGAAGTTCTAAATTTCTTTTACTGCGTGAAATTTAAGCTTCTTTTGCTTTCGATTATCCTGCTCATGGTTCATGATCCTCAACAACAGACTAAGCTATGCGCATATGCGAGGGCAGGTTGGACCCTAATAGGCTTTAGGAACTGCACCGCTTTTCTTCCAGACTCAAATCCCATTATAACCAACCAAAAAAGTACCACAAGATAAAATTTAGCCTTCCATAACGCCATTAACAAGACAAATAAGTAATTCTCCCTCTGCATGTGTTCTTGTAATAGACGAACTTGTCTTCAGCAATCCTACAAAAGGATCAGTAGATATCAGCACATGCGGAACCTTAAGAAACAACTATGGCAGGATATTTGAGCGATGCAATGAGAAATATTTTGAAGATTTTTCCATCTGGATGATTTTGTATGGTAACCTGACTGGGACCTTCAAGGAATGCAAACTGAGAAAGCAACTTCAGCTACCAAGCGCAAACATTAACAAGGGACCTTCTTTACATGGAGAAAAATGCACAAGTGACCAACCAGTCAAAGATCACAATGGCTCCCCTCTAAGCAGTATAGTAGTAATAAAAAAAAAATTTCCTCTTGTTCTTGTGGTTAAAGCAAAGGATAGGAGACACGACAACGTCAGCCAGCGATTAGAGGAACAACCTGTCCGTTATGTATTGAACCGTGAACACCCGCTAGAACAAATAGCTTTGATAATGATAAAAAAAAATCTGGTGAAGAACTTTTTCCCCCTTTTAGTTTGCAACTTTTTCCCCCTTCGACAATGCGGCGCTCCCAATGGGTCTTTAGGGATGAGCTTGTCGTCGTTGAGGTCGCGGAGGTGGTGCTCGCCGAGGCCTTCGTTCTGGATCTCGACCTCCGAGAGGTCCCAAGGCCGGCGCTCCTTGGGATTCTTCTCCTCCTGGGATTCAGCATGGACTAGGCTCTCTCCTCGTTACGCACCATAACTCCCCCTGTTTTTTCACGAACAGCGCAAGTAATTTGAAGGGAAGACGAGATCGGAAGGCTACGCCGAGTGAATGACGAACTCGTAGCCTATATGAGAGCGAGAAATTTGAAAGCCTTCGCGGTGAGAGCATTTGTTCTGAGGAGGAGGGAGGAAAACTTAGAAGGTCTTCGCGTGGGGGAGAGAGAGAGCGCATTAAATGTTGAATAGCCTCTGCAGAACTACAGCTTTCTTTTCGTGTAGGGGGCAGAGCAGGACAGGAGGAGAGAGAAATTTAATTTTTGAAAAAATTACCTTTCTGATGAGCCGGCCCCAGCAGTCTACATGGACCCACGTGCCACTCCTTGATTGGTCGGGGACCACGCCTACGTGGTGTGGCCGGGCCACCTAATATTTTCTCGAGCAGGGCAGGAGGAGAGAGAAATTTAATTTTTGAAAAATTACCTTTCTGATGAGCCGGCCCCAGCAGTCTATGTGGGCCCACGTGCCACTCCTTGATTGGTCGGGATCACGCTAAGTCATCTATCTACCGTCACAACAGGAAAGGGTGTGGCCGGCCCACCTAATATTTTCTCGAGGTGAAGCAGGAGGAGCAGCAGGGCAAAGTAAAAAAAAAAACAGAAAAAGAGGGCAGTCGGTGAAAAAGAAGGGCAAAGGGGGGGGGGGGGGGGGGGGGGGGGGGATGAAGACAACGAAGGGGAAAGAGATCTGGGAAACAGATAATTTTGGTGGGTAAAGAAAAGGAACGAACAAAAAAAAAAAAGAACAAGGAAGAGGAGAAATCAGGGAGAGAACACAGGAGGGAGGAGAGCGCGAGTTCTGGAGAAAAGAAAAAAAGAAGGGAAAAATCCGAGGGCGTTCAACGAAGAAAAAAGGTGGGCAGGAGCAGAACAAAAAAGGAGAAGGGAGAACCCGTCGCTTGTGTCCGCTGGACGCATGCCGGACCATGACCTCCAAACAACATCTCACCTTGAGGTCCAGCCGTTTACCCGCGTCTCTCTCCGGTAAGACCCCTGTTCTCGCCTCGCGGATCGTCGCGTCTGTTCGTCGATCCGAGGGACTCTCGGCACATGTCTCTCGCTTCTTCCATGTGTATGTGTATGTTGCTCGCCGCTTGCCTTCTGCGACCTCACTCCACAAGCCCGCAGTAGTTGAAGCTCCATCCCTCGCTTGCTCGCTCGACTCTCTCTCTCTCTCTCTCTCATCCTAATGTTCGGTGATTCCTGGTTCATGAGTTCGAATTTGACGAAACAGAGTTAATTTTAGCTTAATAATCTGGATCGCAGTGGATATCGTTGTTGACTTCGTGATTCTTGTTGTTGCCAATGAGTAATGATAGCTTGTAGTTTGAGATTAAGTTTTGAGGTTCCAGTAGATTAGCAGAATACCAGACATATATTTGTTCAGTTGGCTATTATGTATCTGAAAGGCGAGGTACCGTCTACATAAGTACAGTTTTTTTTTCGGCCGAGCACATAGTATTAATTCCACTATCTTTGGAACTTGCATGAACTTCGGTTCTGAATTAGATGGGTTTTTCATTGTTTAGCTGGTGTTAGAAGAACTGATCATGATTACTGAAGCACAAGTTGAAAATTATGTAGAATTCGTCCTGATAGCTGTGGAACTTGCTCGAGCATTGATAGCTCCTTTAGATGACTTCTACGTTGCTTCATATTGTTCTGAAAAAAAAAAAACAAAGTTACATGAAGTTTCTTAGTGACGTCATTTCATCTGATTCATAGAATGCATCTTGGAGTGCAACAGCATATCCAATTTTCCTTGAAGTCTGCATTAGCTATTGGTATCGTAACTCTGATGCTTTCTTGTGTTATTAAGTGTTGTTGTGAGAGGTATTCATTCACTGATATTTCATAAAACACCACTACTGATTACTGAAATCAACATTTAGTCGCCTTAATTTTTGCCTACAGTTGTTTTTGAATTCTCACCAAACAATTTTGGAGAAAGGTGAAGCCTTGCAAAAGTGTTCACAGATCGCCCAAATCTCATTTCTGTAATTGGAAGGGATGAGTATAACACACTTTGCTCTATTTGTGGAAGAACATAAAGTATTCACTTTTATGTTGGCAAGGCACATGGTAGAAGCGCCATTTTGATTGCAAGATTGTATAATGACCATGTTTTAATTAAATATTATAATATAATATTTTGTCAATAAAAATAAAAAACCAAAAATTAAAAATCAGTTTTCTTTCAAAGAAAACCCAGCCAGACTCAGGTCCACTTGAAATATCATAACATTTCGTATTTTAATATTAAAGTATTAATATAATAATATAATAATATTTTTATAGAAAAATCAGAAAAAAAAACAACACAGATTTTACGAGAAACCGTCTAAAGACCAGTGCTTTATTTAATATAATCATATTATAATACATAATATTTCAATTGCGAAATTTTTATTTTATTAAAAATTTCAACAAAAAATTAAAAAGTTTGATTTTGTTTAGGAATGCCAAGTTTGCTTTGAAATCAGATTCCAATATTAAAATGGACTTTGTTTAAGTAGTGAACACTGATCTTAGGAAGAATTCGGACAAGCTATCAATGATGGATGACTAAGCTTGGTCCTAATTCCCGTTTTCCTTTAGTTTGATTGCATGCTCTACTTAAATGCCGCGAATGAATACTTAGATGCGTGACTAGGCTTGGTGCCATTTGATGTTTGCATTGGATGGATCAGTTGAATGTTAGATTATCAAAGCTATGCATATCGAGTTATAGCGTGACACACCAATGGCAATGGTGGAGTGTACATGTTAAGAGGCATTGGACCGATGTCCATTCCGATCTTATTTTTGTAAGGGTTTAGCCAAAGGAAAGTGTATTGTTTAAAATACCCGACGAGTTGTTGGTTTTACATTATCGTTAGGTATCTAATTACATGAATGTTTATTATTGCATTGTATTTCAATACATTAAGTATTTATTTTTGTACAGTCTTTCAATAAATTGCTTGTTTGTTTCATTTCTAAGTTAAGTTAGCATTAATTTAGAATTGCATGAAAATGACTACTAAAAAATAATTGCATGGACACTTAGTGACTTTAGTGACTTTGGATGACCTTTTAGGGTTTAAAAGATGAGAAAGAGTGTATGATCAATTTAGATTAAACAACCAATTAGTTAGGTACCGAAAGGGCGCTAATAGAAATATTAGCGTAAACAAATCCCCGAACTTAGAATCTCTACTTACGTAGGGATCAAGACGACACTCTCACGTCTCAATCGGTTTTTAACCGACTCGAATAGGTTAGTGATAACTCATAGAAATATTTTAGATTGTTAAATAACCTTAAAAAAAAAGGAAAATGCCTAAACGTCATGCGAGGTGTGGATTTGGGAGGGTCCAAGCTTGAAATTGAGGAATGAAGAGCAAACACCTCTAAACCCACCTTAGTGTCGTCCCCCTCATTAGGGAAAGGTTTGGGTAGGTCACGACACAAGCCCAAAAGCGAAAGCAAACATAAAGAATGTCAATTCAATTCAAGGCATAATCTCTCTAAAGAGACAGCTTTTATGCATACATGCAATGGAATTTTCCCTAATTTCTTAGTTTCATCTACAAAAATATCAATGAAAATTACATGTAAAAGAGATTTTGGTTGTCATTGTTGCGGCCTACTTGAACCTCCTCAGGTAGGGGGACGATATTAAAGGTAGGTGAGGGGTATCGCTCGTAAAGAGACTGAATCAACGTCCCTAAAAGACATCTTACAAGTATCGTCTCATCAAAATCCGATTCGACTCATTCTTGACAAGCACGGATTCTCCTAAGTCAATTCTTTAACAACCCAAATATTTTCAGGGGTCGCCATTAACCTATTAGGGTCGGTTAAAAATTGATCGAGACATGAGAGCGTCGTCTCGATCTCTACGAAACCAGAGCTTCTAAGATACATAGACTGGTTTACGCTAACATTTCTATTAGCACCCCATGAGTACCTGACTAGTTAATTATCAAATCTAATGTGGTCATGCATTCTTCTTTATCGTTTAAGGCACTAGAGATAATTCAAAGTCGCTAAATGTCCATGTAATTTTTTTTATGGTATCATTTTTATGCAAATCTAAACTAAGGTTAGCTTAATCTAGAAAAGAAATCAACACTCAATTTATTGAAAGACAAGACATCTTAAAAGTATTGTCTAATCGTAATCCGATTCGATTCATTCTTGACAAGCTCGAACTCTCCTAAGTCAATTCTTTAACAACCCAAATATTTCCAGGGGTTGCCATTAGCCTATTAGGGTCGGTTAAAAAGATCGAGACGTGAGAGTGTTGTTTCGATCTCTACAAAACCAGAGCTTCTAAGATATAAAGATTGGTTTATGCTAACATTTCTATTAGCGCCCCATGAGTACCTGACTAGTTAATTATCAAATCTAATGTGGTTATGCATTCTTATTTATCGTTTAAGGCCTTAGAGATAATTCAAAGTCACTAAATGTCCATATAATTTTTTTTATGGAATCATTTTAATGCAAATCTAACCTAAGGTTAGCTTAATCTAGAAAAGAAATCAACACTCAATTTATTGTCAGACAATGTTGAAAATAAACACTTCAAGTATTGAGATACGATATGGTAATAAACACTTAAATAAGTGAATGCGGTTACCTAATGACAAAAATATAAAACCTGCAGCTCATCACGTAATTAACAATACATGGCCTTCCTTGAGATATCATCCCTTGGAAGCATGCTATTAAAAATAAAGGTGAGCTTAAATCTAATAAATTGATCTTAGTGAAGTCTAAGTTAGATTATCATAATCATTCTTCAAAAGCAGTAATATCAAGTCTAAATAGATTTTGTCAGACTAAGCTTATGCTAATTGACTCTGATGTATTTAACTTAATATAATCCTAATGAACTTAAGACAAACTTTTACAAAATTAAGGCCAAAATGGACATTGATCTGACATCACTTACTCTATGTATGCCATCTCGATGGCCATCACATGACATAATCCTAGGGTGTCAATTTTGACATTCAAACACTCATTCAGTGCATTCAACCAAAGCAACATATCAACAATGCTCATGTCAAATAAATCAGATAGCCTTAGGGGTTAGCATGAAACTTACTCATGCAATTCAATTACTTCTAGTCATTCAAAAAAGTTATCATATCATGCCTCGAGTCTAATCATACATTTAGGCATCCACAAGCAATAGCTCAACAAGACATGACATCAAGAGAAAAAAGGTATTGGGGAACCAAAAGTACTTAATTGTCCATTAATAACAACTTCTTCAATTTATTCCAAAAGGGTAATGTTAATTAATTAAAATTAGCCTATTCTAATGCTAGAATTTGATTTTTAAAGCAAGGTTGACTTCCTTAATTAAAACTTTAAATTTTCGGATTTTTTCATAAAAATATATTTTTTAAAGGGACCTTGATCAGGCTCCGACACTGCCAGGCAAGATTTTCTAAGTGAAAACCTAATTAATTTTCAAAATTTCGATTTTTAAGAAAATATAACACTATAATATTAGAAAAACTGGGTTGGATTCCAGCCTGACCCGGTTCTGGAAGCCTGGGCCAACGTCGCGAGCTTGCTCGTACAGCGAGTTTGTTGTGCATAGTTTGTAGCTCCTCTACGATGCATAACAAACAAGCAAGAATGGGTGTGTGAACGAGAGGCAACCCGTAATAGGGGTTCGTAGCTCGCTCATACCGGTCCAAGGAGCTCGGAAAAAAACGGAGCACCGAGTTACAGGGAGGGGACAGGATGGTGACCTAAAGATCCCCTACTCGATTCAAAGGGCGATGACCGATGGACACTCAAGAGGGTTTGAGCCAAGTCCCTGCCAGGTTGCGAAATGCCCTCCACCATGATCATCGGGGGGAGACAAGTAGCAGTATCATCGCTTACCTAGAAACAGTGAGGACTAAGCGGGAGAGTCGCGGAGAAGAAGGCGCTGGGGTTGGAGGTGTCGGTCAAAGAAGGATATTGGGGAGAGACCCGAGCGAGTGCCCCTCTTCCTCTTCTCTTCTTCCTCCCTGTGTCTTCTTTTTTGCCCTCCTCCTCTTTCTTCTTTTCTCCTTCTCTTTTCTCTGCTCTCTCTTCCTATTCTACTTTTTCTTCTTTTTTAGCCGAACCTCCATCGTTTGTTGACTTTTCTTCTTCTTCTTCTTCTTCTTCTTCTCTCTCTCTCTCTCTCTCTCTCTCTCTCTCTCTCTCTCTCTCCACATTTTCTTGTTTTTCCGCCGAACCCTTTCTCTCTCCTCCTTTCTTTTATTTCTCCTCCCTTTCCGGATTCGGATCCGCTTACTTAAAGTCAAGAGCGGGATCCATAATCTTCCAACCGTCCGAAATCATGTGAAATCATGTGTCAAACTCAAAATGTCTCTCCTAGAAAAAGATCGTTTGGAGTTTTCTGTTTCAACCAATGAAAAACTGACTTCTAAATAATTTGAAAAGTCCAATTAAATAGTTCTTTTGGAGATGAGAGAAAAATTTCCTTTAGAATTATTTGGAGAGATCACACTTTTTGTGCCTGTAATTTTGGCAAATTGACTAAGTTGTCACCAGAAAACAGTATAAGGACTAGAACTATAACCAAACCAAGCATGGGGATTTGAGATTTTCCAATTTACAAGACACGATAAGGTTTACTTCCTTGAACTGAAAACGCTAAAGCAATACGTGGCCACCAAATACAGCTCATTGATATATTTTCTCGGGCCTAGGGGCATGGCTACTCCTCTCGAGTAAACAGTAAACTTACTTTCACATAATTTATGGCATTCTTCTTCCTTACTCTCTCTCTCTCTCTCCGGTCCCTCTTAATTCTAATCATGGTTCAAGCCTTGGTGGTTGAAACCTCTCTTTCAAATCAAATCCGCGGCACTCTCTCACTTAATAGAAAAAGAATGTAGAAACGATAGAATTTCGCCGTCTGCAAATTTCCTCAAAATAAAGCTCAAAATCGTCCTCCACACCATCAGTTTCAAGTGCGCTTATTGCAAACACACAAGCTTGAGTATTTCAATCGGTATACCGATCGCCCTGGATCTCAAGCAGCTTCTAGACCTTGCCTCTCTCCTTGACCTCCCTCCTCTTGGTTTGCCAAGAACGCCTCCCTCTCCTTATCACCTGCGTCTTCTCTATTGTTCTTACTAGCATCAAGATTTGATATTCTATTCAGCATGTGCCTGTGTGCTCTTTTTCTTTACTTTTTTTCAGTCTAATTCGAATTCGAAGGAATCTCATTTGACATCTATGAAGCGAAGTGTAGTAACCCTCTGGGAACATAATTCAATCTTTAATCCTCTTTGTATGGTTTTTTCTTTACTAAGGTTCTATTCGTTTTACTGAAAATAACTTTTAGGAAAATATTTTTTAGATTTTTCAACATTATTTTTATATAAAATAACTTTTCAAGGAAAATATTTTCCATCAAAGAAAAAAACGACTTTGAAAATGCGAAAATGTTTTCCCATTTGAGTAAAAAATGAAAAAAAAAGTTTCGTTCTCTTCCTTCTATCTAGATGAAGCAATTTTTCCTTTTGCATTCATTTTTATTATTCCTGATATTTTTTTCTTTTTAAAATATAAATTGTTATATTTTATTTTATTTATTTTATTTTATCCTTTTCATTATTTTTCTTTTTTCTTCTTCCTTGCTCATCTACTGACCCTTGAGCTCGCCGAGGTGAGGCCTACTAGTTTGGCGAGCCTCGAGGTCAGATGTGGTTGGTCATTGATATCTAAGCAATTTGCCGAGAAAGAGGGAAAAAAGAATAAAAAAGTAAAGAAAAAAATTATAAAATAACATGTTGGTGGTCACCGATACCTAGACAATTTGCCGAGAAAGAGGGAAAAAAGAATAAGTTAAGCAATAAAATAATTAGAAAATCATTTTTCCATAAAGAATAAAAAATTGAATTAAAAATAGGGGCGAAATAGAGCATGTGAATATAGACAAAGGCTCGAAAGCGACCGGATTTCACGCCGGCGCAATTGCGCACTCTGTCCTTACCTTTAGCAGAAACAGAAGTGAATTTACCTTGACGAAGGGTAATAGCTGACTGCGATCTGTGCTGGGTTCATCTGGTCGTCGGCGAACACCGCCAACTTGAAAAACATCGACAGGGGGAATGGCATGATTTTCCCTCGGGGGCCATTGCTCTTCCAATTGCACGCTGGTAATGGTCCAGCTCTTGCCAGAGTCAGCTTCAGCAGTCCTAAACCTGGGCTTCCAATACTGGACATTGCTCCGTGCGCTGATAATTTGCCTTCCGTGCTGGTGGACGCCCCCACTTTCCTCGACGACGCTCAGGTTAAAAAGCTAAAGGGTGTTCTTGGTGGCACCGGTCGAATGACTCACTTCATTTTAGAAATGATACCATCCACTGGAAAAAAAAAATCGGATCTTCAAGCCTATTCAGAAAAAAAAAAATGAAAGAAGGAAAATAATAATTCGGTTTATGTTCTATGGATTTTTCTTGTAAGGTTGTGTTTGGTTTGCTTGTGTGTTGAAGTGAGTAGTTGGAGTAGAGATAGACTATTAGTGCTTCCTGACTTGTTGTTCTGTTTGGACACACGAGCAAGAGGCCTCCCTCCCTTCGTCGAGCTTTGAGTAGATGAAGAGAAACATGCTGCTTCATCAATTCCTTGAGTGCTAGTGTTCATCTGAGAATAAATGTACTCGATAAGTCCAGCGATGAAGCACTATCATCCACCCATTGTACATGTGATGACGGTAGAGTTGGTATCCTTTCTATTTAGGGAGAAAATAACATTCCATGCTTCATCCATATAGTGACGGCTCAGGTCTTGCCATGTGTTTGCCCCCCAACCAAAGTATGATTTACTAATGGCGCGTCCTGCCAACACATTTGATACATAATTTTTGTATTCTACGAAGCCAGATGGATCAATTTATCGACATGAACTATTTTACGCATATCTAAATTGAGGAGGATTATCATGTGAGTTATGTGCAATTTCTGTTTTAGTGCCCTGCTTTGGACTTATTCCTTTTTCTAGGCACACTAAAATCTTGCTGTTGATCACTTCCACGATGAGCAAGTACTAGATGTAGTCGGATATATGAACTTTGCTAACATCCATCATTACGTCGGGAGGAATCCATGTGAGGTCCACTTCACTTAATGGCGAGGGCAAGAGGCTCACATCCGCCGTATGCATTGAACATTTTTATTTCCTATGTCAATCGATTTGCATTTAAGAGTGTTGAGGTATTGCCATTTGATCGTCTGTTTGACTAGAAGTTCAGAAAACTTCGAATGCAAGGACCTTTTGTAATCCATTCTTGGATGTCTGCAACTCTCATGCCTTTGAGAAGATCTGGACTCATAGCTGTTTGTGGATAAGTTTTTCTCTGTTCAGATCCTCCGGTTTTGATTTCACCACGCGTTTTCCTCGAAAAGGTGGCTATGTTCGTTCGAGACGACCAGGGATGTCGGGTGAATGATGTCTCATTGGAAAGCTTACAACAAACCCAGTTACTCATGAACTTTTTTGGTGAGACCAGCTAATTTCAAGAGATTACACAAGCACTGAACTTTCAACGTTAAATTGAGTTTGTACATCCACACTCACGGGATGTGCCAGTCTTATCCGATAATTCGCTTTTGATGGTCAGTTTAGCATACCTCTAATGCTAGCTAACATGTAATCTTAGATAATATCTGATTCTTAGGTATACTTTGATAAAAAATTTCTATCAATTTGCTTTTCTTTTGTTAACGCCCTCATCCAGGTTGCGAATAGAGCATTCAAAATTGTCATAAATAAATATTTATATGACATTCCGATTTTTGTATGTCCAAAAGTAACATTTAGACTATAAAGCTAAGTATTATTAAGCTTGGAACTTGGGTTGACACTTAGATAATCTTTGCCAGATTGTATGTTCTATGAGGTACGGGAAGGGTGAAATATGATTTTTTCCATCAACGTAATCGTCTCAGTTTTCATGTGTTGAAATTAAATTGATAAGCATTGATATATACGTTGACAGTGAGAGTGATGTTAATTAATTTACCATCATCTTAGTTGTTAATGGGTACGGATTTTTTTTTAAATTATATGTTGAGTAATTATCAAGGTCTGTATTTAGTAAATGTAGATTTTTATTAGTGTACAATAAGGATTATCGATAATCTTGACATGTTATGAGTTTCCTTGTATTAGCCTTAGTTAATTAATACTAATAATAACCCTTACTGATAGTGATGTACCCATTCATTGGCCAAAGTGAAGGATTTTTTTATTATGGTCGCCCTCTTGTCTACCCATATTAAGTTACATAATACTCACTTGTTCTTTTAAGAGTGCATGCAAGGCCAAGTGTCTTTTTCAAATTGAGACGCATTTACTAATCTTGACACCTAAAACTAATATGGCATTATCCTAATGTATTAGTTATCAACTCATCTTCCATTTGGCCATAGATTAAATGAGACATTGCCACCCACAATTCCATCCCATGTGGCCTTCTATCTAATATTTATTTATAGTCATCCTTTTTAACCTTGGTAGTATGAGAATCATTTTCACCTCAGCCGTATCACTCTATCTTCAATCTTCAAAAGAAAATATATTATATTTTTGGTCTGGGATTTTATCTTTCAAGAGTCACAAGGTGGTTAAGGCATTTAATTGTTTGCATTTTGTTTTGGGAAAGTCAAAAATCCAGGCACTAAGTTAGCTTGATCTACTTAACACTTTTAACTTGGTTAGGTGTTTGATCGGTTTTTTTGAGATATTGTAACATTTTGTATGTAAAAATGATGAACCCAAACTTGGAAGTGTTATCCCGATAGTTGCAGATTTAACTGTCACCGATTATATCCATCTTGTACTTGCTGATAATATCCACCTTATATGCATTAGTTAGATTTTACCTTGTATTCACTAGTAATATCCACCTTATATTCGTTAGTCGCATTCACCTTGTACTCTTTCCATAGGCAAGCAAACCAAACCCCCTCCAACCCCCAACCCCACCCCATTAAAGAGAAAGAAAACTTTCTAGCCCACGAATATTCAGACAGAAAAGAATACTACGATAAAATGAAGTGCAGAGTGACGAAACGTCTGACCAGCTAATTCAAATTTAGCAAACTGCTTAAATTGATATTTTCCATGAACTTTTTCAGAAACTCAAACTACAAGCTACATTAAACTGGCCTGAAGCCCAAAAGCCAAACCACACGTCAATTCTAGTATCCAACAGCTACTTTACAGGACGGAAAATGTTTCAACACTTCAGTCCATGTTGAAATCGGGCAAACACACCTAACATAACCTGGATCAGCTTTTCTAAGCATTTGCACTGTGCGCATTGTCAATTTACCCGCACAATACGTCAATACTCCTACACCAGACACCACGTATCGTACGAAAATGTAAGAGTACCGACAATCAACAGAGGCAGCATCCACTTGCCTTCGAAGCTCATAGTCCCATTCCTGCCAAAATCATACATCCTGCCGAAAGAAAAAAAAAAACAAAGAAAATTGCATCCGATCACCTTCCACTCCAATCGACCCAAACACCGGACATATACACAATAGAAAAGATAATACGACATCGAAATTCGAGGAACCTGATCATCTGCTCCATGACCGAGATGCAGAGTTCGAGGTTCCTAAGCGCGAGAACGCGCTGTGATCAAGTAGACAAAAAAAGAAAAAAGAAAAAAAGAGGAGTCAAAATCAGCGCCCTCGGCGACGAAGGAAATGTCGCCGAAAATTGAAGTCTTCGATCATTTCCGGTTGACCAAAGAAGGCCAGAAGAGAGGGAGAGGGAGAGAGAACCTTACGTTGAACGGCGGTGATGCTCCCGATTTTGTCCGACTCGACTCGCTCGAACCACTCCCCAAGAATCGCCTTACTCCATCTTCGAACTCGGAGCTCCAGATTGCAGCGAATCGCCCTCTTGAACGGTTCGACGACGTGTTCGGGGACCGGCGATTGGGAGGAGAGGCTCGAAAACCCTAACCCGAGTCCGATGAAAAATCAACATGCCTTTGCTGATCACAAGTAGGCACAAAAAGAAAAAAAGAGGATCAGCGCCCTCGGCGACAAAGGAAAGCGAGGTGTTCGATCATTTCCAGTTGACCAAGGGAGGCCAGAAGAGAGGGAGAGGGAACCTTATGTTGAACGGTGCTGATGCTACGCGCATTGTCCGAGTCGACTCGCTCGAACCACTCCCTCAGAATCGCCTTGTTCTCCATCTTCGAACTCGGAGCTCCAGGTTGCCCTCTTGAACAGTTCAACACCGGCGATCGGGAGGAGAGGGGCGAAAACCCTAACCTGAGTCCGACGAAAAATCAAAGCGGGAGGCGACGGCGTGGTCGGGATGGAACGATCGTGCAGAGGGACGGAGAGACAGAGCAAAGTCGACGAGGAATGGAGAGAGGGGAGCGGGACGTCGTCAACGGAGAGCAAACGGAGAAGAAACGGAGAGGCGTGAGTTTTCAAATTTTCTGACAGGGTGGGACCAGTCAGAACAGCAACAGAAGAGGGAGAAAATCAATTTTTGTATATAAATGATTTTTCTGGCGAGCCGGTCCTACATGCCACGTGGGTCCACATGTCGTGTCTTGAGTGGCCGGGGACCACGCTGACTGGAGGTCCCGGCCCACCTAATATTTTCTCGACCCCATCTCTCTCTTCTCTCTTCTTTGTTTTTCATTTTTTCTAATTTATTTCGATTTTCAATTATTTAATTTTTTTTTGCCCTTCCCCACAAAACTCCTGCCGAGTCCTTCAATCAGCCTCTTTTTCCTTAATTTTTAGTTTTTTAAATTTAATTGCTAATTATTTTTTTGAATTAAAAAAATATCAAAAAAATATCAAAATTTCTAATTAATGTTAATTTTCTCAAAATTTAGCTGAAAATAACTTACTAAACCGTCAAAATAAGACTAAATTACTTGAGTGTAAAATGGTTATACTAGGGAAGATAGACAAGTCTACTTGTGAGCTCCCCCTTCGTCACGCCTGGATTCCTTTGCGCATGCCCACGGGACCGAAGGGTCCTCTTTCTGGCGTGAGAGAGCTCTAATGATTCTTCTCCCTCACCCCCACCATTCCGCCGAGCTCCCTCACTTTAACACCGGCTGAGCTACCAGAAAAACATCGCCATAGTTGCCGACACCTACTCGACCTCAGGCGGTCGCTAGTGTCGACTCCAACGAGTTTGGCTGAGATGATCTGTTTTCGAATCCTCTATTTTCGCCATTCAAGAGCTCGCTCTTCTCGTTCAAACCTTTATTGATCCATTCCCCGAATTCCAAAAGCTGCCCTTGCAGAGATGGACTTGACAGCTCCCTGCCTTGGCGTTTTTCCTTGATTTGAGTCTTCTGTCGGCGACACACTTCAGGGACGTGCTTGTACTTTATCCCTAATGATACTTAAATATTGACTTGGCACTTCGACAAGTCACGGAAATTACCACATCGAATTTTTATTAAGTAAAATTGGAATTGACGTTGAAATGATCGTGGCCATATCACTTTGGTACTAAAGTGATTGTGATACACAAATTATTTTTCCCTTATATGATTAATGTGTGCTGCCAACGAGCCCTTCCTTCGTTTCTACCGTGCTTCAATTTTTCTTCCACCATCTTTTTCTCTCCTAACAACATATTTTAATATAAAATTTTAATCATCCACTAATGTCGCAATTTATTTAAATAAGCTGGTTTTTATAGAATCACGCATATTCATTTTTTTGCATATAAATGTATTTCATAAATAAGTTTATGTCCCCATTCTGAATTTGCTTGTTTAAAAAAGACATGTACCGATTATGCGTGTGATATTTATCATCTTCCAAGGGCTTTTATTCTGTGCAATGGTGATATAAATGTTTCTCCATACAAACAGGTTTTAGATAATGAAACATAATCGACTTTATTTTTTTGCATGTAACTTTATTCATAAGTAGGTTATATCTACATCATGAGATTACTTGTACACAAAAATTTTCATGATAAAGATGTACGTAATATACATATATATATTCGTAACATTTTTATTTTCTACGTTAGATCCTACTTTCTGAGCAACATGAGAAAATCTCTCTTTTTACCTTTTTCTTTCACTTCTCGCTGCCAATTGGAAACATCTTCCCGACAAATATTCTATCTAAATTGTGTCAGTGCGCCTTTCTCGTGAAAAAAGATACATTGCATCCTTAAGTTTACCTCATAAAATAAGGACATCGTCATTCTCGAACCATAAAATTGTTATCCGTATTTAACTGAATAGGGATTTTAGGTTATCCTTGAAAAAGCTAGGAACATGGGGAGGATAATAATTTAGATGGAAAGTTAGAGCTTATTTGGTAACTTTTCTAATTCTCTATTTTTCTTATTCTTTAGTTTTTCGAAAGATAAAAAGAAAAATATATATTTGTAGATGTAAATTGATTTTTTTTAATTTCCCGAAATTGATCGGTGGCCGAGAAATACATTTAAAGTAAAAACAAGAGGTACACAAAATCTACTCTTTTTGTTCCCGAGAAACAAACAAAAAAAAAAAATTCAGCCTAATCTAGACACCCAAACCCAATCCAAAATGCATATGACCTTAACTGAAGGACTTAGGTTAGGTCGGCATAGATTTAGGTCTTTTTATATTTGTTGGGTGGGTGGGGTTTCTAACATTCGGAAGATAATGGTTAAGCCTTCTTTTCCCCCTCACAAATAAGTATAACAAAGTTGCTACATCTTTTTTAACTTGACAAATAAAGGAGTTGGTAACTACATGATACATGTTGCTGTTAATGAAATTTATTCACAAGTTGACAGCGATAAGTTTGAGTAAGGTTTAGACATAAAATTTGCCATAGTCTCTATTTTGCTAGAACTCAAAACTTTAGCTACGTCAATTTTTTGTTCAATCTTCTTCAAAGCCACATAATAAATAGATTTTATAGTAAATAAATCATACATATTCTGTGGGCATATCACTTTGTCTCTCTTCTAGCTCGAATGAATAGGGACTTTAGAAATTAACTACAATCCCACCTCCACCAGATTGTGCTCAATGTTCTCTAGTATGCATACCTTTATCTCCCAATCAATTAATTGAGCTCTCTTCATGTCTCAATTTGTCTTCTAATTAGGTTAACAACGATATTGTAAGTTTCATATATCATGTACCCCGCCTTTCAAGATCAAATTAGGACACGAATGTTGAAGTGCTTATGTTGACAGCTAAATTTTAGCAAAATAAAATAGGGATTTATTTTAATTCCTACAAAAAAAAATAATTCATATAGTTAGCAAAAACATCTTGCATTTTAGGTAAGCCCATCGACGGTGAGTTGGGAAAGAAATTTTGGGCGAACATATTTGTTTTGAAATAAGAAATAAGGCAAAGGATTATATATTTGTCAAAGAAGGAAAGGAGGGTTTTTTCGGTGAAAAGAAGAAAAAGTAAAAAAAAAATCGGTCAAATCTTTATCTCGTCCTTAAAGAGCCCAAGAACGTGCAGAGTAGGGGGGGTCGTTTTCTAAAAAATAGAAAAGGAAAAATAATAATAATAAAAAGAAAGGAAATATCGATCAAATCTTTCAAAGATTTGACCGAAATCCCATTATCCCAGCTTAAAGCGTCCAAAAGGCTTCGGGGAAAAAGGGAGACTGGGTTTTAGAAAGAAAGAGAATAGGCGAGAAAGACCAGAAAAAAGAGAAAAAAGACCGAGAGAGAAAAAAAGAGGGAAAGGGCGTACGTCCGAGAGCCTTTTTCCGCGACTTTGGGCTTTCGACTCCGGCGCCTCCCAAGTTTGAAGCTCCTGGCTCCGGTGTCGCGTCCTCAATTTCCCTCGTCACCGGTGAGTCTTTGTCACAACCTCCCTCATCCGAGCAAATTTACCCGAGGATCTTGGTCAGGCTGTGGAAGGAATATGGTTTGGCTTGAGTTCGCTTGAGCGCGCCGGTACGCCACAGTCCTTGAACCGTGCAGGGGTCTTATACCATTTGTTGGTTTTCTTTGCGACCCATGCCTCGGTTTTTCCTCGCTCTTCAAGCCGAAAAAAAGCGGCAAAAAAGTGAGGAACGTGTGCTAAAAAAAGAAAAAAAATCACACACAGCGAGAAAAAGAGAGAGACGATCGGCAACCAGAAAAATAAGAGAGAAAAGTGGGAGCATTTGGCTTTCACGAGCAAAAAAAAAAAAAAAAAGAAGAGAGGAAGCGAAAGAAAGCAGAGGAAAGGTGGACTTCTTGACCCGTGAGGAGGCAAACAATGGTCAAGAGATAGCAATTACATAGTCATATTTCGAAGTGGAAATCATTTTTTCAATGTAAGCTTTGTAGGAAAAATATATTTTATTGACTAGGAAAATATTTTCTGTTGGCTCAATTTTCTAAACGATTCATCGAAAAATAAGTAAAATGTTTTCCAACAGATGTTTGATTTCTTTGTAACGATGAAACAGGACCATGCATTGTTGTTAGCTTAATCTTTACTTCTCTTATCTCAGTGGTTTTTTTTTTCCGTGTCATTACATATATTTATTTATTTTTGGTTATCGAGGTATCTGGGCCAACTTGTGCGCACCTCGACTATTCCTCGAAAGAGACTAGCACAGCAACCCTGTCCCTTCACTTATATCATAGGCGCTTTTCTAAGAAATTGAACCCAAGACCTTGTGTCACTATATTTTTGCCAGCTCATAAATTGCTGATTTTGCTTTTGTTTGAGAGAGTTAAATTTCTTACTTGAGGGGCCTCCTCGTGACCGTTTGGTCAATGATCTTTTAGAAAAGAAATTAAGCGGTCAATTGGTCACATGGTCAGTGACCGTTCAACCGCATTTCTTTGGTAAGAAAAGTCACATAAATTCTTAGAGCTCCTCCTTTCATGTTCACCTTTATTCACATACTATATTTTCTTTAAAGTTTGATCAGTCTATCATTGTAGGAAGAGTCATTTTCTCCATAATGTATCCTAGAGCTATCATGTTCGTGACAGCTATCATGCACATCAATTAGGTACTATATGTGCTACCCGTCTGTGTAAAACCGAATAGACATTACCAACAAAGTAGTGGATTGAATGGCAATGGAGTTTGCTCCTCTCCTTATTATCTTAGGTTTAGGCTTTCTTGGGAGCCCTCCAGGAGCAAAACCTCAATGCACAAGGGTGATTTGGGGAGTTTGTTCCCGCAAGATCACTCGGGGAGATATACTAGTTGATGCGCATGATAGCTGTCCCAAAAATCATGTAATTGCCAAATTAAACAAAATTTTAATAGACATTTATAAAGCCAAAAAAAAAAGAATTAAATTGACTTATCTCAAGAGAAGAAGTGATTAGTAATTTGGTGAGTGGGAAGGATCTATGCAAGGGCCAGTGACCCCACCAAGGTTAGGTGAAGCTTGCCTTAGGTGACGTCGACCCTCAATTAGGCTTTGTGAGGGGGCCAATGATGGTTGGTCCTAGGTGAGGCAGGTAGGCCCTAGCTAACCATGTACGAGGCCTTGCCAACCTATGCAAGGGCCAACAACCCTACCAATGCTAGGTGAAGCTTGCCCAGGGTGACGTCGACCCTCAATCAAGCTTAGCGAGGCTCATCAGCCCTCGCCTTAGGCTGATGAGGCCTCACTTGAGGTTGGCTACGACTGGTTTTCACCTAAATTTGGGTGAGTGGCACTCGCCCTAACCTAAGGTCTGTGAGGTCTCACTCGATGGTCGCCAGCCCTCGCATGGCACCAAGGAGGCCTTACCTTAGCTGAGTGATAGTTGTCGGCCCCACAGGACAGCTAGTTTTGCTAAGATGTAGGCATCCTCAATCTAGTCTAGGCAAGCATTGCCAACCTTTGCTTGTGCCAATGAGAACTCACTCGAGGTCGGATAAGGGCGACCACCTACACTTAAGGGTCGACAAGGCTCTTTGGAGTTCTATTGGCCCCTCTAGAGATCTGTAGTGGTAGCAACGTCACTGGCGAGTCCTTGCCCTTTTTTTCTTTTTTCCTAGTCTTGTATTTTTAATTATTCTAGTTTTTAATATTATTTAAATCAATTCAGGAGGAAAAGTTATTTAAAATCCTTTGTAGGAAAGAAAAATAATTTTAAAATGCAACGTCAGCATTTTCTACTAGACAAATTGATGGTGTTTAGAGATGGACTTGGTTTATCAATCTGACAAGTTTTAAAACTTGATTGTATTTTTTAAAAGTTTTAAAATTCAATTGCACTTTCACAACAAGGTTTTAGACTCATGGTAAACTTATCCCTTTTTTATAAGATGAAATGAATTTCATATTCAAGTAATTATTCTTTTTTAGGAAAAATTCCAATAAACTTTTGAGAATACCCACATTAAGCTGACTGTATTTAGAAAAGTTTAAGTAACTAAGGATAACGATGTTCTCATTTTATAGCTAAAGTTAAATATGTCGCTATTTCAATTTTTTAAGGACACATTAGCACAATACAGACTCAAACGTTGATCTTAATCCTTAACCTCAAAGGTAGAAGTTAATGAGTTGACTTTGTGCCAATGGTCCTTCTAAAAAAGCGTAAATCCGTCTCTTTCCTTTCGCGTGGCATGTGCACAATTCTAGGAGTGTCTTAAATAATTTCATACACCTTTCAGACGTGCTCGCCTCTCATGTTGCCGGTGAAAAATGTTTCCTCTTTGTTGTTACTAATTCCGCTAATTAACTTTTTATCTATTTATCCTCCTCATTTACCTTTTTTTTTCTTAAGGATAAGTGCATCATAAATCTTCAAATCTATTGTGAAAGTATAATTAAGTACTAAAACTTTCAAAAAGTATATTGAAGTTATAAAACTTATTAAATTTGTGCAATTGAATTCTTTCGTTAAAACTGTCAATTTATTTAACAGCAAAAACGTAAATGGAAATTTAAGAACAATTTCTCTCTTCTATAAGGTGATTGTTTTTGACGTTTCTTTCCTATCTTACTTAAATAATATTGAATAAATTAAGTAATTAAAATTTGGAAAATAAATAAAAAAAGGGTAGGGACTTGCCGATGATTGCTGTTGCCACTGGCCATTGCTGAAGGGGGTCAGTGAAGCTCACTAGGAGACGCCGTTTACCTCCGTCATGATCGCTGTCGATCCCCTGGTTGACAGTGATGCTTGGGTGGAGCAAGGGTGAATAGGGACGATCCTCGTTTCCTATCCACACATGCTTTGGACTAAACCTGGGTCGTTTCATGCATACCAAGCCGAGATCAATGGAAGGCCAGGCTGAGAGAGAGAGAGAGAGAGAGAGAGAGAGAGAGAGAGAGAGAGAGAGAGAGAGAGAGAGAGAGGGCTAAGGGCCCACCCCAAGATAGAAGAAAAGAAGCTCAATTCGAGCTTGGTTCGCGGCCCGCTATGCCCGCTCGATAGCTAGGCCCAAGACCTAGCTCGGGCCCCTATCGGCCCCTTTTGGTTGAACCAAAGGGCCCATCTTTAGCTTAGACCCGGGTCCTTGGATTTGGACCTGGGTTCAAAGCCTAGAGCCCAACTCTATGGCTTGGCTCTTCCTAGTCTATCCCCACACTCGGGTTGACCCAAACCGGACCCAGCTATGGATCTCTGTTTAATACAATAATATATAACATATTAAAAAATAAAAGAATAATATTTTTTATTAAAATATTTCCGAAAAAAAATTTGAAGGCTGATTTAGTGAATATAGTCTTGCTTGAAAAATTTGAATTTTAGTATTAAAACAGACCCAGCTTAGTCAATTAGCACCAACTTAAAAAAATTGAGGAAGTTGTCCATGATGGACAATTAGGTGATTTCGGTTCCTTGCTCTTCCTAACATAATTGCATGTCTAATTTAGCTTTGCTTATGGATGTTTAAATGCATGAATAGATTTGGTGCATGACTTGATTGTTATTGGAATAACTCGAGTTAGTTGAATTCCACGAGTAAATTGCATATCAATTGCGAGACTATTTGTTTAAACTTGATATGAATGTCGCTAATGATTTGCTTAATTAAATGCATTGGATGACTATTTGACTGCCAAAATCAACACCTCTTGATTTATGTCATGCAATGGTGATTGATGAGAATGGCATTTATATGGGTTGGCGATGATGGACAGATGTCCCTTCAAGATGGGAGAGAGAATAACGTGGCCCATAAGGGAGGTTGAGGAAAGATGCTTACCTTGTACCATTGCAGTTCTCTTTGCATTTGAAAAGCTGCTCCGACCACCTTATTGACCGCATCGAATCCAGTGTAGTACTCTCTTGCCGCATTCCCTGCTACTGCCTCCATCATCTGCTTCAATGCTATTATTCTTGGTGTGGAACGTAATAACACCTTGTTAGTTGAGCTTACCTTCAAAAAGAGTCTCAGAGTCCTTTCTTGCTGACACTTCACAGCCCATATCATGAACCTATTATTAGGGGGGAGCCAAATAAGCTCCGAGAAAAACTAAATACATAGATTTATGATTTCACTGTTTCCCATGAACGAAGCTTGACCCAATATGTCTCTCTCTTGGATAAAATCAATTATCTCGGTAGATTTCTTGCGAGAGATCTCAATGCAAACTCGTTCTGCCAACTTGATTACCGTCTTGTGTCTTAGTTTTATCTTGTGAATCCTCTTGATTATAGGAACTATAAAATACAAAAAAAAATTGAAAATCGAAAACAAAGAGGTGGCAATTGGAATTTACTTAAAATTACAGTAAATCAGCAACAACAACAAAAAAACAGTAGTCCAGCTTAGCATCCCAATGTTTCTTTTTTATCAGACAAAACAATTTACTGATTGTCGCATTTTCCCACAAAAACCACTACCACATTTAGAGCTTGGGTTAGGCGGAGATTGTGAAATCATCTCATTCTTTTTTGTTCTTTTCACTATTTCAGAAAATCCATTTTGATCTTTTTTTTCCCCATTGGGATTCAGTCCTTAAATGCAGAGTGAGTTTTAGTAATTGCTGAAGCTGAGTATAAAAAAGGTGTAAAATCATTATGGCATTTAACAAGAAAAAGTATATGTCATCATGTATGGATGAAAAAATAATCGGATATGAAGAAAGTAGAAGCCATTGGCGGGTAATTGAAGATGGTGATCTTCCTTGAAGTTCAAATGAGGCTTTGTAATGTTAATCATAATTAAGAAATCGTAACCATAACTATGCTAATTACATCTATGTAGCTATAGTAAGTCGCAGTAGACTTTGCATGTACAAAATTATTTTAGATAATATTATTCAAATATGCATAGTAGCCAGTAACTTTTAATCAATACAGTCCATTCTATTGTCATATATGTTCAGCAAAAGAGCAAATTTTTTGTCTTTCTCCATTCTATCTATCTAAATCAAAACTTCACCACATCAGATCACATAATGGTATGTGATGCTTGAGTTTACTTGTTACATCTAAAGGACATAGTGAGCAGAGTTAACTTAACTCTATTCTAAAATAACTCATAATTTGATAAAAACACGCATATACACTGTACTTATGTTTCCTTTTCATTTTTTTTGACAAAAATGGAAGAATAAGGGACAATGATAAAGGGTATTTCGGGTGCATACAAAAGTTGGGGGAAGATGACAAATGCAACTATGGGCAAAAGTTGTGAATAAGTTTCGGGAACTGCATGATTTTTTTAATGATTTGGTGGCATTTGGGATATTATAAAAATATTAACAGAGAAAATCATATATAGCTTCGTTTGAGTTTGACTAATTTTTTTGAACGATTTCTATTAGAACGATTGACGGTATAAAGAATGAGCTACACATTCACTATTAGACAGTTGATATGTGAAAAATTTTAATGACAAAACTAGCTTCAAATACACATATCATTCGTCTAATGATAAATGTATGACGGTTTTTTTTTTCATACAGGCAATAGGCCTAACACAAATACTTTTTCAAATTAAAGCAAATGATTTTCTTTTGGTCTTTCTTACTCAAACACACGCAGTGCACGTGCACATATTCTCTCTCTTTGACTTTTATTTTGCCTTTTTTTTATTAAAGCGTGAGAGTCAAATTCTAAACTTGAAGCTAAACGTATCCACCCCAATCGAATTTAATTACCACCAAGCTGTATACCCAATGGGTTATGCCACAGATTTAAGTCTACTTATAAAAGAAGTAAAAAAAAACAAGCCATAGATTTTTAGTTGGAGAGAGAGAGAGAGAGTATCTCAATAAATGGAAGCGTACCTACAGTTTTGACGGCATTCCAAAGTGACCTTGTAAGACCTTGAAGCTCTACAATCAGGTTGAAAAGAAAATCTAGTCATTGGATATGAAATCATTGTAAGACTTTATAATTTGTTCGGTACATTGTCCAATCAATTAAGTTATATGATAATTATGATTTGGTTGAATCATATGTGATTCCCAGTGGACAACTAATCCACAAAGTAGTTTGATTTTAGGTCATTATTCAAGTAAAACTAGGTCAAGGAACAATCATTTCCGGTTTCTTTTGCTAGTAAAGGGGGAATCAATCAAAGAAAAATGACTTAAAAGCTGAAAATCATGAAAGGTCCCAAGATGATGCCCCACAGCAAAAATGAATACCCACCCGGATCCGAATTTTTATCCGTTAATTTGTAGTCCAAGTCCACCGGAATACCTTCAGTTCAGAATCAAAAGAGCAGATGATGAGCCTGGTATGATTTTCTTAAAGGGAATTAGTAATGAAGGGATGCGAGAGCAGAAAGCACGGACATTTATACATCAATGCTTCCAGTACACTGAGCTTGGTTCTGCTGGGAAAGTTAAACGCCCTCCACACCAACGCGTCCAGTATAGAAAAGCGTTGATCAATGTCGTTTTTTTTTTCAAGGCAATCAAGTAAGGGTACCGCCCGACTAGATAGAGGGCAATGTCTGCCCGACCTCGCCAGCAAAGTCGATCAGAAAATAAGCCAAGTCTACAATGAAGTCAAATTGAGATGAAGAGCGATGGTGATCTTTACCATGATGACCGTTGAAGGTGAGATCTATGATAAAGTCGTTCGCAGTGGGACTGCTGAATGGATGACTTGGCCCATCGTCTGTTGTCTTTTTCGCCAGAAACCAGGCAATCTCCTCATGCATAGAAGCTTCCAGAGCGGACATCGCCAAAGGAACGCGTTTTTCATTATCTGCAAGCTGCGTCAACTTAGAATTATGTTTAACTAATGCCTTGACCATTTTTATCCTTCCGGACAGGACAGCATTGTGGAGGGCTGTGCGGCCATCACAATCAACCATCTCAAAAGTTTCCGAATGTGTAGACAAGAGATCGACCAGGTTCTCAAGAAATTTGTCCTGTGCACTCAAAGCGGCTACATGAAGCACTGTTTCTGATCTGCTTGTTATTTTGGCCGTTTTGGAAGCAGTATTCTCTTCCAAAATTTTTTAGCAGATTCCCAGTCGCCCCTGAATGCAGCTTGCATCAATGGTCGGTAACGGTTTTCTTCCACTACGTCTTCAGATATTTCTGTGATGGATGCGAACATTTCAGATCATTCAGTTAGCACTTTTTTCCTTGCCGGCATTGAGAAATGTCTCAAAAAAGAACAATTTCATGAAGATCTGCCCCAAATACTAATTTCACACTGAAAATAACTCATTTGAGGGATAACGCACTTGGAGCACCTCCCGATTGAGAATAAGCTGGTACATTGCTTGCACAAACATTTTCAATATCTGTAGGAAATAGAGTGAGCACAAAATCCTCCCCATACTAAATTTATTCTCTCTCCTTTTCTTACCCAACATCAAGGTTATCTTTGTGCCATGATAAAGCAAAGAAATAGAACGGTGAGAAATACAAGTGCCAGCGTATTTCAAGTCCACGTCGTTTACATTACATTTTTCTCGGTGAAAACTTGAACATGTACCTGCTGGGGGTGCTGCAGGATTCGAATTTCCTTTTTCTTCGCTCGGTGGTGTCGCCATTGGGTTGCTCTACTGGTTAGAGTCAAACAAAGTAAACGGAGAATGCAAACATGGGTAAGATATTCAGTTATTAAAAGAGTTTTAGTCTCCCTAAGGGGGAACCATTCCTTTCTTATATACAAGCGCCTTCCTTAAATTAAAGGCGAGCATCTACCATAACAACAATCAACCATGTCTTTTTTTCTTTCCATTAAAGCGGGTGGATTCCTTGTTCTTCGCTGATGAGTTCCACCTTCGTCACGCCTGGATTCCTCTACGTGTGCCAATAATAGGACCGAAGGGTCCTCTCTCTGGCGTCAAGGAGATCTAATGATTCTTCTGCCTCACCTCACCATTCCACTGATCTCCCTCACTTTAACAACGGCTGAGCTACCAGAGAAATGTCGCCACAGTTGCTGACCTCTACTCGACCTGGGGCGGCGCTGGTGTCGTCTCTAACGAATTTGGTCCAGAGGCTCTATTTTTCGAATCCTCTATTTCAAGAGCTTGCTCTTCTCGTTCAAACCTTTATTCATCCATTCTTCAAGTTCTAGATGCTCGTCCCACGCCTCTGTAGGAATAATTGCAGTCCACATGAAATTATTAATGGTTTAATATCAATCTAAATGCTAAAGTGTTTATTGACTATGAGAAATGTGACTCTTCTCGAAGTGACATTTATATGAAATGGTGCAACTTTATGAAGACGAAATGCTATGATGGAAGGCACCTATTAAAAATGCACATTGAAGTATAGATTAGAATCCGGTTCTCTCTCTGCCCATATGAAATAAAAGAAGTAATTTAATTATCCATCAACGTTAAGCGGGTTAAGGGAACTGGTTCTCTCTTCACCCATATGAAATAAAAGAAGCAATTTAATTATCCATCAACATTAAGTGGGTTAAGGGAACTAATTTAATTATCTATCAAAGTTAAGTGGGTTAAGGGAACTGGTTCTCTCTCCACCCAGATGAAATAACATAAGCAATCTTATTCTCCATCAGGGTTTAAGTAGGTTAAGAGAGATAAATTAGATTTCGCCGTATCTTTCGTAGAAATAAAAGTGGATTAAGGGAACTGGTTCTCTCTTCACCCATATGAAATAAAATAAGCAATTTTATTCTCCATCAGGGTTAAGTGGGTTAAGGGAGATAAATTATATTTCGCCGTATCTTCCGCAAAAATAAAAGTGGGTTAAAGGAACTGGTTCTCTCCCCCCATATAAAATAAAAGAAGCAATTTTATTCTCGATCAGGATTAAGCGGGTTAAGGGAGATAAATTAGATTTCGCCGTATCTTCCGTAGAAATAAAGGTTATTAAATTATGACTACAGCTTACGGCCTCAGTTAATGCCATGGAAGGCCTAGTTTCACCAAAAAATACCCTTGCAGGGACGGACTTGACAGCTTCCTGTCGTGGTGTTTTTCCTTGATTCGAGTCTTCCACCAGCGACTCACTTCACGGAGCATCGTCACACCTTTATCCCCGAATGACACCCCCACATAAAGAGGCACCTCCTTTAACCGTCGAATTGGCCTTGAATAGCCACGATGTTACTCTGTTTTGTTATGCTCTGTTTCCTTGTCACTGCTGCGGTTCGCCCTATTCTGGCGAGAATAGGACGGGTAGCTCGCCACCATCGCTGATTGCTCAAAACTGAACATCTGCTGGAATGGAAAACGATAGCCAAAAGAGAGGAACAGTATATACGAGGAAAAGAAAATGCACAAAGAAAACGAGAAAAGTGAGAGCCGCGAAAGTTCCTCAATGCTCGGCGTCTACGAATCGTAAAGCGTGCAATGGTTGGTCGTGGCTGTAGGAGCGCCAATCGAAGTAGTCTACAGTAAATATTCTGGGGCCGTTGATAAAATCGCTGTTTGTTCGTTGCCACTGGGGATTACCAGGCCAACAGAGTTGCACGATCCAGTCAAGCCAAATCGCGTCTTGTTGTTTTGGAGCCTCTAAAACCGCGCGGTGGCCTCCATGGCGAGTGGCCGACATCAACTCGCTCCAACACCATCGGATCGTTTGTATTTCGATTGAGTCCCAAAGTCGATTACATGTTCGAATTTTCCCACCTCCATAATTTCCCTCTTCTGGTCACGGGCGAAATCACGGGCTCGGTTTCAGTGCATGTCAAAATCCTGGGACACCCTCCCCTCCTCCTTGAGGTCCTATCGAAACCCATATATTGTGTTATCTCTGCACCAGTTCTTTCTTCTTATCTCGCTGTTATATTACTTCATGAATTGCCAGTAGTTTATGTTTTGATCTTTTTAGAATGTACATAAGGTGCATTGGGATTGAATCATGGGCAGAGAGCATTTGGGGACGATCTGATTCAGCTGTAGAGAATACAACGAAACTCCAAGAGAGCTTTGCTGAAAACATGTCCAGTAGAGAAGAAAAAAGACGGGAGGTCACCGTCTAGGTTTTGGTTTTAATTAAATTCTTCAGTAAGCTTAATTATACATCTATATATACAATAGTAACAATAATAATCTCAGAAAAATTTGCAGTTGAATAAATCGTATATGGGCAAAACAAATATGAATCTGGAATTCTTTAGATCCATTGCATTAAGGTCTAATTTGGAATATTTCCATGGCAAATTGATGAGAAAAGGGAATTAACTATTTGAAGTATTCAAAGTTATTTTGCAATCCATGTCGAAAATGAGAAACTTTATATTATTGAAACAATAATATTTGTATGAAGGAACAAGGTTAATACTAGAAATCTCCACGTTTTAGATATCGGATCGCGCTTTGTGCAGGTTCACGGGGCAGGCCCGAGCATATCCATGTCATGTCCAAGCCCGTGGGTGGTCTTGATGCTCAGCTTATAGTCTCGTCGTCTCTGGCTTTCTAGTGGATTTTTCTTGTAAGGCTGTATTTGGTCTGCTTCTGTGTTGAAGTGAGACATTGGAGTGGAGATCGATTGTTAGTGCTTTCTAACTTGTTATTCTGTCTTGACCGTGGAGCAGAAAGCCTTCCCTCTCTCTTCGTCGAATTTTGACGTGGATGAGTAAAAGTATGTTGCTTCGTCAGTTCCTGGAGAGCTGATGTTCATCTGGGAGTAGATTTACTCGATAAGTCAGAGGGATGTAGTGGTATTATCCACCCTTTATAGTTGTGATCACAGTAGAATTTGGATCTAATCTGCAGTGGGATAAACTAACCCTCGGTGCGGCGTCCATATCATGACGGCTCATGTCATGCCGAATGTTTGACCCGAACAAAGCATTAAATAGCCATGGCACGTTGTGCCAACACATTCCATGCGTTCGTTTGGTATTGTAATAGGCCCAAATGGACCAATTCAATGACACGAACTTTCATACGGATGACTTAATTAAGGAGGATAGTCATGTAAGGTGTTGAGGAGCACAGTATAGAGTATGCAATGGACAATATAAAAGTAAATTATTGCATGTAATATTTCTCATGACAATGGTAAAAAAGTAGTTCTATTTTTATTTGTTCAATCTACCGTAATAGATGCTAATTTGAGTATAAAGCCTCAGTGATTTGATCACGGGATCTTTGAATCTCATATAAAGTGTGAAACTATTCAAACATAAGTTTTTTTATTGACTAATTTGATGAGATACAAACGAATAATTTCAGGAAAATATTTTGCAAATCATTCATTTTTCACAAGACAAATAAAGTCTAAAGGCATTTGACGAATGGTCTCCTTATACTGGGTTCTTCCAACTCTGAATTCCTCAGTCACGACACTGGAGGCCCCGATGAAGTAGTTAACTTCAGTAATGACAGGAACGCAATAAACTAGAACAGAACAAAATGAAAGAGGAAATGTGGTCAGCAAGTATTTGGCATCAACGATACATTTCCACATAGACATAATCTGCAACTCAGCACATCAGTATGAACACAATACGGCGAGCACATCAGCAACTCAACGTATTCAAAATAGACATACAACCGATGAACCAATCAGTAACACAGCATACTCCAAATGAACGCGCATAAGGTGACTAGAGCAGCAGCTCAGTGCTCTTGCAGTATGCACTCAGTATTCAAGATGGAAGAGTTCGCTTAGTACACTCGCGATTTCAACACGTGGATAGAACTAACCAGCTACATTCTCATAATAAGTTTGCAACTCAGCACAACAAACATAGATGGACATACAGTGAAGCATAAGAAGTAAATGTGCACGGATCAATTCATTTTCGTTCAAGAGTCCCTCGGTCAAGATCTGGAGTACTCGGCATCAGAGCCATCTCACGTGCACACCGTACACACATCTAATCCAAGAATTTCAAGAACAAATCCTAAAATGAATAGCTACCAAATTCGGAAAGAAAAGGAAACGAAACAAAAGTTAAGTCTATAAAACGATCAATAATGTATCGATCAAGCAAAGGAAAGCTCTCATTCAGAAATCGAGTCGAAACAACCCACTGATCCGGTTCATAAATTTTATCAAACTGGTGGTAGACGGTTCGGCCAAATGATCCTTGATGCAGAAATAAGAGACAGGTCATATCCAGACTCATCAAAAAGGCTCGAATGAGAACAGAGCATGTGAATTTATCTTGACGAAGGGTAATAGCTGACCGCGATGGGTCGAGTAGCGCAGCTTCAGGAGTCGTGGCCCCGAAAACTGATTCCAGCTGAAGGAGGGAGAAGGAGAATCCAGCTCTTCGATGACGTTGGAAGGAAAATAGGCGTGAGCAGAGCGCTTCCTGCGGCTACGAGGCTGGTCGCATTGGGGAAGTGGCCTGTGACGGGTGACAGATAGAGGTAAGGATTCATGGAGGAATAAATCTTGATAATTTTAGATGAGGTCCCAAAATGGAGCCATTTTCTCAGAAGAAAGTCTAAAATGGGCATTTTCTTTCGTAAAGAGGCGAAGTGTCTAACTTGTTTCCAATAAAGATCCTAACACCGGATCTCCTTCATAGCCAAGGGTATTTTTCTTTCACTTTCTTTTTGTTTTGTCCTTTTTCTTGTTGTTCTTTCTTCATCTTCCTCACTTCTCCGTCTTTGCACCACATCTGAGGCTCTCCACCATAGAGTCACTAGGCTATTGTTGGCCTCGCAGACGACAAGCCGGATTGGAGTTATTTGCTGCCAGCCGCCTTCCCCAACGATGAAATCCTTAGTTTGTAAAGACGCATCAGATTTCAGCTCGCTCCTGCTCAATCTATGGCTTGGATCGACCTCCATCTAACGATGAAGATGCCGCAATATCTGTCGAGGACAGTTGCCAACAAGGTCGAGGGCTTGGATAGGACTTGCCAATGGTGGCAATGCGGTAACTGGATGCAGTAGTTTCTGCGGTTAATGATGTGAGATTGATTGATGATCGATCTTAGATGGGCATAGGTTCAGGAGAAGAGCTGTGTCGAGGAGAATGGCAAGAGTGTGAGTGTGTGTCTCCAGACTGGAGAGTCTCGGAAGGAGCCATTGGCATTGCAAAGGAGAAGGAGGACCTTCGAAAGACAGAGTTCACGCAAGAGGGGCAAACACAAATTTGAAATTGACGAGGAAAAACCGTTGCCCTAGGTTGAAATAGTCGGCTGCCACAGCGAAATTGTTCTTTGGCGTGAAATTGTTGATCACCAGGGAAGAGTTAATTGATTGAAGGCATAAGTTAATCAAACGAGATGATCAGACAAATTTATAATTAGATGTTTGATAACAAGGTATGGAAACAAAATACTACGTAGAACTTGTCCATATGCTTTAAGGAAATACATTATTATATTGGCCCTGCCACAATCAACTATAAGAAAGATTCATACCGTACAAATCAAATTCGTCAATCGCTTCACACATCTATTAATTATGCCTCAATCCCAAATGCTTTCGGGACGAAAGATGCTGGGTCCATAAGTGGATTTAACCATTTGGATTAGCAGGGGAAGCTGCAGTCTTGCGAATACAAGCACGGGGATAAAGGCTAGCAAAGTAACGGGAAGGAAAACCCACTCCAGTCTTTTATCCAGCACAATCGTGAGAGTTGCAGCAAAGGCCACCAGCATGAAAGCCAAGGGGAGGAAGAGTAGAGAAAGGCCCATTGTGATCTTCTTAGGCAACGATTCAAGAAAATCTTGCGCTTCGTACCGTGAAGTTAAGATGGCTAGGAATAGCAAGATGGCCGTCACGGAAGAGAACAGACCTAAGGCATCTGAAACTACAAAAACCAAGAAAGTGTTCTGCCCCATCAACAATGGGACTCCAGTATTGTTGTCGTTACCTCCAGGCATAGTGAAGGCAGTAGCGAACAATACTGTGGCAATTAGAGTTGATACTAGCATGCATGAATTTGCGGTGTCCTTCGCCCACTTCTCTCCTTTCTCAAGCAACTTTCCATGCTGCTCCACGAATATAGTCCAATTTGTTTTTTGCCCCCCCCCCCCCCCCCCCAAGTATAAGTGTTTCAATCTAGCGAAAACGCAACTTTCCATAGCCTATACGCGAAAGTCACAAGCACCAGTTACAATAAGTGGATAGATTAATGAAAATTAAAAAAAAAAAACTGAAGGAGGAACATCTCCAGAGATTAAGGATGCGTTTGGCAACAGAAACACTTTTTTGTATTTCTACTCCATGGAATGATTTTTGAGTAACATAGAGCATTTGGTAAAAGTGTTCTTGAAATAGAAAAAGAATAAAAACGCGTTTGGTACAATTGACAAGTTTTTTTTATATTTTTTTCGTTCTTTTTTCTTGTTCATGGATGACCGATGGTGGTGGCAACCGGAGACTGGCAACCAGCAATCGGTGGCGGCGGCGGCCAAAGGTTGCAAGTGCCAAGAGAGAAAAAAATAGTGTTTTTTTACAAAGTGTTGGTCCAAATGTGTTCCCATGAACAAAAAAAAACATTTTTTTTTGTTTCCGGGAACAAAATTGTACACAAACACGTTTCTATTTTTTTTAATTTCCCGGAACAAAAAAAAAATAGAAACACTCCTGTTTTTAAACATTGCCAAACAGGCCCTAACTTATCAAGCATTTCAAGAGTCACTTTCGTCCAAGCTTGGATGATTTTGTGCTTCAATTTAGTCAAATAACATCGAACAGAAAGCAATACGTGTCTACTTCCAAATAAATGTAGTTTCATACCATTTGGAGTCTTTGAGAGGAAATTATGGACAATAATACAAAGATTTGGTAAGGATTATGAGAATGGTTCATATAATATTTCTAACGAAATTTGATCAAGAGTCAATGCTATCGTTTATGTGCTAATGTCTATGTTTTATCTGGGGATTGTTAGCCTTATTTGGTAAATAAAAGGTTAATGTCTTGGGACAGCTTATACCTGGAATGTTGCCAAATTGTAAATCTATATAAACCGCTCTAAGATTTTATTGAGGGTACGTGGGTGTTTTAATGAAATTTTGGAATCTTGGATTAGAGTTCCCTTAATCTGTAGTTATTTGATGAATTATATTGAGTGGTGGGTTCCATGCCCTGTATCTTGAGATGGATTCCTTAAGTGTTGAGCATTCTAACCTACATATGCCCTACATCTCGAAGTAGAGTTGTTAGGTAATGATTATCCATCCTATCATATTCCTTATATCTTGAAATGGATTATTAGATGGCAAGCATTTCCTTTGTCACACTTTTATTACTTTCTAAATCTCTTTTTTTTTTTTTTTCGGTATCAAAAGTTCAAAACCTGTCACTTTTACCCTAAGATAACATTACATCATCGTCTTCAAACTATCCCTTTCACTTTTTATTAGTATTTTGTTAAAATAAAATTTTAAGGATAATAAAATAATATTAAAATGTGCAAGGTGTTTCTTCACTTTTTCTATTCCTAAATTACCCTTATCAAATCTCAATTGTGAAATTCATGTCAAAAGAGTACAATTCGAGTTTTAACTAGATAAATTATTCATTTAGTCCCCTTGGTTCACACAACCTTCTAAACATCACCCACGTCTCTCTCTCTCTCTCTCTCTCTCTCTCTCTCTCTCTCTCAATTTATTATCTAGTAGAAGGTCCAAAGTTCTCCAGTCGATTTCCTCACTTCTTCACCCAACTTTTACTCCCTTTTCTATTTTTTTTTTTACTTTGTTCACTAATCTATTCCCAACAAATCGTGATTCGATACAGACCACCTATTTCTTTATTATGCCCATTAAACATTTGGAGAGATCTATCAGAGGCTTGCCTCGGGGAAAGAAAATAGGCGCAATCATTTTGCACTAGGGATGGTTTCTTCAAGGATGGATACTAGCTTCAAATACAAAATCCTCCTGCTTCATTTCCTTGACCGATTGATTGATGTGACTGATTTAGTAGTCGGTGGTGTTCGTCATTCGGCGTTTCATCTACTCGAACGAACCCTCTAAATATTCTTTCTTTCCCTTATCGTTTTCTCACTAATATGTAGCCCGCAAATTCGATTAAATTTCTGTAAACAAAGTAATATCCGTGTTGCTTTATCGTATGTTAAAAAGAACTACATGAAACACACATTGTAGGTGGGAGTTACGCCTTCGCTTTACATGGTTTTCTTGCTCAAAAGTAAATTAGATAATTTATTACCTGAGTGCATAGTATGGGATTTTATAGGAATATTACCAATTAGTAATTACTTTAAAATTTTAAGTTATTAGATGATGTGTGATTTAACATATAAATCTTCTAATATTTTCCCTCACATGCAAGCTGAACTTTTACCTAGCTAAGTGTGAAGATATATAATGGGAAGACAATAAAGGAGCTACTCTATTACCATATGAGATTATGTGAAATCACTAAAGTTTATACTATTTTGAAGTTGCATTTTATTATACACACATCCAAACATTAGAAACATTTAGGATATTTCCCTTAACTTTATATATCTCTAGTGATGGAGCCATATCTATAATATTTTTTCATATCTCCCTTCAATTATGCATATATTTGATTGATATGTTACCTAGATAATAATCTAATAAAGTTGTATAGTCTTTATTAGTACTTATTCAAATATATAGGATATTTTCTCTCTTTTGCATTATTCTTATTTTGAAACTGCAAAAAACAAGAAAGTGTTCTGCCCCATCAACAATGGGACTCCAGTATTGTTGTCGTTACCTCCAGGCATAGTGAAGGCAGCAGCGAACAATACTGTGGCAATTAGAGTTGATATTAGCATGCATGAATTTGCTGTGTCCTTCGCCCACTTCTCACCATTCTCAAGCAAATTTCCATGCTGCTCCACGAATTTAGTCCAATATTTTTCCTCCACGTAGGCGGTTTTCAATTTAGGGATAACGCAACTTTCCACAACCTATACGTGGAAGTCACAAGCATCAGTTACAATAAGTGGATAAGTTAATGAAAATTTTCAAAAAGTAAAAAAATAAAATATAAAAAAGCTGACGAATCCAGAGATTAAGACTTATCCAGCATTTCAAGAGTCACCTTCATCCAAGCTTTCATGATGATTTTGTGCTTCAATTTAGTCAAATAACATCGAACAGAAAGCAATACGTGTCTACTTTAAAATAATTGTAGTTTCATGTCTTCGAGAGGAAATTTGGACAATAATAAGAAGATTTGGTAAGGATTATGAGATTGGTTCATTTAATATTTCTAACAAAATTTGATCAAGAGTCGATACTATCGTTTATGTGCTAGTGTTTATGTTTTATCTAGGGATTATTAGCCTTATCTGTTAAATAAAAGGTTAATTTCTTGGGACAGCTTATACCTGGAATGTTGCCAAATTGTAAATCTATATAAACCGCTCTAAGATTTTATTGAGGGTACATGGGTGTTTTAATGAATTTTTGGAATCTTGGATTAGAGTTCCCTCAATCTGTAGTTATTTGATGAATTATATTGAGTGGTAGATTCCATGCCCTGTATCTTGAGATGGATTCCTTAAGTGTCGAGCATTCTAACCTACATATGCCTTACATCTCCAAGTAGAGTTGTTAGGTGGTGATTATCTATCCTATCATATTTCTTATATCTTGAAATGGATTTATTAGATGGTAAGCATTTCCTTTGTTGCACTTTTATTACCTTCTAAATCTCCTTTTCCCCCGGCATCAAAACCTGTCTCTTTTACCCTAAGATAACATTACATCCTCGTCTTCAAACTATATTTTTCACTTCTTACTAGCCCTCACCAGCTACTTTAGACAATTTCTAAGGTGAGTGGACCTTCTGTGTTTTAATTAGGCCTGTTTTACCGCCTTGGTAGAACTTAGAAATTTCTTGTGAATGGTATGATTGCGGAGAAAAGCAATTGGAGCCAATTATGCTTATGCACGCAATATTAATAATGTGATGATTTGGTGGACCCAAATCGATGGTCAGAGAATCCAAGTTAGTAGCTGGGAATGTTTTAAAGTCCAGTAAGAGGCCAATGTGACCGGGTATAATTCAGTCATGTTGAGAACATGGACTTGATTCTAAGGTCTTGGGGACCACATTTGCGATGAGCGGGTAGCAAGAAAGATATTGTTACAAGTAGACGGATTAGGGTTTCAAGTCGGTCGTGGACGGCCTTATTCAATTGATTGTACATTTATTTATTTAATTATTTACCTATGCATTTTATTTATTTATCCATATAGTTATTTATTTAAACATTTATTATTTAATTGTCATTATCCGTTACTGACAATCTAATTTAGTAATCATGTCATAGATGGCTTGAGTGATTAAGTAAGAGAGAGGTTGGAATTTTAGAATTGTTGGAGGGCACTAGTGGTATTGATTAGGGACCTAGGGCGAAAGCATTCCTAACTTTACTATAGTGGGTAGACTCACTGGGATACCTCCGTATCTCACCCCCATCACAAACCCCATTCCAGATACCGAGTATGGACTCGGAGGAGCTGTGTGAGGAGGTGGAGCAGGTCGAGGAGGAGCCAAAGGAATAACCAGTCGAGGAGGAGCCAAAGGAATAACCAGAGGAGGAGTTGGAGGAGGAAGAACAGAAGGAGGACGAATTGATACAGGAAGCGGAAGCGTTGGTACTAAATTTATTGCAGAATCTAGGTGAGCCATCAGAAGAGAGAGTTCAGCCACCTAAATCAGAAGATAAAGGTTGGATAATTAATAGGTATGAGACCTCTTCTGGTATAGTAGTGAAAAAGCATGAGACTATCTTTTAGGACTTGGAGTCAATTTAGATCCTATCAACTACATACAAACTGCTCTAATTTATGATCAGCTACCTATGCCTAGGGCATGGATTTAATTAGTTTATAGGGCTTATAGGGTGTTTCATGATTATCCTGTAGTGGCAGCTATGATGCTCACAAGACAGCCGATCAACCCTTGGTAGACGTCCTGCCATGATTGAGTGAGGGTCCATGCCCTTGCCTTTAGCAGATGAGGTGGTATGGCCCTCGTCAGTGGTCCAGCTATGGTTGCTGCACTCGAAACAACCCTAACAAGGATCCTCAAACCTTGCTAGTGAGGTGGCCTCTTCTTGTTCCTCTTCGACGATCTCTCGCTCTCTATTTGTTTTCTTTTTTACCTTTGTTCTCTATTCTTCTTTAATTTTAAATTTTGTGATATGGTGCCTAATTTGCTTGGTATCAGTGCCACTTATGAAAAAATAATTAAAAATATGCCACATAGATTTTCCGTCCATTAAAAGTTGATAGGGCCAACGAAAGGACTAGTGTGGAGGAGATCGACAATTCTTAGGATTAATTAGAGCATAAATTAAAGTTTTAATACAAATGTGCATGAATTAAAAGTTTTAATTTTTTTACCAAAAAAATTAAAAGTTTTAATACAAATTTTAGGACTCTTATTTTACGTAAGTTTCCCAATTTTTTTAGACAGAGAACATAGGGTTGAAATGAAATAAAGGTAAATATTTTGAAAAAGCTTCATAATATCATTTTTTTAACAATGTTTTGCAAGTGTACAATTTCAATTAATAGCTAAATTAATTACCTAGAAATGTGCTTGAATTAATAGGTATTAGAAAAGAAGTAGTGGCCATAAATTAACTTAACTAACCGTTTGATTGAGAAAAGAGAAGATTCATGTCATATTACTTTAATTAAATCATTACCCATGTACATACATCTAATTAACTACAGTGTAATCTAAAATACAAAATATGACAAGAAAATGGAACTAGCAAAGCTATCATGAAAATATAAGCAAAAATGATTTAAATAAATTAATATATGTGGGTTATACATGAAATGATTTGCATTAAGTGCTGGATCACATTTAATTAATAGAATTTACATGCAATCTAATTATGATGAGTTTCAATCAATTTTTAGTGCCCCAATTTCTCTAATAAGTCTCCCTCCATTTCAGTAAATTGTTCTACGAATATAGAGTTGTTTCTTAAGTTAATTTACAATCTATGTTTATCCTGCGGCATTTAAAAGTTCTATGTACGAGCAATGTTGTTTATTCTTCTCCTCGTGGTCATCAATTCTTGTCAGAAGCATTTTAAGAGTAAAATCTTAATTGCTCCAGATCAACATGGGATAATGTGCCCTCAAAATCACCTAAAGAGGTGGAAATTGAGGTGCATGAAAGTTGAACAAAACATTGTCCGAACTACTATTTAAGGGGAAAAAAAGTGCTAGCTATATTCCCAAGACTATCCAAATAAAGTTCCAGCCATGATATACTAAAAAATTTGTCGAGAAGGTGTGATATTTATTGTTAAGATGGGTTATTAAATATATGAGAGGAGAGATACTTACCTTAAACCATTGGAGTTCTCTTTGCATTTGGAAAGCTGCTCCGGCAACATTAATTACAGCATCGAAACTAGGGTTGTACTCTGCTGCTTGGTAGTTTGCGGCTTCCAACATCATCATCTTCGAATCTAGCTCTGTAGGCCCTGTAACTAATGACAACTCGTTGGTTGAGCTTACCTTCATAAAGAGTCTGAGAGTCCTTTCTTGGCGAAACCGCACAGCAATTGTCGTCAACTTCTCACCATGAGATGAACTCCACATAAGCTCCAGGAAAGCCTGAGTACATAGCTTCACGAGTTCACTAATTCCCCTGGCTGTAGCTTCGCCCAATATGTCTTGCTCTTGGAAATATTGAGTCATCTCCGTAGGTTTCATAGGAGAGAGCATATTGCAAAGTTCTCTTGCCAACTTGACAGCCACAAAATGTCTTAACTTCACCTCATGAATCCTCTTGATTATAGGAACTACAAAATGATATAGAAAAAAAAAGAAAAAGGAAAATGAAAAACAAAGAGGCGGCTTTCGAATTGTACGACAAGATAAGGTTCTCCAAGTTTGCAATCAAAATTGTATCTAATGACGGTTCACTAATGACGGCATTTGGAACTTGGGTCGGTGGGTAATTGGGGAAACGATCTCATTCTTCTTTTTTTAATCTTCTAGGAAGGATATTTTGATAACTTTTTTAAAGGAATCTGTCCTCAAATGCAAAGTGTCGGCTTTGGAAGATTTAGAGAAAAAGAAGAAGAAGAAGGATGTGAAGAAAGCATCAGTGATGAGAGGATGAGTGAAGAAAGTGATCTTCCTTGAAGTTGTCTGTGTTAGAAGGGTAGAAAGAAGGGATGATGGAAATGGGTAGATCTTCATTTAATTAGAAAGATAAGGAAATTCAATCGAAAGAAGATTTCTGAATGATTGACTATTTCCCTTTTATAATGTCAATCGTGATTAAGAGAACACAATTAGAAGTCTTAATGTGATAGAACATCTCTGAAAATAACCTTGCTAATTACATCTGTCTAGCTAGAGAGTGACAACAATCTTCGACTATATAAAATTATCTTAAATAATTCTGTTCTCACGTCTTTTTGAAGTTGCCAAATGAAAGTGGAAATCTACTATATTAATGTGCTTAAATGATAAAACCTTTCATTTATTTCAATCTTTTTTTACAGATGATGTGGCGAGAGTAGTCGGGCATGCGGGGGGCTTTCCTCCGGTCTTATGCCCAATTCCTGCAACCTCTCAAAGTATTTTACCGTGGTTGTACTGTGTTTTATTGAGATGAAGCGGCAACCGAACAAAGTATCTTTTCAAAACGATTTACATGCTTGATAGAGATGATGAAGCGAACATGATTTCGCTAACCAAAGATTGAAGGAGGAGCTCTAAGCTGACATAACTGGTATTTAATAACTTCTGCTCACAGATCGATTAGCCATAGGCAAGATGAATATAGCGTAACATTTAATCTTGCCTCAATTTGCAATTTCAAGGATTTCTTTTAACTTTTTTTTTAATTTGGCGACTATTGCAATTAGTATTTGGTGAATAGCATATAAAATGTTGTTTGAATATGAATAGTTTCTTGAAGAATTTTATTAGGCGCACTTTCTGTTGAAGAGTAAGTTACGGTCTACCCTTAGATGGTTGACACATGAACAAATTTAGTTGTAAAACTAACTTCAAATACACATTGCTCATCCAACGAAGGTTTTTTTTTTCTTTTTCTCAGGTGGATGGTGATCCTTATAAAAATTATTTTTCAAATTACGGCATAAAAAAATAGCTAGGAACTTTTTTTTCTATAGAAGAAATAAAAAAACAAACAAGCCATAGACTTTTGCTGGAGAGACAGAGATATAGAGACCGTGACAGTATCTTGATAAAATGGAAAAGCATACCTAGAGCTTTGGTGGCATTCCAAAATGACCTTGTAAGATATTGAAGCGCTACAATCAAGTCGCAGAGAGTGGATCCCAAATCATAGTGTGCATGTGCAATGAAAATACTTTAATAATGGGATCCCGACAATCATAATAGTTGATAGCCACAGATATCAAAGTACACAACTATCATATTCACATGGATCAATAATTGGGATTGTGAGCGATGGATGAGGATAAAGGACCCTACTCAATGGAGCTCAGCTTCGTTTTGTAGCTCCTCCTATACTAATTGTGTCGTATTACTTCGTTAAATTCTCCATTAAGTTAAAACACTAAATATGCACTTGGTTGAACTAAGGGATAGTGCATCCACAAAGTCGTTCGCTTTCACGCCATAAGTAAACCTAGGTCAAGGAATCAGAATATATGCTACAAAGAAACAAGCATGTTCGGTTTCCTTTTCAACTAGGGAGGGAATCAGCCTAAGATAAATGACTTAAGTTCAAGATCATTGAAGGTCCTAAATTTAGATAAATTCCAACTGTAAAAATGCGCACGCACCCGGATCCATTGACGTTTGCATATCCCTTGAATTTTCATCGGTTGGTTTGTAGTTCAAGTCCACCGGAATACCTTCAGCTCAGAAACAAAAGAGCTGGTGAAGAGCCAGGTATGATGTGCTTGAAGGGAATCAGTAATGAAGGGATGCAAGTGAAGAAAGAACGGACATTTATATATCAATGCTTCCACGACACTGAGCCTGGTTCCGCTGGAATAGTGGGACTCCTTCCTCGCCAACACCTTCAGTATAGACTCGCCTTCGCTTTTCATGGTAGTTAAGTGAGGGTAGCGCTCAATTAGATGAAGAATAATGTCTGTTCACCAGCAAAGTTGATTAGGAAATGATCCAAGTCTAAAATGGAGGAAAAAAACAGATGGAATTGAGATAAAAAGTGATGGTGATCTTACCATGATGACCAGCGTCGGCGAGATTTATCATGGTTTTAATGGCAGAGGGATTGCTGAAGGGCTTACTTGGCTCACCGTCTGTTGTACTTTTTGCCAGGAACCAGGCAATCTCCTTATGCATAGAAGCTTCCAGAGCAGATATTCCCAAAGGAACACGTGCTTCATTATCTTGAAGTTGCGTCAACTTAGGATTACTTCTAACTTATTTCTTGACAATCCTTATCCTTCCACTCAGTACAGCATTGTGGAGGGCAGTGCGGCCATCACGATCAACCATTTCAAGCACTTTTGGATCCGGCGACAAGAGCTCAACCAGGTTCTCGAAAAATTGGTCTTGTGCACTCAAAGCGGCTACGTGAAGCACTGTTTCTGATCTGCTAGTTATTTTGGCCATCTTTGAAGCAGGATCTCGTGTGAAAAATCCTTTAGCAGATTCCCAATCACCCCTGAATGCAGCTTGCAACAATGGTCGGTAATAGATCCACGTCCTCTTCCGCTATTTCTGCAATAGAAGCAAACCTTACAATTTTGTCCATACATTTTCCTTGCAGACATTGTGAAGTTCCCAGAAAAGAACAATTTTATGAAGATCCGCCCCAGATCTTAATTTCACGATGAAATAACTCTTTGGAGGGATAACGCACCTGAAGCAGAATCTTGTATGATTCTTAGAATTTCAGACAACAATGGGAAATTGTGTCCATGTACTTCCTCTTCCGATATTTCTGCAATAGATGTAAACTATTCAGGTCATTTTGTTAATAAGTTTTCCTTGCAGATATTGGAAATTGTCCCAGAAAGGAGCAATTTCATGATGATTCCCCCCAGATATTTTTTTCAGAATGAAATAACTTCTTTTGATGGATAACGCACCTGGAGCACTTCTGGATTGAGAAGGAGATGATCTAATGCTTACACGAACATCTTCAACATATATAGGAGAAAGAGTGAGCACAAAGTCCTTCTCATAATGATTTTTTCTCTTTTTTCTAGACAAGGTCAGGTTCATGTTTGTGCTATGATATAGCAAAGAAAAAGTAACCATGAGAAAATACTACTTCTATTATATTTTAAGACCACATCGCTTATACCTGCAGGGTCTTCTGCATGATTCGAATTCCCTTGTTTCTCACTTGGTTGCGGCGCCATTGGGTTGCTCTCCTAGTTAGAGTCTTTCAACAACGTAACAAAGTAAACGGAGAATGCAAAAATAGGTAAGATATTCAGTTATCAAAGAGTTTTGGTCTCCCTAGGGGGAGTTCGTTCCTTCCTTATATATATATATATATAAGAATCACCCTTAAAGTAAAGGCAAGCCTCTATAACTACAGCAAGCAAGCATTTTTTCCCCATTTTACAGCAGTTGGATTGCTTGAGTGTAAAAAGGTTTTATTCTTAGTAGACTGATAACAGTGGGCAAGCAACCTCAGGCTCCATTACCACGAATCATAAGGTTTGGCCCCTAATGATGGGATCATTACCTTAAGGTGCTATGTCCCTCTTTCTTACGGAAGAGTTCATTCCATCCATTGACACCACGATCAAGTTGAGTCTTTGCCCTGTAAGTTGCTTCTTTTCTTGAGCTTGAGATAGCTATTTAGGCAACTGAATCTGCAAGCCTTTAGCTGTATAAAACTATAAGACGGGCACCTCACTTTTGTCAAGCTTGTAACTGAAAGCAAAGAACTTTGAATTCGATTCAAAGCGGAATCTGTCTGAAGAGACAGCTTTTATAAAAATATACAATGGAAAATTTCCTGATTTCCTATTTGTACCTCCAAAATTCACAATGAAAATTACATTAAATAGAAATTTTGTTGCCATGTTTTCAAATTTCAATCCTTAAACCTGAAAACTACTTAAATTGACCATATTTTGTACAGTACACCAAAGATGTTTTTATAGTTTTCATTCCCATTGAAAAAACTTACTCGTCGCTCACCAAACATACTATAAGGAAAGATGACAACATAAAACTGTTCTCATTAGAATATTTTTGGGAACCAAATGCACCTTGAATACCTTGAGAGTTTTATTGTTAGTTTTGTTTTCTGAAGGTATAATGATACATGAGTCGACTTAAGTGGTGGAAATGTTGATTCGATTAAGCTGGCACTCATGTAATTACAATTTTTCTCTTAACTAAAGTTCCAAATACCTGAAATCACGTGTCATACTCAAACATCTCTCCTAAACAATGGTGCGGCCAATGGAAAAAATGAAAAAACTTTCGCTAGAATTATTTGGGCAAATTACACTTTTCTTTATGACCAAGCAATCCACCACGGCCCCCTGTGCTCGAATGGCACCAAAGGATCAGACCCTTATATATCAGAGGAGACTAGTATAAGACTCCAACACAAGGGCCCCCCACTTAAGATGTTAGTAATTGCGGGTTTTGAACCTTCGACTTCGGCGATGAGAGAGAAGCTCTCAATTAACACAACTACCCACTGTTGGGTGGCAAATTACACTATTTGTCCCTAACAAAATGACTAAGTTGTCACCAGAAAACAATATAAGGACTAGAATTATAACCAAACAAAGCATGGGGGGTTAAAAAGTGAGATTTCCCAATCTACAAGACCCGAAATTTTACTTCTCTACCTACTCACGCATGGTTGCACTGATGGAAATGTTCTTTTTTCAAAACAAGCTTCAAGGTTCAAATCCTAGGCATGGCTCTATGATTTAAGTGGGGGTCCTGACGGTAGGTTGTTGGGCTAGTCTCTCCCGATATATTGATCCGCAAATACATAAGTTCAAAGGATTGATAAAAAGTAGGGATCCTCCGTCATTAAAAAAAAATTAAATCCTTGAACTGAAAATGTGAAAGCAATGTCTGGCCACCAAATACATCTCATTAATATATTTTCTTGGGCCCATGGGTATGACTACTCCTTTTGAGTAAACAAAAAACATACTTTTACAAAATGTAGAGCCTTCTTCTTCTTTGCTCACTCTCTCTCCAGCCCCTCTTGATTATGATCATGGTTCAAGCCTTGGTGGTGTCTGACTGATTTGAAACCTCTCTCTCAGCGATTGAATCCGTGACACTCTCTCATTTAGCAGAGAGAGAACACAGAAACTTTGGAATCTCTCCGTCAGCAAATCTCCCCAAATCAAGCTCAAAATCATCCTCCACATCATCGGTTTCAAGTGCGCATATCGCAAGGCGCAAGTTTGAGTGATTCAATTGATATACCATTGCCCTCAGTCTCAAGCAGCTTCTATACCTCGCCTTTCTCTCTCCTTGACCTATCTCCTCTTCGTCTCCAAGAATGCGTCCCTCTCCTTGTCACCTCCCTCTTCTCTAATGCCATCAAGACTCGATAAGTTATTCAGCACGTGCCTGGGTATTTATTTATTTATTTATTTTTCAGTCTAACTTGAAGGAATCTCATTTGACAGCTATGAAGCAAATTGTACTAGCCCCTCGAGAGCATGATTCAATCTCTGAACCTATTTATATGGTTTTTTCTTTGTCAAGGCTGCATTAATTTCACAAAAATTAACGTCTAGGAAAAAAAATTTGTGGATATAAAATAAACTAGTTAAGAAAACTATTTTTCTTCAATGAAAAAAAAAACAATTTCAAAAGTGAGGGAAATGTTTCTGCTTTGTGTGAAAGGCGAAAAACGTCTTCCATTCTCCTTTCTTTTATCCAAATCAAGCAATTCTCCTTCGCACAATCCTTTTTATTATTTTTTATCTTTATTTTATCTTTTCTTTTCTTTGTTAAAAAATTAGAACTCTTAATTTTTTTTCTTTTATTTTTTGCACTTTTTTCTTTTATTTTTTTATCCTTTTCCTTCTTCCTCAACCAACCAACCATTGGCCACCAGCAAGGCCTCAGCCTTACTAGTCTCGGGAGCCTCGAGCTCCCCCAAGCAAGGCCCAAACCTTGCCAATCTAGGTAGCTTCAAGCTCGCTTGTGAAAAAAAAGAGTAAATAAAAAAGATAAAGATAAAAAAATAAAATTATTGCAATTATTATAATAAAAATAAAATAATAAATTAAGATTTTGAATTTTTTTAAATTATATTTATTTAACATAATATAAAAATGAAAATTTTCATACCAATTGGTGGATATTTTCCAGTTCATTTTCAAGTCAGTAGAACACCATCAAGTATTGTCACTTTCCAGTTTGTTTCGAGGAAAATGTGACGTTTCTAGAAAAATGACATCTAATATTTCGAGTGTTCAAGTGAACTCAATAATGAATTGAAAAATATTTTACATTATTTGGTAAACAACATCCCATTTGTTTTTGTTGTTGTTTTTGTTTTTGTTTTTTGGAATAAGCAGAATATTCGAGCGTCAATGACTTACATATGGGTAACTAAGGGTCCATTTGGCAATGATTTTGTTCTTGAGAATAATTTATTTCATAGATAGTTTTTTTAAATTATGTTCCTTGAATGGTTTTTTTACGGATGAATGCGTTTGGTAATTATTGTTCCCCATATAAAAAAAACAACAAAAGTACTTTTGATGCATTCTTAATTTTTTGATATTTTTCTAATCTTTTTTATTTTTTATTTTATTTTTTCATTCATTCTTTTTTTTACTTCCTCCTTTAGTCAGTTGCAAAACCTTGACAATGGTTGTCAATCAATCGGAGACTTGGGCTATTGAGAGCTGGCCATTGGTCTTGCGAGGCTCAACCATATGGCAGCTAGGCAAGGATCAACCTTGCCCAGATCTAGCGAGGTCGAGCCCCACCTAGTCGTTAGTGAGGCTGACCTCGCGGCATCTAGGTGAGGCTCCACCTCCTTGCGGCTGAGTGAGGCTCGCCTAAATCTAGCGAAATCAAGCCTCGCCTAGCTGTCAGTGAGGCTTGACCTCGCCTAGGTGCCACATGCCCTCACCAGTCCATGTCTATGGCTGGTTGCAAACCAACCTCCGACTAGACGGTGAAGAAGAAAAGGAAACAAAGAAAAAAGAAAGAAAAAGAGAAAGAAATTGATTTTGAGGATAGAAGTTAATTTTTTACTTTTTTTATTTCTATTTCAAATTCGTTTCTTCTCGAACGTAAAATTGACAAGTTGCCAAACATGCCCTTAAGAACGTAGCACAAGGACCATGGTTTTAAGCCCAAATCCCCAACTATCATGCACGAGCATGGGCACCATCCTTGTGTCCTTCAAACTGAGCTAAAAAAACTCTATGCCCATGCTCGGCTTCCTGGCACCCTAGCCCAAGTCTAGGTCATCTGAGGCTAAGTTGGGGACTTTGAAACTAGTGTGGGCAATCAGGGTCCCAAGCACAAGCCCAACCCCGCTGGATATGGGTTTGTGCACCGGAGACCCGAGCTTCAGTGTTGAGGAGCTCAGTATATAATGTGCATTGGACAATATAAAAGTAAATTAATGCATGTAGTATTTCTCATGACAATGGTAAAAAAACATTTCCATTTTTTTTTTGTTCAATCCACGCTAACATATGCGAATTTGAGTAGAAGAACTCAGGATTTGATAACAGGATCTATGAATCTCATATTAAGCATAAAGCTACTCAAATAAAATCGTCAAATCAATCATTTTTCGCGAAACAAACAAAGTCTAAAAGCATTTGACCAATTTTCTCCTCATACTGGGCTCTTACAACTCTGAATTCTTCAGTCACGACACTGGAGGCTCCGATGATGGAGTTAACTTCAGTAATGACAGGAGCGCAATAAACTGGAGCAGAACAAAATGGAGGAAATGTGGTCAGCAAGTATTTGGCATCAACGAAGAGAACATCAATGACACAATTACCCATACCAGGACATACGACCAGCAAGCACGCGCAGAATAGACATAATCTGCAACTCAGCTTATCAGTATGAACACAATATTGCGAGCACATCAGCAACTCAACGTATTCGAGATAGACATACAACCGATGAACCAATCAGTAACACAGCACACTCAAAACGAACGCGCATACGATGACTCGAGCAGCAACTCAGTGCTCTTGCAGTATGCCCTCAATAATCAAGATGGTAGCGTTCGCTTAATACACTTGCCATTTCAACGCGCAGATAGAACTGACCGGCAACATTCTAATAATAAGTTTGCAATTCAGCACAACAAACATAGATGGAGATACAGTGAAGCATAAGAAGTAAACGCGCACGGATCAATTCATTTTCGTTCAAGAGTCCCTCGGTCAAGATCTGGAGTACTCGGTACCAGCGTCATCTCACGTGCACGCCGTACACATATCTAATCCGAGAATATCAAGAACATATCCTAAAATGAATAGCTACTGAATTCCGAAATGAAAGGAAATGAAACAAAAGCTAAGTCTATAAAACGACCGATAATATATCGATCAAGCAAAGGAAAGCTCTCATTCAGAATTTGAGTCGAAACACCCACTGATCTAGTTCAGTAATTTTATCAAACGGGTAGTTGACATTTCGGCCAATTGATCTAGATGCAGAAATAAGAGAGAGATCATATTAAGACTCGTCACAAAGGCTCGAACGAGAACAGAGCATGCGTATTTACCTTGACGAAGAGTAATAGCTGACCGCGATGGGTGATCAAATCAGGGTAGCGCAGCTTCAGGGGTCGTAGCGTCGAAGACTGACACCGGCTGAAGGAGGGAGAAGGAGAATCCAGCACTTCGATGACGTTGGAAGGAAAATAGGGGTAAGCAGAGCGCTTCCTGCGGCTGTGAGGCTGGTCGCGTTGGGGAAGTGGCCTGCGACGGCAATCGGTGACAGATAGAGAGATGAGGACTGAGGATCCACAGAGGAATAAATTTTCGGGGGAAAATCTTATTCTTAGTGATATTTTTCGGGGGACGGCAATCGGTGGCAGAGAGGTGAGGGCCTGCGGCCATTGGCTTTTTTAATTTGTAGTGATGTTTTCTAAGTTAGCTTTCTTTATCTTTCAATCTTATTTAATTAAGATTTTAGCTAAAAAATTAAGATTCGAATCACAACAACGTCGTATTGGTCTTATGCTTAATTTTTAGTATGTCAATGCCAAGTTGGAGAAAGAAAGAAAGAATAAAAAAAGGTCACATTAGCATTTCTGTTAGCCTAATTGCATGAGATTAGTGGAAGGACTCAATTTTGTCAATTTGTCAATTTCATCCATTTTTCAGACTCAATCTTACTTTTGTAACAAGTTTTAAATTATTCAATACACTTATCTATAGTTGGTAAGTATATGTATTGTTCATTTTAGATCTTTTAGTTTTAATTTCACCATGAGTTATCCTAAAAAAGTTGGCTATGTTTGTTCAAGACGAACAGTCATGTCGGTTGAGTAATGTCTTATTAGAAAGCTTACCATAGACCTAGGTGCTCACATAATTTCAAGATGAGATGAGCTAATTTGACGGGACTTTGCTGACATAGAACTTTCAATATTTGTCAATAACCATATAAAAAGTAGGTAAAACTCATATTATGTTGGTTGGCATGGCACGCTCATGTGTATGTAATAATTTGCTTTTGATGGTAGTTTAGCAAACCTCCAACGCTAGCAAATGTCCAATTTAGGAAATATTGAATTCTTACAGATACTTTGCCTATAAATTTCTATTAGTTTACGAGAAATAAATGTTTAACGAAATTATTTATGTATACATCAATTTTACTTAATTATTTATGTATGTCTGGAGTCAATTTTGAAGTTTCTATATATTTTATTATATGATTGATAAATCAATCTATGATAGGCACAATTTCATGTGCTTCACAACTTATGTGGACAAAATCCTATAGCTGGTGTAATTCTAATTTTGTAGTTCTCAAGAATAAAGTGATAGATTTGGTATAATTATTTTTTATGTACATAAATCTATTTTGAGTTAATTATATTAAATAAATTTGTATTTTAGATTGGTGGAACAAATTCCTACATCTAGGTTTTAAAAGGAAAAATCATATGTGCATATTTTGGCAATGAATGGTAAGAGTCCTTGTGTAACGGTCCATTTTGGCTATTTCTGGGGTTTATGTGTAAATTTTTGGGTTTAGTTAATGGCCCGTCGGCCCCTAGAGTCTCCTGAACTAAACTGTAAAATTTTGTTTCGGGTGATTCCCGAACTTTCGAAAATCACAAAGGTCCCTCAACTTTTGGATATTTGCATTTTGACCCTAGAAATTTGAATTTTAACCCAAGGGCAATTCGTAAATTCATGCCCGATTGACCGAGTCAACTCTAACTGGTCAATGCACCCGCCTTCTCTTTCTCTCTTGCGCATTTTGTTAAATAGGTGTTGCGCAACGCTGGGACCATGCAGGCGCCAATCGGCAGCCGTTTGCTTTGCTGACCTGCCCCCGCCAGTTACGCATCCCGTCCCTAGTATCTCGGCCATTCGTCGCCACCAACTCACCCTTCTTTCCCAATTTTCTCTTCGCGACAAGGCTTGCTCTGTTTTTCCTCGACCCATTATCGCGTCCCTTCGATCACCACTCGACGCTGCCGTCCTATCTTTCGACCTCCTTACGGTCCTTTTAGCTCAGTCGAGGCCGTGGTCACCATTGTTGTTGCCGTCGAAGCCACCAGGAGCCATCCGAAGCCACTGCCCCTATTTCGCCCTGCCTCTTGGGTTGTCAACCACCCGAGCGACTCCGGCCACTTTTTGCCACTGCCTGCCATCCCATGGCCATCTATGGTGTCCCTCAGCTCACTCCAATGCCACCTTAGCCACTCTTAGTCGCTGGTTTCCGCCCAATCGCACTCGATCGCTTTCCTTTGTTTTTGTGCGAAGTCACCAGTGACTCTGCTCGATATCACGCCATGCGTCGCCATCACTTGCCAGCCACTGAGGTGGGTCCCTTGATGCGGACATCGAACCCTATCGAGGAGGAGGTGCTAGGGACCCGTTGATCTATCCGCCAGGCCCGATCACTCGAGCGAGAGCAAAGGAATTCAAACAAGCTATCGGCATCATGATTCAAGATATTTGGCATGGAGACAATTCGGATTCAAGATTTGAAGATGCTGAAATTCTTTGGCGCAACATGATTACTTTTACTCTAGCAAATTCTGAAGGGGTTTCAAGTTGACGAACTCCGAATTGACTCAAATTTGGATAGACGCTTGGAAACGGGCCATTGATCAATACTCACTACTTTAATAGTGATTGATGATATGTTTTAGCGATTTGAAGTCGTTTAGATAGACTTTTAGGCCTTTTTTTTTCCATTTTGGACGAATTTAAATTAATTAGGGTTATTTTTGTAATTCTAATCCTAGTAGGGTTAGGATTAGGGTTAGCACCCTATATAAGGTTGCTTATAGGTTTCTCAAGATAGACATAATTTTACACAGAAAGGTTTTCCTTCTTTGAGTTCTTTTGAGGACTAGATCTTATCAAGGTTTCCTTGTGGCGATCGAATTTAACTTATCGAGCGAGATCGCGAATTCTCTTGTTCGCGGCGTTATAGCGTTGATTGGTTGACACAGGTTCGTCAATAGGTCGCGTTCATACCAAGATTACCAATCACAGGTTCGATTGGGGGTTGAGGTCAGTAATTCGCAACTCACGGATCTTTGTAGAACGATCACTTCCGCTTCAGATATATAGATATATATCATCTGGTATCAAAGCTGGTTCTACAAGGTCTAGTTATCATACTGTTATTGCTTTTCATTCATCAAACTAGGTTTTTAGGATTTAGTGTTTGGGGCTAAATTTGTTCTTGCTGTGATTTAAACTTTGATTTAGGGTTTCTCGTTCCTAGTTCTTCTTTTTTTTATGTAATTGAGTTCGTCAGAAAAAAAAAGAGGCAAAAAAAAAATTCGGCCAAAAAAAAAGAGGCAAAAAAAAAAGCTAAAAAAAAGTCACAAGAAAAAATCAAGAGGACGACTCGTTATTATTATTATTGTTGATAGTTGGACCGAATAGACAAGAAATAGCAGCAAACATTGAGTCCGAATTCAAATCTAGCAAATTTTTCTGATTTGAACAATATAGTGCTAAATTTGATCTTGTTTGGAGGTTAAGAGATTGTTGCGAGGAGCTTGTGATACTCAATTGAAGTCTGATAAAGAGCTTGTAAGAAGGAAACGAGAGGTAAAAGGCAAGAGTGGGTGAGTTTATCTGAGGGAAGAAAAAGCCTAAATTGAGTTAAACACGAGAGGAGCGACAAACACCTTGAGTGAAACACGTGAGGGAGTGTTTGGTGAGAATTTTTTTTTCTCTAACGTTTTCTTGCAGATTAAAAAAAAACAAAAAAAGATGTCAGGTCAGGAAAGTGTGAATCAAAGGGAGGATGGCACTCGTCCAAGGGATGATGCGATTCTAGCAGGCATCCAACAATTGAGTTTACAAATTGAAGCACTTAGCAACCGGGTTGCAAGATGTGAGACGAGAATTGATGAGCCACCCCGAGAGGGACGACAAAATCAGCGAGAGGAGCCTAGGGCACAACCTAGATGGCAACGTCAATTCGATGATGCATACGTGTCCGATACAGAAGATGATCGAGATGGCAGGTTTGAGAGGAGAAACAGACACCGCGGATTTAGACATCGAGAAGATAATGAGCTTGGCAATATCAAGATGAAAATTCCATCTTTCAAGGAAAGAATGATCCTGATGCGTATCTAGAATGGGAGAAGCGAATGGAGATGATATTTGATTGCCAGCGTTATTCGGAGCTTAAAAAGGTAAAAAATTGCAGCTGTTGAATTCACTGATTATGCTATAATTTGGTGGGATCAACTTGTGACTAGCAGGAGACGCAAAGGTGAAAGATCAATAGAAACATGGGATGAGATGAAGGCGGTAATGAGGAGGCGCTTCATACCTAGTCATTACCACAGAGACTTGTTCCATAAGCTGCAAAATCTCACACAAGGCAACAAGAGTGTAGAAGAATATCATAAAGAGATGGAGATTGCTATGATCCGTGCTAATGTGGTGGAAGATCGTGAGGCCACAATGTCACGATTTTTATGTGGTTTGAGTTGGGATATAGCAAGGGTGGTAGAGCTGCAACACTACGTTGAATTGGATGAGTTAGTGGACAAAGCCATCAAAGCTGAGCGGCAATTGAAGTTGGATCGAAATCACAAGAGTGGTGGAGGCTCAAACTCGAATTGGAAGTCTAATTGGAAGAGAGATGAGAAGCCGAATTGGAAGGGAAACAACACGAAGACAGAATCTTCAAAGGAGAAGGAGAAAGATGGTAGAGTTGGTTCAAATCCTATTTCAGGTAAAACTGAAAACTCTAATACTAGAACACGTGAAATTAAATGTTTTAAGTGTTTAGGCAGGGGTCATATGGCAAATCAATGCCCTAATAGGAGGGTGATGATAATGACTGGGCCTGGAGATGTTCAATCTGAAAGTGATAGGGAGGAAGACGATGATGACATGCCATCGTTGGAAGATTGTAGTGATGTTGAGATGCCAGTTACAGGTGAATTGATGGTTGTTAGGCATTCTCTTAGTGTTCAAGTCAAGGAAGAAGAGCATCACCAGCAACGCGATAACTTGTTCCATACAAGATGCTTGGTGAATGGTAAGGTTTGTAGTTTGATTATTGATGGAGGTAGTTGTACAAACGTAGCAAGTTGTACCATGGTGGAAAAACTGGGATTGAAGACTACAAAACATCCAAGACCATACCGACTGCAGTGGTTAAATGATAGTGGGGAAGTAAAAGTATCAAAGCAAGTCCGCATTCCATTTGAAATAGGGCGATACAAGGATGAGGTGGTGTGTGATGTTGTACCTATGCAAGCGGGGCATCTTTTACTTGGTAGGCCATGGCAATATGATCGAAAGGTACATCATGATGGGTACACTAACCGATATTCATTGGTGATGAATCAGAAGACTTACACGTTGGTACCAATGACACCTACTGAGGTATATGAAGATCAATTGAAACTACAACGTGAGGTTGAGAGAGAAAAAAAAGTGATAAAATTGAGGGGTTGCGTGGAAATTTTGAAACGCAAGCAAAAGGAGAGAAAAAAGAGAGTGGAGTGGTAAAAACCGAGGGAAAAGGAGAGAAAAAAGAAAAGAGAGAAAATAATTTCTATGCAAAATCGAGCGAAGTGAGGAGAGCTTTGGTTCTGGACCGACCGATACTTGTACTTTTGTACAAGGAGGCACTACTTACTACTAATGCACTTGACCCGAATTTGCCAAGTTCTGTCATGTCTTTGTTACAGGAATTTGAAGATGTCTTTCTTGATGAGATTCCTGGAGGTTTACCACCGATTCGAGGCATAGAGCATCAAATCGATTTGATTCCTGGTGCACCATTGCCTAACCGACTAGCATATCGAAGTAATCCTGAAGAGACAAAGGAACTCCAACGGCAAGTTAGCGAATTGCTACAAAAAGGATATGTAAGGGAATCTCTTAGCCCATGCGCTGTTCCTGTTTTGTTGGTGCCAAAGAAGGATGGGTCTTGGCAAATGTGTATTGATTGTTGAGCAATCAATAATATAACGGTAAAGTATCGACATCCTATTCCTAGGCTAGATGACATGTTGGATGAATTGCATGGAGCTTGCATATTTACTAAAATTGATCTGAAAAGTGGTTATCATCAGATTATGATGAAAGAGGGGGATGAGTGGAAAACTGCATTTAAGACCAAGTACGGGTTGTATGAGTGGTTAGTCATGCCATTTGGTTTAACTAATGCACCTAGTACATTCATGCGACTTATGAATCATGTTTTGCGTGCTTTTATTGGTCGATTTGTTGTTGTCTATTTTGATGATATCTTGATATATAGTCGAAGCATTGATGACCATATTGAGCATGTGCGAGCTGTTTTGCAAGTTTTAAGGGCTGAACAACTATATGCTAACCAAAAGAAGTGTTGTTTTGTAACTGACAAATTAGTATTTCTAGGCTTTGTTGTTGGTGTTGATGGAATACAGGTTGATGAAGAAAAGGTAAAAGCAATCCGTGAATGGCCAACACCTAAGACAGTAGGAGAGGTGCGCAGTTTTCATGGTTTAGCCAGTTTCTATCGTAGATTTGTGAAAGATTTCAGCACCATTGCCGCACCTTTAACCGAGGTTATCAAGAAGCACGTGAGTTTCACATGGGGAGAAGAGCAAGATAAAGCATTCAATCTATTAAAGGATAAGTTGACTAATGCTCCTTTATTATCTTTACCGAATTTCAGTACTACTTTTGAGATAGAATGCGATGCTTCTGGTACAGGTATTGGAGCTGTGTTAATGCAAGGAGGATGTCCCATAGCATATTTCAGCGAGAAGTTAAGCGGAGCAACATTGAATTATCCGACTTACGATAAGGAGATGTATGCTTTGGTGCGAGCTTTGGAGACTTGGCAACATTACTTGTGGCCAAAGGAGTTTGTGATCCACACCGACCACGAGACCTTAAAGTACTTGAGGGGGCAGCAAAAATTGAACAAAAGACATGCCAAATGGGTGGAGTTCATTGAGACTTTTCCATATGTAATCAAGTACAAGAAGGGTAAGGAAAATGTGGTAGCGGATGCACTTTCTCGACGGTATGCAATTCTAACTACTCTAGGAGCAAAGTGTTTAGATTTTGAGCATATCAAAGGTTTATACAGTAACGGTGATGATTTTGGGAGAGTATTCGAAGCTTGTGAGCATGCTGCGTTTGAAAAGTTTTATAGGCATGATGGATATCTTTTTCGTGAAAACAAGTTGTGTGTGCCTAGATGCTCTTTGCGCGAGTTGTTAGTGCAAGAGTCACATAGTGGAGGTTTAATGGGGCATTTTGGAATCAATAAAACTTATGAAGTGCTACATGAACATTTTTATTGGGCACACATGAAACGAGATGTTACACGAATTTGTGAGAGATGTATTACATGTAAGCAGGCTAAGTCTACTACTAAACCACATGGTTTGTATACACCTTTGCCTATTCCGACGCATCCGTGGGTTGACATTTCTATGGATTTTGTTTTAGGATTGCCTAGGTCTAAGCATGGAAAGGATTCTATTTTTGTGGTTGTTGATCAATTTTCAAAGATGGCTCATTTTATACCATGTCATAAATCTGATGATGCGTCGCATGTTGCTGAATTGTTCTTTCGTGAGGTTATACGTTTGCACGGCATGCCTAGGTCTACTGTTTCTGATCGAGATTCTAAATTTCTTAGCTACTTTTGGAAGACATTGTGGAAGAAGTTAGGTACACAACTTTTATTTTCTACTACTTGTCATCCACAGACTGATGGTCAGACTGAAGTAGTTAACAGAACTTTAGGGACATTGTTGCATGCTATCATTAAAAAGAACATTAAGTCTTGGGAAGATTGTTTACCACATGTTGAGTTTGCTTATAATAGGAGCATGCATTCTGCTACTAAATTCACACCGTTTGAGGTTGTCTATGGTTTTAATCCCTTAACTCCATTAGATTTAACCCCTTTGCCTATTGATGAGCGTGTGGATTTAGATGGTGCTAAGAAAACTGACTTTGTGAAGACCTTGCACGAGAAGACGCGAATGAATATTGAGCACAAGACAAAGCAGTATGAAAAGCAAGCTAATAAAGGGCGCAAGAAAGTAGTGTTTGAGCCCGACGATTGGGTTTGGGTTCATATGCGCACAGAGCGTTTTCCCAAATAGCGACGGTCTAAATTACTACCGCGAGAGGATGGACCATTCATGGTGTTGGAGAGAGTCAACGATAATGCTTATAAGATCGACCTTCCAAGTGAATATGGTATTAGTGCTACTTTCAATGTTTCTGATTTGACTCTTTTTGATGCAGACGCTGATTTGAGGGCAAATCCTTTGCACGGGGGAGGGAATGATGAGGACATCGAACCCTATCGAGGAGGAGGTTCTAGGGACCCGTTGATCTATCCGCCAGGCCCGATCACTCGAGCGAGAGCAAAGGAATTCAAACAAGCTATCGGCATCATGATTCAAGATATTTGGCATGGAGACAATTCGGATTCAAGATTTGAAGATGCTGAAATTCTTTGGCGCAACATGATTACTTTTACTCTAGCGAATTCTGAAGGGGTTTCAAGTTGACGAACTCCGAATTGACTCAAATTTGGATAGACGCTTGGAAACGGGCCATTGATCAATACTCACTACTTTAGTAGTGATTGATGATATGTTTTAGCGATTTGAAGTCGTTTAGATAGACTTTTAAGCCTTTTTTCCATTTTGGACGAATTTAAATTAATTAGGGTTATTTTTGTAATTCTAATCCTAGTAGGGTTAGGATTAGGGTTAGCACCCTATATAAGGTTGCTTATAGGTTTCTCAAGACAGACATAATTTTACACATAAAGGTTTTCCTTCTTTGAGTTATTTTGAGGACTAGATCTTATCAAGGTTTCCTTGTGGCGATCGAATTTAACTTATCGAGCGAGATCGCGAATTCTCTTGTTCGTGGCGTTATAGCGTTGATTGGTTGACACAGGTTCGTCAACAGGTCGCGTTCATACCAAGATTACCAATCACAAGTTCGATTGGGGTTGAGGTCAGTAATTCGCAACTCACGGATCTTCGTAGAACGATCACTTCCGCTTTAGATATATAGATATATATCATCCCCACAGTTGAACCACGCTAGCATACACCACCCAAGCTGTCCGATCGCCGTTTTGACGCTGGAACAGTGCAGATTCGGCCACTGATTCGAGCCCTTTCGACAGCCACCACCCCCTGGCACTTCGTCCAGGCGACTGGACACTCACCATCTCCATGAACCGCCATTGGATAGTCGTCGGAGTCTCGCCAGGGCTTCACCGTAGGTGTGCCACCACCGCATCACTTCAAGCCAGATCATGCCGAGGCCATTCGTGCTCCTATTACGCGAGTTTCACTAGGGGTGAGCATTATATACTGCCCGCCTGGGAACTGCTCGGAACCGCCCGGACCGGTCGATTCCGGGCGATTCTAAAAAGTAATGGGCCGGTTCCCCGTTACATATAAATGGTACCGGGAACTTTCGGTCCGGTTCTCGATTCCGAGGTGAAACTGCCCACCCGGACCGGACCGAAAATAAATAAAATCAAAAGCTTCGGCCCGCCTCTTTCTTCTCTTGCGCCCCATGCTCATGCGAACTACCCTCAGCCCATCTCCCTCGCATCCCACTGGCCCATTCGAGTTCCCTTGCCCACGGACGCTGCTTTCTTCCTCTGTGACGGGACAGGAGAGGTGGCTGGGAAGACAGCAAGCAGCAAGGCAACCTGCACACGGGAAGTCAGAAGACTCAGAATGCAGAGAGAGAGAGAGAGAGAGAGAGAGAGAGAGAGAGAGAGAGAGAGAGAGGGAGGGAGATCCGAAGACAAAAAGAACAAGAAAGAAAGTCTCTTTCCCTTGCTCCTCCAATTCCGCCCTCCTCAGATCTCTCTCGCTCTCTCTCTCTCTCTCTCTCTCTCTCTCTCTTTCCTCATCGATCCGATCCGTCGTCGAAGCGCGCCCCCTCAAGGTCTTGGAGTTCCTCGAGCCCAGCCATGGACGCCCGCCGGAGACCAAGCTTCTGGCGACTGAGCCCGCTCTAGCGACGAAAAATGCCAGCCCCAACACTCCTCTAAACCTCCCTAAACCCTCGCAGACCTGGTATTTATTTTCTTAACCCCAACCCAAAAGTGAAGAAAGGAAGAGAAGGGGAGGATTGGGACTCGGAAGACCCGTTTGGTTAAGGGTGGCCACCGCGAACACCTTGCAACTGTTGCCGTCGGTGCAGGTGGACTCGGTCTCGATTTCGGCTTCGGTCGACGAGTTGATGGCCAAGGCCGTCAACAAGTGCTACGAGGGGCTTGTCATGGTATGCAGAGCATGCTTTCTTTTGCTTTGAGTGACTGACTGTTGATTCTTGAGCATTGAATTTTTGCAGCATAATTATAGATATTGTTTTGCACAAAGCAAACTCCACGAGCTGAGAGTTCCTAGAGTTTGCTGCATTTGAGCTCTCTCAAACTCCACGGTCCCACGTTGTAGCATATGTTTCCCTCCTTCAAGCTTGTTCGTTGCCTGTTCATAAGATTCTCTGCTCCAATGTGAATTAAATCTACTTTGTTTGATTCTATTATGCATTTATGCATATAGTGGCTTGGACCAATAGGTTTTGTCAGTTCAGTATAGGCATCATGAATCATGCCTTTCCTTTCATTGCCTTTCTGTCCATTTCCCTCCTAACTTGAATTACTAAACGAAGTTAAACGTTGGTCTGCATTCCCTTTTCCACATTGGTATGTTTTGATGGCTGCTCTGATGAGTGACAACAATATGGTGTTTGTTTAATGAATGTATAATTACCCACCCGAGAACCGGATCGGACAGGGTGAAAACCGGACCGGACCGCCCAGTAGGGTCTGGTCCGGTTCCTGGTTCCAAATAATAGGGAACCGGTTCCACTGGTCCAGTTCCCGGTTCCTAGGGGAACCGAGAACCGCCCGGAAACCGATCACCCCTAAGTTTCACGACGTCGCAAACTTGCCGCAGCTCATCATCGTAAATGTACCCAGGACACACGCAATAGCAAGTGAGTTGGTATCCGAATCATAGATTAGGAATGATTACCTTTTTAGTAGAAATATTAGCGGGATTATGCTATTAGATTGGTAAATAGTAATTAGGGTTGGGTATAGTGGATCGTATATTATGTGCGACTTGGACCAATTAGGTGGACAAGGGCTACAATTGGCCAAGTAGGTTGATTGTGCCTAATAAGGCACCAATTGATAGCTAATATTTGGGTCAGGTAAATGGGTGAAATTCCTGACTAGTTGGCTTGAGTTGTCAACCACACTGGCCCTTTTTTAAAGCATTGAGGTGTGTCAGTTGAGCAGATCAAAGAATAAGACTAGTTGTGAATTGTCTTATTTGATTGGCGTGTGCTTATAAATTACATGATTGGAGCATGTATGAATTTGATGTGATAGATATTATGGCTTAGGGCCAAGTCTCGGTCGTGGACCGATTGATTGATAGGTGGTAGCTAGTAGAAATAGAAGAGCTGAATACATGTACTGGTATTATGAGGTCAATCACGTTTAGTGGCTAAGCAACATGATTGGTCAGTAAAGACTCTTGAATGCCAAGTAATGTGATGGGTTGGCTAGTCGCGTTAGGTAATAGTCACGCAATGTGAAGGGTGGCTACCGATTCCATGTTAGAGCCAAGAAACATGAGGGGTTAGCCAGTAGTGGTAAATAGAGCTTGATCTTGTGAGATATTGGATGATTGGTTAGGGACCCTTAGGCAATTATCCTTTTAGTTTGGATTTAGGGTGTGGTCTCACTATGAATTTTATCTCATTTGTTGCTCTAACCCATTTTTCATGTCTCGAGCATGGAGTTGATGGAAAAGGACTTGGTCATACTAGAGAAACCCACGGATAGTGGGTGGTTGATTGACATCGTTGTAACCACCTACGATGACACTTTTGAGAGAGATGAGAGGACTCTTTGGGAGTTCGACTATCACCTTTGAGGTTGGGTACCACACCAATACTAAGTGAGGTACTCCCAGGAGGCGGGAGGTCCGTTGGTGTGGGAGCAGGACTACCATGAAGACTCTTGGGGAGGGTATAAGTACTGGAACCTTGAAATGGGATTAGGTGACCCTCTTGGTGGTAGTGTAGTAAACCCATAGAGCGCCTCTAGTCAGGCTTTTGTGTGTAGAACTAGTCTTGACTCAGCTTAGGAAGATAGTAGACCCTCATAGCCCACCTTTTTGGTTGTACATATTTGTGGGCTACGTCTCTCCCATGGGCATGTATATTAAATATTGCTTTGATATATACAGTTCCTATGTATATTCCGATTATGTCAGGGGTGTTTTTATTTTCTCACTTCTGCATGCAATTACCTATGATTAAGTTGAGGGTTGATGACAAATCTTGGGACGTACCGTTTATCGATCGTGATCAAGAAAAGCTACCAAGGTCTGTCGCATGCTCGGGAGTTGGACGTGACACCTTGTTATGATATATAAGATCAAATATAGAACTAATGGTCAAAGATTTCTCGTAGGTACAATCAATGCGAAAAAAATCTTTTATCTGGTATAATTCTAATTGCTTTAGAGTTTATAAGAATAAAGGCTGACATTTTGTAAAATTTTTAACACTTTGTTCTTTTTATATAGATCGTTTTAGTGGCAAGCAGTTCTAGAGTGGAGAAAAATCAAATCTGAAACCTACCTTGTTTGGACATAAGTGAAATGGATAGTGCATACACCTAGAAGAGCGAGGGGGGGGGGGTTAAATAGGTGTTCTTGAAATATTTATGGAATTAAAAGCGCGCTAAGTAAAATTGATGAAAGTGAGTACAATAATAAATAAGAACAAAGAGTTTAGAGAAGAGAATAAAACACATAGCTTATAGCGGTTCGGCTTTTGTTAAGCCTATGTTCATTCTCTCGATCTGACGGTCTATTGGCTGGAGTTCACTATGATTCAAAAGAGTTACAGCTTTCAAGATCGATACTTCTATGTGAAGAGTCTGCTGCTCTCACGAAATTAATGTAGATCTCTCTTTCAAGTACAATGTAAGCACTTGAGAAATGACAACAAAATAAACAGTTTCAGACTATGGGATTTTTCTCTCGTTACTAGTGCATAGTAGTTTTAAATAGTTCATCAAATATGCATCCATAGAAAGAAAAGACATGTTAGTCTTGATAAATAATATAACCAACCATCCACAATCATTCACAACCATAGAGATTCTTGTTGAATAATCGCAAGTCATCGATTAAAACGGTCAATTAGTCAAAGATCATGAAAATTTAAAGTCATTAAAAGATCATTAAAATCATCAAAATCTGCCAAACTCTCCTCCTTTTTATCATCAGAAAAATAGAAAGAAGTTAAGGATTGTGGGGGACTCGAATGATTTGGAAGTCTCCAAAAGATTGGACTACCTACTTCAACTGTATCATTGTTTGTCTCAAATGCTCAACATTAGCAATAATTGCATTATGGGAAACTTGCTGAGTCAAAGATTGAACATGTGTATGCAATGATTGAACATTTGTATGCACAGACTGCAAGACATTATGGAGTTGAATGATCTCAAGCTACATTGTAGAGTGCTGAGCCTTGAAATCCAGAAGAAGTGTAAATAATTGTTGAAGGTCTGCAGGTTGTTCTGTTTGAACACTGGCCTCAGCAAATGAAGTTCTTGAAGGTTGGAGAAGTGATGGAATATCAGCTTGTCAATCTTCACCAAGTGGAGTAGTGGTTGCAACAGGAGGTGGACTTATAGTATGAGGAGAAAAAGGTCTTGTTTTATCACTCATTCCCCCTGTCTCTGAAGATCGTTGATTGACGCCATTTTTTTCTTGTCTTCGATCCTCAATCACAGGTAAGTCCGTCTTTATTATGTCTCATTCCAGCTTGCTGTTATTCATGAGTTGGTTTGATTTTCCTTCATGCGTGTCATTGTTGATCGCAATTTCGTTGCAGTTTTGTTGATTCATGGTAGGATGTAGTTTGGTTTGATTTTAATGCTCCTGTGCCGCTTGTTTTAGATAATAGTCTTTCTTGGTTCGATCATTGATGTGTTGTGGTTTAGATCAGAGCTGTTTTTGGTGATTAAATCTACTAAACAGTGTCGAGTTCCACATTGTTGTTGAACTGTCAATAGGAAATCCGAGTTTTTTTTTGTGTTCTTTCTCATTGATTTTTTTAGCTTAGTTGTAGAATTTAGTTGATCGGTTAGTTATATAATTTTTGAGTTTTGTCTCCGGCAGCATGAGTTTATTTTCTAGCCGACGGTGAGCTTGGCCGAATGAAGATGAACAAGATGAAAGTATGAATCTGTTCATCCCTTCATCTTGTCGTTTCATTGTTATTTGGGCTGGGGAGGAGATTTTGATTTGAGAAGGTAAAAGGCCAAATCAAAGAAATAGAAATGGGCCGACGCAATGAAGGAAAAGAGAAGGTTTTAGGCTAAGAATAAAAAAAGGCTGAAACAAGAAATAAATGGGCCATTGAACAATAAAAAGAAAGAAAGAAGAAGAGATTTTGGGCTGCAAAATGGAAGGGGCCGAATTAATTGAAATAAAAATGGGTTGGAAAATAAAATGGGCTAAAAGAAGAAAATGGGCTGCGAAATGTAAAAGGGCTGAATTAGAAATAACAAATGGGCTGCGAAATTAAAAGGGGAAGTGAGAAATTTTGGGCCGAATTCTATTAGCCCGGTCCGAAGCTCTTTTATAAATAAAATTTATAAAAATAGAAAATAAATAAAAATAGAAAATTATATAAAAATCCGAAAATAAAAAATAAAATAACAATAAAATCCGAAAATAATAAAAACTCAGAAAGTAATAAAAAGATTAGAAAAAACAGAGAAAATTCGAAAATAATAAAAATAGAAAATAATAAAAAAGATCTGAAAATAAATAAATATGTAATAGAAAATTAGAAAATAGATAATAGATAATAGAAAATTAGAAATAATGAAAAGATCAGAAAATAGGAAATGAATAATAAATCATTAGAAAATCATAAAAATCAGAAAATCATTAGGAAATAATAAAAAAATTAGAAAAATAATAAAAAATCAGAAAATCATTAGAAAATCATAGAAAATCATTAGAAAATAAAAAAAAATTAGAAAGTCATTAGAAAATCATAAAAAATCAGAAAATGATAAAAAAGGCCAATAAAAAATAATAAAAAATATGAAATTTCTAAAATGAATCCAATTGAAAAGCTCTTAGAGCTTGACATCAAAACACTAATGGACTAGCCTTTTAGGTGATGTAAGCATGCATGCAAACGTCTAGGTTAACCAACTAAACAATCAATCTTGGGTACCGAAAGGGCATTAACTAGATAGTTAATGCAATCAAGTCTCCGTACTCTAGGAATCTCTGGTTGCGTAGAAAGTGAAACATTTCTCCCAATGCTTTTACTTGGATTCTAGCCAACCTTAGTAGGCTAGTGGCGGCTTCTTTTAAAACAAAGTTATTTTTAGACTATTAAAGAGATTTAAAAATGAAAACGCATAAACGTCATCGCGAGGTATGGATTTGGGAGAATCCAAGCTCGAGATTGTGGAATCAAGAGCAAATACCTCTAAATCTAATCCTTCTTCCCCCTAAAGGGCGGAATTTAGGTCGTGACAACCCTCTTTTCAAGTCCCAAGGATGGAAGTACTGTGTCAAGGTAGAACTGAGTAGGGAAAGCCCGCAGATGGCGGGTGGGGAGTTAGACCCTCCTTACCCACTCTTTTGGTTGTATATTTGTGGGTTGTAGTATTTCAGAGGGCTTGTATATTATGCACTCGTTCGAGTAATGAGATGTACAGTTCTTATGCATTCCAACGTTGTCAACGGCGTTTAGTTTATTCGCTTCCTCATGTGTTTGCCTCCGATTAAGTGAAAGGTCGACAATGAGTCCTGGCACGTCGCATATTTTGACTGTTGGAGGAAAGTGACACCGGGGATTGCCACGCTCTCGGGAGCGGGGCGTGACATATAGTCCATGATTAAGCATCTTGGTAGTGAATGTTTAAAGCAACATTTCATGTGTATATAGATTTTATTTTGAAATATCTATAGGCTAACACTTGACACTGATCAAGTCACTCTATAAATGGATGTTCGGTAACATAATTGTGCATAGTAATAGTACATATGCTTTGAGGAAATACATTAGGTACCGCATTGGCCACGGTACAAACCACCATAATGAAGACCTATACCCACAAATCAAGTTTCGTCAATCACAGGACATTGTCCAATAATTATGCCTCACTTCTGAATGCCCACAGGATGAAAGATGCTAGGCCAATAGGTCGATTTAAACATTTGATATAGCAGGGGAAGCTACGGTACTATGAATAAAGCCACGGGGAGAGAGGCCAGCACAGTGATGGGAATGAAAACCCACTCCAGTCTCTTATCTAGCACAATCGCGAGAGTTGCAGCAAAGGCCGCCAACATGAAAATCAAGGAGAGAAAGAGAAAAGAAAAGCCCATAATGATCTTCTTAGGCAACGAGTCAAGAAAATCTTCCCACTCATTCCGCGAAGTTAAGATAGCTAGGAATACCATGATGGCCATCAAGGAGAAGAATAAACCTAACGCTTCTGAAATTGCGAAAACCAGAAGAAAGTCCTTTCCTAACAACAAAGGGACTCCAGTATTGTTGTCATTGCCTCCAGGCACAGTGAAAGCAGCAACGAACAGTACTGTGCAATTAGAGTGGAGACGAGCATACATGATCCTGCTGTGTCCTTCACCCACCTCTCTCCATTCTCACGCAATGCTTTGTGCTCCTTCATGAATATTTCCCAATGTGTTTTCCCCCCGGAGTAGGCAATTCTGAAGTCACGGACAATCCAACTTTCCACGGCCTATGCATTGAAGTCGAAAATGAGTCACACTAAGTGGATAAATTATTGAAAATTTTCCAAAAACCGCTGAAGGAACATCTCAAGGAGATTAAGACTTACCCAACACTTAAGAATGATTCATGTCATATTACTTTAATTAAATCATTATGCATCTACATACATTTAACTATATTTGAACTACACTACAATCTTAAATACAAAATATTATGCAATGGAACTAGCACAGCTATCGTGAAAGCATAAGCAAAACTGATTTAAATGCATGTTTTAGTATAATATACGTGGATAATAAATGAAATGATTTGCACAATAATCCCCTATTTGAACCGTGACAGAAACCTATAGACAGAGTTAGTTGGATTTGAGAAAGAGTTGTTTGGATTCGATTAAGTGGCAGATCATAGTTACAATCTAATTTGGAGAAAGCATTGTTTCTCAACCTACTTAAATGATTCATGTTTATAATGTGTCATTTAAAAGTTCTATGTACCAACAAGGTGTTGGCTTAGATGTTAAGAGAACTTATTCTTCTCCTTATGGTCTTGATTCAATCCTTGTTGAGAATATGTCACGAATAAAACCTTAAATGCTTCAGATTGATGTAAGGCAGCATGTCCTTAAAATCGATTGGGGAGGCGGACCAATTAAGGTGTGTGAGAACTTACCAAAATATTGCCCGACCCGCTATATATGTGTGTTTATATATGTAACTGCATGTTTTCTCAAAAGTATCCAAATAATGATCTGGCCGTCATATTTTAAGAGATTTGCGGAGAAGTTATTATAATTACTATTAAGAGCGTTTGTTGGGCACATGAAAAGAATGATACTTGCCTTGAACCATTGGAGTTCTCTTTGCATTTCAAAAGCTGCTCCGGAGACGTTAGTTACATCTCCCAAATGAGGTTTGTAGTTTGTCGCTGCCGTCATCATCGTCTCCCATTCTTCCCTTGCAGGCGCAAGAAAAAATGACAAATCATTGTTTGAGCGCTCCTTCAGAAAGAGTCTGAGGAAGCTTCCTTCGCGACGCTCCACAGCAGTTGTCCTCAACATTTTCCCATAAGGCGAAGCCCAAATTAACTCCGGCAAAAATTTATTCAATAGCTCCACGAGTTCAGGGATTCCCCAGGATATAGTCTGACCAAGCAGATGCCGCCCTTCGAGTGACTCGTTAATCTCATCAATATTCATATAGGAGACTGCAACACAAACGTCTTTTGCCAACGTAATGGTTGTCGCATGTCTCAGCTTCATCTCGTGAATCCTCTTAATTGTAGGAACTACATAAAGTTAAAACAAATGTAAGAATAAAATAAAGAATGAAGAGGCCATAGTTGGATTTTACTTTTTTTTTTTAAGTTCTCCATTTTTGCATTCCTATTTTACTATTTGTCATATTTTCCAACAAAACGACAACAACATTTATAGCTTGGTCCGGCGGGTGATTGGGAACACGATCGCATTTTATGATTTTATTTTTATCTTTCAAGCTGGAGTATAAATCACGGTAATATTTGCATATATGATTATTTTAAACAGTATTATTCATATGTGCATTGCAGCTCTTAATAACTCGTGTGATCTCTCGTGTTGTATTTGCACTCGGTACGATTGCAAACCTATTTCTTTTCTCCATTCTTTGTCTCAAAACTTCCACGTGACTTCACATAACAGTATGGCACATTCGAGTTACTAGACAAACCTAAATGACAAAGTCAATACAATTGGAAAAATTTCCCAAAAATTACTAAACTATTTTTGGTCAGTCAATTCAATTTTAAACTTCTTAGTTGGGCCAATTCAATTGTAAGACTATTCATAATTTGTCAATTCAATCATGAATATTTCCACTTTAATAATATATTTTATTTTTAAAGGATTTATTTATTAACTCCTAAACCTTTTAATGAATTACTAATCAAATCATTTCGGCTAATTTTGGTCATAAATCCCTGATGTGGTGATATAGTCAATAACATTTGTCTTATGTGGTTGGCTCACACTGATGTAAAATAATTTTAATTTTTTTTTTAAAATTTTTTTCCTTTTTTCTTCATCAAGTCGACTAGTTCGCCAGCCACTAGCTGAGGGTTGGTAGAGGGCAAGGGTCGATGACTCCCACGAGCCAACAAGTGAGGGTGGTGACATGCCCATGGCCCTTGCCAAACCAAGAAAGGCGAGGGTGTTGTGACTCTTGATTAGGCCCTCAACGGCCACAATGAATGTGGGTAGGTGAGGGCATCATGGCCATCACATTGGGAGTGGCGACCTCAACTAGTGGCCAGCAAAGGTCGCCGACCCTATGAAGAAAAAAAGAAAAGAAAATTTAAATTAAAAAAAATTCAAACAAAATTAAAAGCTATCCACATGTGCCAGCTGCACCATATAGAATTGTTGGTGCTGGCTGGATTGCCACATTAGTAATTCCCAATCAATATTGGTTGAGAGGACTAAGTTGATAATTTGTTAAAATGTTTAGCATTAAATTCACACAATTTAAATATTTAGGACTAAATTAACAAATTGCCAGAGAGTTTATGACTAGATTGCCATGATTGAAAAGTTTAAGATTCAATTGGTTTAGAACTTTTTGGAAAAAATTTCCGAGTATGACTAACTCAAATCTATTCTATATGACTTTTATTTGATAAAAATATACACAATGACCTGTTCCCTATTTTTTTTTTTTTTGGGTAACGGTGACCTGTTCCCTATTAGTTCTTAGACAAAAATAGAATAATCAAGGACAAGATGACAAGGTGAGTCCACTGCAGGCAAACGTTGAAAATAACTTTTGGGAACTTTAGGATTGTTTTATAGCAGCCAGGTGGTGTTTGGATTGACTTTCTCCACCTCAAGTGATTCATCTCCTCAAAAGATTTTAAGGGCACATTCCCTCATATTAACTAGGGGTATTTGGGATTTATTTTTATAGTGCTCCGGACAAAATAGAGGGTTATAAGGAAAGGAGAAAAGTCTCTGGCCTTTTTGCTAAGGGCTTATTGGTATAGGTTGTATAACAGTGAGTGGATTTCTGGGATGCACCAAAATCTTCTTCTGTTCCAAGCCCCAAAAATATCATTATGATCTTTAATACATGCTTTCTTCCCCCATTTCCAATTCTTCACGCCTTTTTAAGGTTGCCAAAAAAACTTGTAAATATAATGTATTTCTTAGGATGAATGCATGCCTTCATCTATTGCAAACTTATTTTATAGTCAATGATCCTTGGGGCTTGTCCCCGGTCTCATGCCTAATTCCTGCACCCTCTGAACATATTATATCGTGCTGTATTGAGATGAACTAGCACTCAAAGAAAATAATATTTAGGCTTAAGCAGTGCACCCCTAAGGGAGGAAATAATTACACATGGCTTCATTGCTCTTATGTTTTCACAAATATTTAGAAGCTTTATAGAGATTGATGAAGCGAACATGATTAAACCAACCAAGATTGAAGGGGAAGTCCTAGTTTTATATAACTCTCGTTCAATTAGCCATAACCAAGATGAATTCTTAAGTCAACATCAAATCTCGCCAGATTTTGCAATATTAAGGATTTTTTTTTCACTTTTTCTATTAAAAAATTGCGACGCCATGGTGGATACCTAAAATATACAAGCTTGACATAGATTGTCATAACCTCTCTCTCTCTCTATATATATATGTAAGATTTTTATTATATCCAATGTGGTGTAAAATAATAAGTGACATGTGAAAAAATGTAGTAAAAAAACTAAACCCCAAATACACATGTCACTTATCCAACTGGGATTGCATAAAGATTATTTACGTAGATAATAAAATTGATAAAATTTCCCTTCAAATTAGGGCCAAAATATTAATTAGAACTTTTTTTCTACTTATAAATGAAGTAAAAACGAACAAGAAATAGACTTTTAGTTGTAGGGGGGGGGGGGAGAGGGAGGGAGAGAGAAGAGACAGTATCCATAAAATGGAAGGGTACCTAGAATTTTGACGGCATTCCAAAGTGACACTGTAAGACGTTGAAGCACTACAATTGGGTTGCAGAGAGACTTAGATCAGTGGATGTGAAATCATTGTGCGTAGGTGGAATGAAGATATTTTACTACATAAATTACAATTACTGGTGTCACATAAATTACAATTACTGGTGTCACATAAATTACAATTACTGGTGTCTTGACAATTCAATGGTCGATAGTCACAGAGATCAAAACAAATAACATTCACATTCACAAAGGATTACAGAGCGTAGCTCCGCTTCGTTTTGCAGCTCCTCCCGCACCAGTTGCGTCGTAATTCATTCATTTCATTGTCTATTAAATAAGTTACACGATACTTATGCACTTGGTTGAATCATATGTGGTTCTCATGGGATAGCTGATCCACAAAGGAGCTCGATTTAAGTGAAACTAGGTCAAGGAACCAGAATGTGTCCCACAAATAAAAAATCATTTTCAGTTTCCATATGATATTAGGGAGGGAACCAGTATAAGAAAACTGTTAAGTGAAAAATCATGGAAGGCCCTAAATTTAATGATGCCCAACTGTAAAACGAGCCTTACCTGAATCCGAATTTTCATATGTTGGTTTAGATTCCAAGTCCTCCGGAATACCTTCAGTTCAGATACAAAGAGCAGGTGATAAGCCGGGTTTGATCTTCCCAAGGAAATCAGTAGTGGAGGGATGCAAGTACAGGAAGTACCTACATTTGTATATCAAATCTTCTAAGAAACTGAGCCTGGTTCCACTGCGAAAGCATGACTTCACCATCGCCAATGCGTCCAGTATAAACAAGTTTTTCAAGATAGTTGGGTCACGGAGCCGCTTAACTAGATAAAGGGTTATATCTATACAAATTCACCAGAAGAGTTGATCAGGAAAATAGGCCAAGCATAGAATGAAGGTAAAACCAGATGGAATTGAGACAAAGAGTGATGGCGATGTTACCATGGTGACCAGCGGCGGTGAAAGCAAAAATGGTGAGATATGCAAAGCCACTGCTCATATCGTCTTTTGTTTCTTGGGCCAAGAACCAGGCGATATCCTTATGCGCAGAAGCTTTAGGAGCAGATATTTCCAAAGGAAGACGTCCTCTATGATCATCAAGTTGGTCAACCAAGGATTCTTTCTGACTAATGCCTTGACCATCTTTATCCTTCCACATAGGACAGCAATGTGGAGGGCTGTCTGGCCATCACAATCAATCATTTCAAGCTCTTCTGGAGACAAGAGATCAATTAGTTTCTCAACAAATAGGTCTTGTGCTCTAAAAGCAGCTATGTGAAGTACTGTTTCTGATTTGCTTGTTAGTATGGCCGTCTTTAAAGCAGAATCTCGTTTGAAAAATTCGGTCGCTGAATGCCAATCCCCATTGATTGCATCTCGTAACAATCGTTAATGATTGGGCTCATCCATTTCATTTTCCAGTATTCCTGCAATAAATGCGAACTTTTCAGCCCATTTTGTTAGTGCATTTTCCTTGCAGACATGAAAGGTATGCCAGCGAAGCACAATTTCATCAACATCCGCCCCAAAATATTAATTTTACAATGAAATAAATCTTTTGAGGGATAAAACACCTGGAGCACCTCCGATTTCAGAAGAATCTGATCCAACGCTACCACGAGCATCTTCAATATCTATATTAGAAAGAGTGAGCACAAAATCCTTCCCATACTGACTATTTGTTTCTTTTCTATTTTTCCAAGCCAAGATTAGGTTATGTTTGTTCGATGATAAAGCAAAGAAAAAAACCCATGAGAAGATACAAGTTCCAGCATATTTTGAGACCGCATTGCTTATATTAATGTTTTATCGGTTCGAACATATACATGTACCTTCAGGTTCCATTGGGTTGCTCTCCTGGTTAGAGTCTTTCAACTAGGAAGTGAAGGGAGAATACAAAAATGGGTAAGATATTCAGTTATTGAAGAGTTTTTGCCTTCATAGGGGGAGTTTATTTCTCCCTTATATACAAGTACCTCTCTTGCAGTAAAAGTGAGGCTCTACAATTACAACAAGCAAGCATTTTTTTTTTTTCACTTTATAGCGGTTCGATTGCGTGAGTATGAAAAGTTCATCGCTAGGAATAGAAATTAGACTTATATTAATGGACAAGTAGCTTTAGGCTCTAGGGTCATAGATCATCAGGTTTAGTCCCTAGTAATGGAACCATTGCTTTATAATGACTTTATCGCTTTTTCTTACTATAGAGTTCATTCCATCCCTTTACACCTTGATCAAATTGAGTCTTTACGAAATTAAGTTGGTTCTTTAACTTGGGAAAGCTATTTGAGCACCTTAAGCACCTCACTTTTGTTAAAGCCAAAAAGCAAAAGCAAAGAACTTCAATTTAGCTCGAGGTAGAAACTTTCTTATGAGACGGCTTTCATGCAAGATATAGTTATATAATGAAATTCTTCTGTGTCTTGTTTTCATTTCCAAAATTCTCACTGAAATACATTTGGTAGAAATTTTTTGGTTGTTGTGTTTTATAAACTTTGAACATTTAAACTGAAAATGACCAAAATTGACCTTATTTTGTACAGGACACCAAAAATGTTATTATAATTTTTTTTTGTAATAATGTTATTTTAATTTTCATTCCCCTTGAAAGCATTAAAATGCACGATGGATGATTACTTATTATTCTAGCCACCATGAGGCAAATAACATCGTCAAGCAACGGACTCGTTCATGAAACTACCTGAAAAACAAGTAGCTCGATCGAATGCTAGCAAAAGTTAAGATCTTGAAAACACAACAGTACTGAACATTTGAGTTTGGAGAAAAAAATATTGTCGAAGACACAAGTTTCCATATGACACTCACAATTCAAATATCGTTGAGAATAAGAACAAGAATGATTACCTTTCGGGAGCATCTGAAATTGGCATAAGGGGAGTGATTGGACAGTTCCCACTCTCTGTCACCCCCGAAATGCAATGCGAGGACCCGTAAATATTGATTTTTTGTCATAAAAAACTCCATTGCCGAAAACCCTCGTAAACTCCAAAGAATGAAGGTCCTTCCTTGTTGGTGGAAGACACTTTCTCAAGTTTCATAGGTTCCATATCCATATTCTAGCTTGTTGATCTATAAACGTAAAAACACAAATGATAATCGTGGACAAAAAACATTGGTGTTTATCTTCATTGACGAAAATGTCCTGCTTCTGATTTCATTAACACGTACTGTAACAACCCGAATTGAGTAGTTGGAGAATAAAAGAATATATTAAATATTTTCCTCAAAGTTTCTTTATCTTTTGTACTTTCTGCTTTTGTTTTTCATTCTTTAACTTTCACTCCTTTCTCACAAATGGGCCCACGCCTCCCACGACTCCCACATCCCTCTTTTTTTTTTTTATCTTCTTTCACTGTGGATCATCTTCAACCTCTTGAAACCCAGCCGTGCACGCCGTTGAACCTGCAAATGCGAGAAGATCGCGTTGTTGACAACGGCCAGCCGCGTTTATCTCTTCCCAACCAACTTAGCCGTCTTCCTCGCGCAAGATCATCGTAGAAAAACCTTACCTACTGTGCCTCGAGGGAGGGGAGAAATCAGAAAATCCATTGTTCGTCTCTCGCACCACGAGTCCTCCTGTGAGATCCAAATAGTTCCTTGGTGTCGTGGATTTCATCAAGAGGCTTAGCCTTAGTCGCCGAGGCTTGTCGTCACCACTGCTCGAAGTCAGATTACGGCTTGGACGCGCCTCCCCTGTTTTGGACGCAAGTTCTACTCGCCGGCGCCGTAAACCGCCCAAGTCCTTCCAGCCATCTCCGCCGCTCAAGAAATTTCCCGAGAGCTCCTTGGTTCGTACCTAACAGCTTGCCAATTACAATTTTGCATGGGTAGTCTCAAATCAACTCAAATTTTCAGATTTGTTCAGGTTGAATTTAGGATAAACCGAGAACCCGAGGCCTTCTTCTCCTCCTCGACGCGATATCTGCCGTTCCTCCATGCCATCAACGTGATTCCAGCAAGCCTAGACGCTATCTCCAGCAGCCAAGCCATCGCCACAATCAATTTATCCTTGCGTGGCCGCAGTCCGTCAAAGAGGTTCATCCCCTGTTTTGGGCCGAACTGCATTGTTGGGTAGTCAACGTTTGTAAATCACAATTTGTCACCATTGACCACTATTCTTAGCTCACAATTGCTGACATTGTGATGTGTCATACAGTGACGGGCCGTTCGTGCGTTCGAAGTAGAAAATACGTGGAGTTGTAGGTCCATCGCGGACCGTCGTGGTTGATTACACGGAAAGCTCGGATTTAGCGTGAGTTTGCTCCCTAACTCCTAATTAGGGCTGTTAATTGCTCTAGTAGTTATCTTGTGTGATTATTGGACTTGATTGATGATTAAATTAGAGATATAGCTTATTTAGAAACTTTTGTTGAAATAGGGACGATGTTGTAAATTTAGACATTTAGAGGTTTAGTTGTGAAATTAGATAATTGAAGGATTAATTAGTGAATTAATATATTTAGAAGTGTGAGTTATTGGTTAGGAGGTGCAATTTTGTAAGTTTCGAGAAATTAGAGACAATTTATTAATTTTGGTCCAATTAGACCTAAGTTAGGGATTTAAGGATAAATTGATGAATTTAATTAGCGTAGAAGATGATTGATAATTAAATTAGTTTCGGACATCATTAATTAGTGGATGGTAGAGAAATTTGAAATTTGAAATATTTTGAGAATGATAAGTTGATTATGTCATATTATAGCCTATTTAGGGTTTTTAGGGGTAAAAATGTAATTTTGGAGATTTTGAGGGCAAAAGTGTAAATTTGACAATTTGGAGAAAGATGCGAGAAATGTTGGCTGCGATGGTGTCAAATCATTGGTAGTGAGGGTTTGGATTGATATTCGGGAAATTACGAGTTTTAATATTGTTGTGCCTAATTAGGGTTGAATTATGCAAATTTTACGTAAATTGCAATATTTGGAATTAATTCCAGATATTGCGCGATTGGGTAAGTGGCTGCTAATTAAGGTGATGTCACCCGTAGTTGATCGAATCGAACACTTGGGATTCGATTTAGGGACCCGGGTGAATCCCTAATTGGTAGGTCTAGGCAGTCAATTTTTGGTTACTTTGAGAATTTATCTCATTTTGTTTATGGCATAGTTGTGAATGTTTATTTAATATTTTTGATTGGTCGATTGGATGATATTGATTTATTAATTGCAATTGGATATTGATTGTTTCATAATGTGATTTATTTATTTATTTCCTAGTGCTCATTATAATTGATTTGATGTTAGATTATCCCATTATAATTGATATTGTGATGTTTATATCGAATTATTTGGAGATCAATCTATCAAAAGGGTTCAGTGACAGATCATGGGTTGTGAGAAGTGAGGATTAAATTAGTAGGAACCCTAGAGTGAATATCAACCTAATTAAGAAGTAGGGGGCAAACTCGATGAGTTTATCTCATCTTAAAATTATTTGGTTCAGGTCCTATTATTGCAGCTCCCCCTCGAGGACTAGGTGAAGCTGGAGGCGCAGTGAGATGATCATAGTTGATGTAATTTTGGATTAGGAGATTTTATTTATTTGTGAGGAAATTATTTTCCGCATTTACCTTTTATGTTGAACGAATAAATATTGTTGATAATTTGTGGATTCATTTTAGTAATTTGATCAGTTTATTGGAGATATTGTAATAAATGAATTACCTCAGGTTTTAGTCGGGGTTTTATTTAATTCATTCCGCTGCATTTCTTTTGTACTAATATTTATATCCTTAGTTAATTTATTTGGTTAATCGATAACACCTAGAATTATCGGAAAATACTATAAGTGGTGAGGTTTTTTTCGAGGACTGTCATGTACTCGGGTTCGGGGTGTGACACTTACCATTGTGGTGAGTGCCATACACTATGCTTGGAAGCATGAGTGAATGGAAGATGCAAAAGTTCTCACAATTTCAAATCTTCCTCCTCTTTCTACTCACAAGATTTTTGTATCCAGAATTTCCCCTCCAATTATGTTTCCCTCAACTTTCCCCAATTTCCAAATAGTCATATTGTACATTAAGCTACGACAACCAAGCCCTCAGTGCTTCACCCATTAGATAAAGTAGTCTCGAAGAAACCATTTTGTTATTATACTCTAGCTCAATTCCATGTGACGTGTAATATTGTAATAACCGGACTAAAAAAATCCTCACTTGGCCTACCATTTCCGCATGGAGTATTATATTATTCAGGCAGTCCATTGTATTGTTACTTATGCTAAGCATAAGAGCAAAAACTTTTTCTTTCTCCATTCTGTTCTATCTAACAATATCAAAATTTCAACGTGAGGTCATGTAAATGATAAGTGACGTTCAAGTTTACTTGTTACTGTCACGCCCCAAATCTCGAGTGCGCGCACATCCCTCGGTGGTCAACTAAATTGCAACGTTCCTAGGTGGCGTCACCGACCCAATGGTTATGCACATGCGAAAGCGAATAAACAAATCTTCGGACAACAAACAACCAAATGATAGGAAAACATGACAACCAATTTACACAAAACATATCTTATAAACGACCTCGGGTTTATACACAAGAGACTAAATCAAAAAGGGTTTATCTTATCTCCGGAATCTATAGTCACGAGCTTTGAGTTCTGTCACGCCCCGATTCAAGGGGGACGAAGCAATGTCTTCAGGATCCAAAATATACACTTCGCTCCATGAAACAAGATACCGGTACTACCATAAAAATCACAAGTCGACGTCCAAATACAAAAGAGGTAAGACGAAATGGTAAATCCTAACATCAGTCTAAGGACACAACGTCGCACAGCTATACGATAAAATAAAATAAGAAAAACGCGACTAGGGGAAGGGAGGGCGAGTACTAGCCCTAAGGGGTAGTCGCCAGCTTAGGCCAAGTCCGCTCCAGCTGCAGCTCCCAGTCCAGGTCCTCCAGATGCTCCAGCTCCACTGGTCCCTGAACTTCCTCCCCGTAAAGGTCCTCCTCCATAGGCTCCTCCTCCACTGACTGGTCCTCCGAGTCTGAGAGTTTCGGGTCCATGCTGGGGTCCTGGGATGGTGGGGTGGTGGGATGAGATTCAACTATCTCAGTGAACGAACCCTAACCTTAGATTAGGAATACCCCTGTCCTAGGGTCCCTGGTCGTCCCTCCCCACTCTCAAGTCTCTGTAGCCTAAGTGGAACACCTCACATACCAATCCCCGGTTATCGCAGAGAACACACAACCCATGCCAAGCCTAGGGCTCCCTACCTCTAGTTATATGCACTGAGAGTTACTAGAAGGTCCGAAGGGATCTTAGGGTTTTCAAGGGACAGGTCAGCTGACTGGTAGGGGATCTAAACAACACTATTCACGAAAATATAATAGCAGAACTAATAATTAAATGAAATTCTAAAATAATTAAATAATTAAATGCAATTTCTAAAGTAATTAAATAATTAAATGCAATTTCTAATCTACAAGCTTAATAATAAATAAAGCGTAAATAAATAAACTTTCCAACCTTTTGGTGTCCAACCACACCACTCTTGACCCGATGGGTCTGACCCCTCGCGGGTCCCGAGAACATACGAGGGCATTTCTCGTATCGTGTGAGATGCCAAGCCCTAATCATAACTAAACCATCGAAAGGTTTATCATCCATTGACTAACCAAATACAACTAATGGTCTAATCGATCGGCATATAAGCTATGCAATTTCAAGATTCTAGCCATTCTACTTGCTCTAGCCGTTCTACCCGATTTCTACTAAAACAGTGAATACGCCTAATAAAAAGTTAGAATCCACTCACCTGATTTCCTCGCAAATAAGCGGCTCACGGCGAACTCCGGCGAACTTCCGGCGAGACTCCGATGGCCAGGGACGTTCCTTGGTGCTGCTGGGAGGTTGAGGGACTCACGAGTGGCTGTGGGTGGCGACGGAACGGCTCGGACATGCCTCAAAGGCGCGCGACCAGCAAGCCCTAAAATTCGGTTCGGCGAGTACTAGTTGGTTTAAGACCAAATTCGAGCAAATGGTGCCAAATTGGTGAACCAAATCTATTGGGCTTTGTAAAGGGGACTTACACGAGTCCAATGGTGGTGGCGGCGTCGCTTGAGGTGGCCGGAACGGCGAGTAATCGCCCGTTGAATGTGCTGGCCGGAATATGGGTTCAAGAGGGAGGGGTTGTGCTTTGGAGGTTGATTTCTCTCAAATGGCTCAACACCAAAGGCCGAAATCGGTGCCATTGTGTTCATAAGACTCCCACCTATCGATTGAAGGTGGTAGGGAGGAGTGGGTGTCGCCGGAAAGGGCACGGTGGCCGGCGAACAGCAGCTCCGGCGGAAACAGGGGTACTCGGTGGTTTGGGGGTAGAATGGGTGATTTTCGACCAAATCGATCCCAACCAAAGGCTAGATTAGGGTAAAGGAGTACCAACAAATCCAATGGAAGCAACGGCAAAGGGCTTTAGATCGAAGGATTGGGAGAAAATGCGACTTGAAGCTCAGACCAAGAATCTGGAAATTCCAGAAAACAGTTCTGGGAAGGCTACTTTGGGGGCTTCCCGACAGTGAACCAGGAGGAATCACGGGAGGAGGTTGGTATCTATGGAAAGCTGGTTCTTCAAGGATTCTAACGCCACCAACGGCGTGTCAAACGGAGGTCGGAGCTGAAAGTTATGGGCTCCCAAAGTTGGGGTGTCGCTCGGGTCCGAATCTGGAAAAATCCGAACCCAGAAAAGGTGTTCCGTGAGGGCTTCTTTCGGGGCCTCTAAAATTCAATCTAAATGGAGTCTTGGGGTGAGGTTGGTCTCTTTAGAAACTACATGTTACGAGGAAGACAATGGCGCAAACGGCACCCAAAACGGAGGTCGGAGCAAGAAGTTACGAGGGAGAGAAGTTGGGCCGGCGAGCTGGAAAATCCGAGGAAGAAGAGGAAGGAGACGGTCGCGGGAGAGAGAGAAAAGAGAGAGAGGATGAGCTGATGAGATGGGGGCTGACTTGTGGGTCCCTCCATGTGCTATCTACTCCATCAAATAGGTCAAGTCAAAGGGGGAGAGGAAAAAGGGGGAGGTGGCGTGTACGCATGAAGGAAAAGAAGGGAGAGAGAGAGAGAGAGAGAGAGAGAGAGTTTCGGCCAAGGGGGAGAGAGAGAGAGAGAGAAATTACTAAAAAGTCCCTAGGATAATTCAAACCCTTAGGGGCCAAAATGCAATTATCCAAAAGTTGGGGGACTAAAATGCGATTTCCGAAATTTCGAAATCGCCCGAAACGAAAACTCACGGTTTAGTCCGAAGAGTTCCCAAGGCCAACGGGCCACAAACTAAACCCGTAATTTCGCACAATTAAGTCTCGAAAAGAGGTCGGAAGCGGGTCGTTACAAGTTCACCAAAAGACATGCTCAAAAACCATCACCTGTTCCATCATATGTGTTGCACCTCCATCTAGGCACCTGAAAAACAGTTTACCGAGTCAACCCACTAAGCCCCAATTAGGAAGAAATTCAACCAATGGTAGCTTACACACAACAAACGGGACAATTACCGATTGAGTCCTAAACTTTTACCTACTTTGCCGATTTAGTCCTAAACCTTTTTTTTTTATGCCAAATGAGTCTTAAACCTTTTGCAACTTTGCCGATTAAGTCCTTCCGGTAGATTTTGGCCGGAAAATGCCTACATGGCGACGACGTGGCGCATCGAACCATCACTGGTGACGACATGGCCAAAACGACGTCGTTTTGGCAAAAAAATTAGTTTCTCCCATCACTGTTCATTGTCTTCCTCCTTCCTCCTTCATGCGAGCCCCACAAACCCTAGCCACCGTTCAGAGACTTGATAGCCACGGCGGAGGTGGCCAAGCCCCAACCGCCGCAGCCCTCCACCATGGCGGGCAAGGGCCGGCCTCGCCCAGATCTGGGCGGAGCCAAGGAGCTGCAGCGAAGGAGGAGCTCCCTCACCCAGATCTGTGCAAGTGACAGATCTACGCGAGGGAGTTACTCCCTCGCTGCAGACTCCCTTGTTGCATCAGTGAGGGAGTTTGACTCCCTCGCAGGCAGATTTGCGCGAGGGAGGAGCTCCCTCGCAGTTGCCCAAATCTTCGAGGGCGGCAGCGGCCTCCCCCGCCCTCGCTCGCGGTTGGCGAGGGCCGGCTCACCCTCTGGAGTGACCGGCGAGCTTCGCTGGCCGTTGGAGCTCACCGGCCAAGTAAATTTTTTTTTTTCACAAAAAAAACAAGGAAAAAAGAGAAAAAAAATTTGGGTATGATCATCGCCACGTTATCGCCGCGTCATCACTTGTGAGGTCCGGCGCAGCACCTCATCGCCACATAAGCATTTTTCGACAAAAATCTGTCGAAAGGACTTAATCGGCAAAGTTGCAAAAGGTTTAGGACTTATTTGGCATAAAAAAATATTTAGGACTGAATCGGCAAAGTAGCAAAAGGTTTAGGACTTATTTGGCAATTGTCCCCACAACAAACAATTCAAGGTCTGAAAACTGTCAGACTGTCTGGGTCTGAAACTCTCTCGGTTTGATACTCTTTTGGTTTGGTAATGGCTAGGCTCCATAGTTCATGTACATAAGCACACGACAAACATCTTTAACAATTGAAACATTGCACATCAATCATCATATACTAACAAAGGTCTCAATTATAAGGCCAAATCATTATGACACATCCCATTCCATGTCCCACAATTTCATCTCATAATCAGGCGCGGCATATCAATGATTCAGTCCACACTCAATAAATAGGTTCAAGGTTGTAGAGGTGGCTCACATCATGTAGCACTTAGTTCTTGACCACATATAGTAGTAGTACAAGGTTTCTAGAGGTGGCTCCCATAATGTAACACTTAGTTCTCGACCATATATATATAGTGAAAATACAAAGTTTCTAGAGGTGGCTCCCATCATGTAGCACTTAGTTCTTGTCCACGTATAACGATGGCACAAGATTTCTAGAGGTGGCTCCCATAATGTAGCACTTAGGCCTTGACTCACTTGTCACATTTGGTTTCCTCAACCCGTCACCTCATCTTTCAACAATCATCATCACATCATCACACATAAGTTCTAGGCATGTCGTAAACCATCCATATCATCAAATATATGCTATCCAGCAAGCACTATACCAAAAACAATCACAAAACCAGAATTGGCCTTAACTGGCAGAAACAAGGCCACTCGCGCGTCTCCAAGTTTAAATCCATAAACATAATCAAATGATTTCGGAAAGTTATCAAATTTGAATATGTCATAAAGGACACATAAAAAAATATTTTTCATGAAGACATCTTGACCCAAATCCTTATATATTAAGAGCAGTAAATCGCTCAAACAGTTACGAAAATTGTGTTTGTTTTCAGAAATCACGTTTTCCAAACTAGCTTGGTTCGAAATCCAAATTGGTCTGAAATTCGACTATGTTACACTAAAAGATGTGACAAACAACTTTTTTGAAGAAATTCTTTCGAAATTCGAACTCCAAAAGTTAATAAAAATCCATAGAATATTAAAAGGTCACAAGTTCTAGAGAAAATAGAGGTTTTATTTTGTTCAAAAAGAAGTTGACATAATTCCCTTTTAAATCCATAAAATCTTGGGTAAAATATATGTCATAACTGAAGATGTGTATAACATTTTTCAAGAAGGAACTAACCTCAGAATCTCATCACATCTCTTTCCACAAAATAAATCAACAACGATGGTCCAGTACACATGTTCCAAAGAAATCCACTAAACCAACTAAGCCACTTTCACTAGTGTCACCCCAACCTGACACTAATCCAATCCAGCTAATCAAAACCCATCTAACCCATTCAGTGTAATCGCAAACTAAAGAAAGGTTTAGGAAGTTGACTCACCTTATTAGTAAATCAACAAGTCCATGACGACGATGGCGCGAAGGTGACCAAAACTCGAGCCTATTGCTTCACCAAAAGAAGTTCAGAAGAGGTTGAAAAAGTCTTGGAAGTCACTGCTTGAGCTGCTGGTTAAGAGCTACGTATCTCAGCTGGAGAAATGGAAGTAGGAGGATGTGAAAATATCAAGAAGAAGTTGAAGAAGAAGAAGCTGTAATCTCCAACATTAAGGGGGACAAAAAGCCTTCGTAGTCCACCCAAAATATCTAAAACACTTGAGTACAAGCCCCAAAAGTCTTCAACTCTAACCAATAGCAATTTCTCTTCTCAATCTTCTCCAACAAGCCAAGGATGAAGGCCAAAATGCAGCAGCCCCTCTTACCTACGAATTTTCCACCCATTCACTTCAAGTTATATACAAATCCTCACCAATTCAAACCTAACTTGAATCTTTTCCACAAAACTCTCATCTCGACATGATCTTCCCAAAAGATGTGGCAAGGTCCTAAAAATAAATTGTGACACACTCGAACATTCGATTCCCGGATTCGAGTTCAATTTCATAGTTAAAATCAACTAAACACGATTCTAGTCCAATTTAACTTACCAGGTAGCTTTTAGAGATTATCTCCCTTAACGGCTTCACCAGATAGGTTGTTAATTCATGAATGATCAGCTCCGAGAAAAGGGACTATAGGCATGTTGGTGAAAAACTCATTTCATTTTACTTCGGGTGGGGTAAAAAATCCGGATGTCACAATTACACCCAATGGACATAGTGAATAGAGTTAAATTAACTTGATTGTAAAATAACGTTTAATCTGATAAAGTACGTTAGCACGCTATACTTCTATTTTCTTTTTGTTCTTGAATAAAAATATAAGAATTAAGGATAAGGATAAAGGGTACTTTGGGTGCATATAAAAGTTATGTGAAGATGACAAATGCAATTACGACCAAAAGTTGTGAATAAGTTTTGCGAAATGTAGGACTTTTTTAAGCGATCACTGGTGTTTGGGCTAATTTTCTGTACTTTGAGTGGTCCATCTTTTCAGGTAATTTTAAGAACGCATTGTTCCATATTGGCCCAATGTCTATAGGATCTAATTGTTATGGGGTGCTTCCAACCAATCTGAAATACGCGATTATGGGAAGAGGAGAAAACTACTTTATTGTCTAACCAACAGCTTGTTGGCATAGGATATATAACTTGGGGTGAAGCTAGGATGCAAGATTTTGTGGGGAGCCACGAAATTCGCTCCCACTGAAATATTCCTCTAACCCAAGCCCTCCCAAACAAATTATTGGCATAGAAAAGCGTAAACTTACTATGTTTAATGCGATTAAATGATAAAATCACGTCATCATCTATTGCACCCAGAGTCAATGACGCTAGGGCCTTGGCCCCGGTCCCATGCCCAATTTTTGCACCCTGTCACCGTATTCTTTCGTGCTGTATTGAGATGAAGAAGCAGTGGAAGAATATAATAGTCAGGCTGTAAGCACTTTACCCGTAACGGAGAAAACGTTCTTATTTTTCCAGAAAGATGGACATGCTTGATAGCGATGATGAAGCGAACGTGATTTCACCAATAAAGATTAAAGGAGAAGTGCTAGGTTTACGTTAATCTTCTTCCACATCTTCTGCTTAGCTCATTCAGCCATAAGCAAGAAATTCATAGGTTATCATCAAATCTCAACTCAACTTACAAGTTCACGACTCTTGCAATTAGAGTTTGGTGAATATCCGAAATATTTTCTAAATATAAAAATATTAACAGAGAAAATCATATATAACAGTTTGAATAATTTTTTTGAAATATTTTTATTAGGTTAGTGGCCGTGTGAATAATAAGCTACACATTCACCGTTCGTTGTCATGTGAAAAAATTGAATAAAAAAACTAACTCCAACTCACTAAAACGAATTTTTTTAATAAAGGTAGTGGGCCTAGCACTCTTTTCCATGTTATTGCAAAGAATTAAGTAGAAGCTTTTTCTACTTATTAAAGAAGTTAAAAAACAAACAAGCCATAGACTTTTATGGGAAAATTATCAAAGTATTCATCAACCTATTATACTTATGTCAATTGAGTCTAACCTTTCAATTGTTTCAATTAAGTAATAATTTTTTTTTGTTTTGCCAATTAAGTTTATCCAATCAATTTTAGTCGGAAATTGCTAACATAGACATGGCATTGCTGCTGCAGGCATGGCATGGCTAACGCAGACATTGACAGCTTTTCAATATTATTGTTATAACTTTTTGAATTTTTTATAATTATTTTTTTTGTTTCCTTTTCTTTACTTTTTTTTAAGCTTTTTGGATTGAGGACCAGCAAGGGCTTGTGGCCTTGCTGTGGCCGGCAAGGGCTTGGTGGCCCTCACCCAGACCTCTTCCGATATTTCTACACTAGATGCAAAATTTTTAGGCCATTTTGTTAATAAGTTTTCCTTGCGGACATTGAGGAGTCTCCCAAAAAGGAACAATTTCATAAAGATTGGCCCCAGATATTAATTTCACAATGAAATAACTCTTTTAAGGGATATCGAACCTGGAGCACCTTTAGATTGAGAAGGAGCTTATCCAACTCTTATACGAACATCTTCAACATATGTACGAGAAATAGCGAGCACAAAATCCTTCCAATAGTGATTGTTTTTTTCTTCTCTTTTTTCCAGCCAAGGTCAGGGTTCTGTTTGTCAAATGATAAAGCAAACAAAAAGAACCACGAGAAACTACAAATTCCAGCATACTTTAAGACCGCGTTACTCGGATTTAATTTGTTTCCTTGTTGGAACATGAACATGAACATGTACCTGCAGGTTGTTATGGATAATTCGAATTCCCTTGTTTTTTTCACTAGGTTGAGATGACTTTATAGCTCTTTCTTACTATAGAGTACATTGCATCCCTTTACACCATTATCAAGTTGAGTCTTAACCAAATTAAGTTGGTTCTTTGGCTTGGGAAAGCTGTTGGAGCACGTTCATTTGCAAGCCGTTAGTAGTACAAAGCAGTCAACAAAATAAGCACCTCACTTTTGTCAAAGCCCAAAAAGCAAAAGCAAAGAACTTCAATTTGATTCGAGGTAGAAACTTTCTGAAGAGACGGCTTTCATGCAAAATTATATAATGAAATTCTCCTGCGTCTTGTTTTCATCTGGAAATTCTCAATGAAATACATTTGGTAGAAATTTTTTGTTTGTTGTGTTTTCTGAACTTTGGACATTGAAACTGAAAATGACCAAAATTGACCTTATTTTGCACAGGACACCAAAATGTTTTTGTAATTTTCATTCCCCTTGAAAGCATGAAACAGCATGATCAATCGTCACTTAATGTTCTATCCACCATGAGGTAAATAGCATCATCAAGTAACGGACTCGTTCATGAAACTACCTGAAAGACAAGTAGCTTGAATGCTAGCAAAAGTTAAGATCTTGAAAACACAGTAGTACTGAGCATTTGAGTACGGAGAGAAAAAAGTTACCAATGAATTAAATTTCCATATACAGTCACAATTCGCATATATTTGAATACCTTTCGGGGTCATCTGAAGTTGGCATGAGGGGAGTAATTAGATAGTACCCTTTCTCTGTCACTTCAGAAATGCTTTTGGAAAGTGGACCAACAAATATTTATTTATTTTCATCAAAAACTCCTTCGCCGAAAACCATCCTTGACTCCAACGATTGCAGGTCCTTTTTGGTGGGAGATAGGTTCACAAGTTTCATAGGTTCCATATCCAATCTCTTCTGCCGATATTCCAGCATGTTAAACTGAACAAGTAAAAAATAAAAGACAATCGTGGACAAACAATATTGGTGTTTATCTTGGCAAATGTCTTCCTCCTGATTTCATAAACACATACCATTGGGGTGAGTGCCCTGCACAATGCTTGGAAGCATGAGCGACTGGAAAATGCAAAAAATAAAAAGGATTTCCACAATTTGAAATTCTCCTCCTCTTTCTATTCATCTGTCCCCCCATTTTTTTCTCCAATCATCTGTCCCCCCATTTTCCCCAATTTCCAAACAGAGTCATATTGTACATAAAGCTACAAGAACCAAGCCCCCAGTGCTTCACCCATTAGATATTGTTGGAAATTAAACCAAATTTATTAGTGTTGTTATCTGAAAAAAGTTATGATCGTTGTTAAGTTTGAAGTGTCATAATTTGCAGTCTCTATTAAGTAGTGTTGTCTAGTTACTACGCTCTTAATGTCTTTAAGTTCCAATGTCGTTTAATTATCTTGTTAAAAAAAGTTAAGTCTTGTAATTCTATTTTCTAAGAGTGAAGAATATTGTGGCCTTCTCGTCTTCTCCTCCTCCGTTTTGTGAGTTGAGAGTCCTCACCTTCGAAATCTATCAAAAATCATCTATTGATCTTGTGCCTTTGACATTTTTTTTTCAACAAATTTGGTATCAAAGCTTGCGTTTTGATCATGGCTGCGATAAACAATCAGCTTCCTCTTCAATATCCTCGTCTTACCAAAGAAAATTATGGTAACTAGGCCGTTAGGATGAAAGCTTTACTCTGCACCTATGGTGTATGGGAACTTGTCAACACTGGCTACGAAGAGCTAGATGATGAAGCCACGTTGAATCAGAATTAGAGGAATGCCCTGGAGAAGACTCGAGTGAAAGATCAATATGCTTTGTCAATCATCTATCAAGCTCTAGATGATTCGATGTTTGAAAAAGTATCGAATGCCAAGACTGCTTAGGAAGCATGGGAGATATTGCGCAACACCCATCAAGGAATTGAGAAAGTTCAAAAGATTTGCCTTCAAACATTGAGAGACGAATTTGAGATGATTCAAATGAAAGAATTTGAATCGATTGCTGATTATTTCACATGAGTTTTGACGATTGTCAATCAGATGAAAAGAAATGGAGAAGATGTTGCGAATGTTCGTGTTGTCAAGAAAATACTTCGATCATTAGATATGAAGTACGGCCACATAGGTGTTGCCATCGAAGGATCTAAAGACCTGGATGCTATGTCAGTGGATGAACTTATGGGTTCATTACAAGCCCATGAAGAAACGTTTAGAAAGAAAAAGATTGAACCAGTGAAGGAAGTTCTCCAAACGCAATTAACCATTCGAGATGGGGAGCAAAGAAGAGATCCTATTCAAAAGAATTCCTATGCAAACTCGCTGGACAGATCGAGGTCGAGGCCAAGGTCGCTTTCAAGAAAGAGGACGTGGACGCAGCAGAGGAGATGTTCATCGAAATGATGATCGATACCAGTATCAAAGAAATGTCCGTGGTTGAGGAAGAAATTCAACAAGTCAACGGTATGACAAATCCAAAATTCGATGTTACCATTGCAATAAACTTGGCCATTATGCTTCTAATTGCTGAAATAAGGAAAGTAGCGGATCTAATGAAAATGTGAACTTGGTGAATGATACCGACCAAGCTCTTTTATTGGCGTTCAAAGAAGATGAAGGAGGCCAGAATGATACGTGGTATTTGGATACCGGTGCAAGCAATCATATGTGCGGGAGAAAGGAGATGTTCGCTAATTTGGATGAGACAATTAAAGGCAAAGTCTCTTTCGGTGATAACTCCAAAATTCTTGTTGAAGGCAAAGGTACAATTCTGATTCGCTTGAAGAATGGTGCCCGTCAATTTATCACAAATGTTCACTATGTTCCAAAAATGTCGAGTAATATTTTGAGTTTGGGACAACTCCTGGAGAAATGTTATACTATTCATATGAAAGATCTTAGCCTTGTGTTGAATGATCAGAATGATGAATTGATTGCAAATGTGAAGATGTCGAAAAACAAGATGTTTATTCTCAACATCAAGAATGAGATGTCTCAATGTCTGAAGACTTGCGTGGATGATCCTTCATGGCTATGGCATTTGAGGTTTGGCCATTTGAATTTTGGCGGACTCAGTTTGCTTTCTCGCAAGAAAATGGTATATGGTTTGCCACATATTGCTTATCCTGATTGATTATGTGAAGATTGTGTTATCGGTAAGCATTCCAGAACTAGTTTTCCAAAGGCGACAACTTATCGAGTGAAGAAGCCACTTGGGTTGATTCATTATGATGTGTGTGGTCCAATTACTCCTCATTCTTACAGCAATCATCGTTATTTTCTTACTTTTATTGATGACTTTACTCGACATACTTGGGTGTATTTTCTTAAAGAGATGACATAAATGTTCGAATATTTCAAGCAGTTCAAGAATCTAGCTGAGAAAGAAAGTTGCTATTTTATCAAGGCTTTGAGGATTGATCGTGGTGGAGAATTTACCTCAACCATATTTGATAAATTCTGCGAGAATCATGGCATTCAACGATTCTTGACGGCTCCATATTCTCCTCAACAAAACGGCGTAGCTGAACAGAAAAATAGAACCATTCTTGACATGGTTCGAAGCATGTTGAAGAGCAAAAAGTTGCCAAAGGAACTATGGGCTGAAGCTGTTTCATGTGCTATTTATCTTCGAAATCGATGTCTGACACATGTACTCGATGGTGTAACCCCTCAAGAAGCATGGACCGGGAGAAGACCAAGTGTTTTTGACTTGAGAATTTTTGGGAGCGTTGCTTATGCTCATGTCCCGGACCAGAAAAGATCAAAGCTAGAAGACAAGAGGAAAAAGCTCATCTTTATCGAGTATGATTCATCGTCAAAAGCCTATTGATTGTTTGATCTTAACAATTCGAAAGTGCATATAAGCAGAGATGTAAAGTTTGATGAAGATGGCATATGGGAAGACAATCCGAAGGTACAAGCAAATGCTCGTGGTGATGTTGATCAAACGAAGTTGACGGATCAGTCAACACCTTCTCCAATATTCTCTCCAAGTTCATCTTCAAATGATATTGATGAACCAATAGTGCCAAGATCGAGGAGATTATCCGATATTTATCAATCTACCGACAAGCTTCATCTTGTATGTTTACTTGCAGACAATGAACCACTTGTCTATGAGGATGTTGCCAAAGAAGGAAAATGGAGGAAAGCCATGAATGAAGAATTGAAGTTGTTGAGAAGAATCGAACATGGGAGCTTGTCGATCTCCCACGGGACAAGAAATCGATTGGTGTTAAATGGGTGTACAAGGTCAAGAAGAATGAGAAAGGTGAAGTAACAAGGCATAAGGCTAGAATAGTTGCAAAAGGGTACAAGCAAAAAGCTGGAATCGATTATGATGAAGTTTTTGCCCCTGTCATCCGCATGGAAACCATTAGATTGATCATTTCCATTGCTGCTCAATATAATTGGTGGATTTATCAAATGGGTGTCAAATCAGCATTTTTGAACGGCATCCTTGAAGAAGAAGTTTATGTTGATCAACCTAAATGGTTTGTTGTTAAAGGCCATGAAGACAAAGTGTTGAAGTTTAAGAAAGCTCTGTATGGGCTTAAGCAAGCACCAAGAGCATAGAATTCTAGAAATTGATGCATATCTCAAGTTAAATGGATTCGCTCAATGTCCATATGAACATGCACTCTATTTGAAGGAAGATAGAGGTGATGTTCTGATAGCTTGTTTATATGTTGACGGCCTTATTTTCACAGGAAATAATATGTTGATGATTGATGCCTTTAAAGCATCAATGGTGAAAGAATTTGAGATGACGGATAATGGTCTCATGAGTTATTTTCTTGGCATCGAAGTAAAGCAAAGTGCAGAGGGAATTTTTATTTCCCAGAAAGGATATGCAGAGAATGTCCTTGAAAAGTTTGACATGAAGGACTGTAATTCAGTTAATACACCAATGGAGTGTGGAACCAAGCTGTCGAAGTTTGATGATGGTGTTGATGTTGATTGGACATATTATAGAAGCCTGATTGGAAGTTTGTGATATCTGACATGCACGAGGCCAGATATCATGTACAGTGTTGGAATTGTGAGTTGATACATGGAGAAGCCAAAGTCATCTCATCTGAAAGCTGCGATAAGGATACTTCGATACATCAAAGGTACTATTACTAATGGTTTGCATTACTATCAATCTGAAACTTTTCAACTTAGAGCTTATTCGGATAGTGATTATGGTGGAGATATTGATGATCGAAAAAGCACTACATGCTTTGTATTTTTCTTGTGTGATACTGTTTTCACATGGTCATCAAAGAAGCAAATAGTGTTACTTGAAGCTGAATATGTAGTTGCATCATCATGTGTTTGTCATGCAATATGGCTGAGAAAACAGCTCAAAGACATTCATATGGAGCAGAAGAAAGCAACGGATATTTTTGTTGATAATGCTTATGCTATTGCCTTGGCGAAAAATCCAGTGTTTCATGAACGAAGTAAACATATCGATGTTCGATATCACTTCGTTCGAGAACAGGTTAAAGAGAATGAACTTGAAGTATTGCATGTGAAGACAGGAGATCAAGTCGCAGATATTTTTACCAAGCCTCTCAAGATCGATGCATTTCGGAAGTTCAAGAGCTTGCTTGGCATGATCAATGGAAGAGAATTTGGTTTAGGAGGGAGTGCTGGAAATTAAACCAAATTTATTAGTGTTGTTTTATGAAAAACGTTATGCTCGTTGTTAAGTTTGAAGTGTCGTAATTTGCAGTCTCTATTAAGTAGTGTTGTCTAGTTACTAGGCTCTTAATGTCTTTAAGTTCCAATTTCATTTAATTATCTTGTTAAAAAAAGTCAATTCTTGTAATTTTGTTTTCTAAGAGTGAAGAATATTGTGGCCTTCTCATCTTCTCCTCCTCCGTTTTGTGAGTTGAGAGTCCTTACCTTTGAAATCTATCAAAAATCATATATCGATCATGTGCATGTGACTTTTTTTTTTTCAATAGATATAGTGGTCCCGAAGAAAACATTTTGTTTTAGACTTCAGCTCCATTCCACTTTGAAAGAGCTAGTGCGTACACCTAAAAGGGGGTTAAATAGGTGTTCTTGCAAATTAGTGCGGAATTAGAATTTTTGCAAGATGTACCAAACAGAGATTAAGAAAAGAGAGTAGAAAGAAGAGTTGAACACAAACAGTTATAGCGGTTCGGCTTTTATTAAGCCTACGTCCACTCTCAGTCTGACAGCCAATGGGTTGGAATTCACTATGTTTCAAAAGAAATTACAAGATGGTGACCAGGCTTCACGAAGTAGTAAGATTTCTCTCTTTTGAGTATACGATGTGCACACTGACAAGTAAAGTAAAAAGCTCAGACTATGGAATTTTTCTCGTGCTTCTCCGTCTCTTTTCCACCAAGAGATAAGTCCCTTAAATACTTCCTCTGGCCCTGTTGACCGTTGCCACTTGCCAAAGAGGTTCTTCCAATCAAATCGTTAGAGAGAATCAATCAAGGGATCTCGAGCTGTTTTAGAAACCAATGAGAGAAGGCTTCGATCCTGATCGCCCATACAATCAGTATCACTACCTCCTAAGTATGAAAACTTTCTCAAGATACTTGTCTTCCGGTCAATCAAAACATTCCATAAATAATAGGATATACGACCGAACAAACAGCCCACCAAACTATCCAAAAATATCTCGTTTTGATACGTCAATATACTTCATGGATATGACCGAGATAAGATACTAGTGAGATCGTCTTTTGGATTTGGCAATTAATACTCTTAAATGAGAGATATGAGTAATAAGCTGAAATTGTGAGAAAACCTGTTCCAGAACATATATGATCTTCCAGACGATGTATGTTCTACCAGACTGTATATGTTCTGCCACATATTAGACGGTATATGTTCTGCCATATATCAGACAGTATATGTTATGCCATTGGATATATGTTCTGTCTTAGTATAGAAGATGCGAGATAACTCCTGCGAATGTACTTGTGTTTTGTCAACTTCAAAACTATAAGAAGAGATTCTCCAACAATCTCCCTCTTTTTGAAGATGACAAAACAACCTTGCAGTTTTGATAAACAATCCATACAAAACCTGTAGTAGAAATCAAACAACCATCTATGAACATAGAAACGTGTCAGTTTGTCATTAATAAGCAGTTCATGCAAAACAACCAAGTATCACACATTAGTTGTTGATCCAAAAACCAAGCAAACCAGAGTAGTTAGTGTTGGAGAATCTCTTCTTATAGTTTTGAAGTTGACAAAACACAAGTACATTCGCAAGAGTTATCTCGCATCTTCTGTACTAAGACAAACCATATATCCAATGGCAGAACATATACTGTCTGATATGTGGCAGAACATATATAGTCTAGTAGAACATACATCGTCTGGAAGATCATATATGTTCTGGAATAGGTTTTCTCACAATTTCAACGTATTACTCATATCTCTCGTTTAAGAGTATTAATTGCCAAATCCAAAAGACGATCTCACTGGTATCTTATCTCGATCATATACATGAAGTATATTGACTTATTAAAATGAGATATTTTTGGATAGTTTGGTAGGCTGTTTGTTCGGTCATATATCCTATTATTTATGGAATGTTTTGATCGACCGGAAGACAAGTATCTTGAGAAAGTTTTCATACTTGGAAAGTAGTGATACTGATTGTATGGGCGATCAGGATCAAAGCCCTCTCTCCTTGATTTCTAAAATAGCTCGAGATCCCTTGATTGATTCTCTCCAACAGTTTGATTGGAAGAACCCATTTGGCAAGTGGCAATGGTCAACAGGGCTATAGGAAGTATTTAAGGGACTTATCTCTTGGTGGAAAAGAGACAGAGAAGCACAAGAAAAATTCCATAGTCTGAGCTTTTTACTTTACTTGTCAGTGTGCACATTGTATACTCAAAAGAGAGAAATCCTACTGCTTCGTGAAGCATGGTCACCATCTTGTAATCTCTTTTGAAACATAGTGAATTCCAGCCCATTGGTTGTCAGACCGAGAGTGGACGTAAGCTTGATAAAAGCCGAACCACTATAACTGTTTGTGTTCAACTCTTCTTTCTACTCTATGATTTTAATCTCTATTTGGTATATCTTGCAAAAATTCTAATTCTGCACTAATTTGCAAGAACACCTATTCAACCCCTCTTCTAGGTGTACGCACTAACTCTTTCAATTGGTATCAGAGCACAGTAGCTTGTTTTATTGAAGTGTTTTCACTTCAAAGCTTAAAGATCTATGGCTAGTGCAGTTGCTCCAGGGTTGATGGAAGGACAGAGTCACACCAGACCTCCTTACTTCGATGGAAAGGATTACAACATTTGGAAGAATAAGATGAAGGCTTTCCTACGATCTAAGGATCCTTTGGAATGGGATGTAGTCAATAGAGGAATTATTCCTAAAAGTGAAGACGATGCTGAAGTTAGAGGTTTGTCACAAGTTGAATTGTCAAGGAGACAGGCTCTTGATGCTAGAGCTATTTACTCTCTTTATTGTGCCTTATCTCCTATTGAGTATAATCGAATTTCTTCTTGTGAAACAGCAAAAGAAGTCTGGGACAGACTCAACATCACATTTGACGGGATTGATCGTGTAAAAGAGACAAGAATAAACATTCTGCTTGGACAGTATGAAGCTTTCAAAATGAAAGCATGAGAATCTATTCCTGATATGTTCAGTCAGTTCACAGAACTTGTAAATGGCTTAGCATATCAAGGACAACCAATTACGGAACCAATGAAGATCAACAAACTGTTACGAGCTCTTTCCAAGGAGTGGGATCATATCAAGACGTCTATCAGAGAGACTCAGAGAATTCAACCACTCTCAGTAGACGAGCGAGTTGGAACACTTCAATCCTATGAAGTTGAAAGAACTGATGAGAACGAGGATTTGAAAGGTAAGAAGTCAATTGCTTTAAAGACTAATGCTGATTCTGATGATGCAGGGTCTGACGGCTATTTAGATGATGAAGAAATGGCACTCTTTATCAAAAGATTCAAGAAGCTGAACAAGAAGGGAAGAAAGTTTAGAAGATCAATCTTTCAAAAGAAACAACCCGAGGAGAATGAATCAAACGGAGATTTGATATGTTTTAATTGTCACAAGAAGGGAAATATCAAGCCAAATTGTCCTTTACTCAAGGAAAAGAGGGGGAGAAATGACAAATACAAGAAAGCTCTAAAGGCCGAAACATGGAGTGACACTGATTGTGAAGATAGTGATGAAGAGTATGCCCAAATTTGTTTCATGGCTAATTTGAATTCAGATTCATACTCGGATCAAGATTCAGACTTAGACTCAGAACATAATGATTAGGTTAGAATTCCTACCAAAGTGTCCAGATATATTGATGAATTATGTTCGAACTTAGAATCATTTCTCAAAAGAGTCTCTGAGCTGAAAAAGGAGAACTTGAGGCTTAAGCAACAAGAAACATTCTGGAAAAATAAAGCTAAAATTTCTAAAAAGGATTTATCTGATTTAAAGGAAAAATCAGAGTCTCTTAAGGAAGAAAATCTTTGTTTGAAAACAGATATTTCAAATGTTTCTTGAAAGTTTTCCATTGGATCTGAAAAACTTGAGAAAATTCTTTCTATCCAAAGACCATATTTCAACAAAGCCGGTCTTGGTATGACTTCTGAAACTAAGCCTTTAATTGATTTTCCAAAGGTAAAGGAAAGACTCAAAAATAGACTTCCTAAAAAGATTTATAAAAATCATTTCCAAAAGGTTTTTGTAAAACCTGTTGAGAAGAGTCCTCCCGATCATTTGAATGTCAACTCAGAGACAGAACTATCTATTAAGTGGAAAAATATTGGAAACTATCTTGCAAAATCTCTATTTTGTACTAACACTGTAGGACCCAAGAAAGTTTGGGTACCAAAGAAAACTTGCGTTTTGCTGCTTTTCACAGGTCTCGAACAGAATCAAGTGGTATCTATATAGTGGTTGTTCAAGACATATGACTGGTGATTCTAAATGCTTCACAAACCTAATCAGAATGAATGGAGGAAAGGTTTCCTTGGAGGTAAAGGAAAAGGAAAAATTATAGGGCTTGGGACAATCAACATTGGAAGCTTGATCATCAACAATGTTTCTCTTGTGAAAGGACTAAAGTACAATCTATAGAGTATTAATCAACTCTGTGATGCCGGATACAAAATTACTTCCAAGAAGACATATGTTCTGGTATAAGTGAAGACAACCTATAATCATTTACTAGCCGACGACATGGTAACATCTATCTTCTGGATATGAATTTGGTTCAATCAAAATGTCTTGTTTCAATTCAGGACGAAGCCAATCTTTGGCATAGAAGATTGGGACATGCCAATCTTAAACAGATTGCTAAGATTTCTACCAAGAGACTTGTTTGTGGACTTCCCAAGCTACCCTTCCGTAAATCAGATCCTTGCACACCATGCATTTTGGGAAAACAAATAAGGACTTCTTTTAAATATGTTAAACACATATCTTCTGATCGTGTTCTGCAACATATTCATATGGATCTATTTGGACCAACAAGAACTCAGAGTCTGGGAGGTAAATCTTATTGTCTGGTAATGGTGGATGACTACTCTCATTTTACTTGGGTTTACTTCTTAGCAAACAAGTCAGAAACATTTAATTACTTCTCTAAGTTTGCTAAGGCTGTTCAGAATGAAAAAGGATATCTAATCTCTAAGATACATTTTGATCATGGAAAGGAGTTTGAAAATAATGATTTTACTAAGTTTGTGATGATCTTGGCATTCAACATATTTTTTCCTCACCCTATACTCCACAACAAAATGGAGTAGTAGAAAGGAAAAACAGATCACTTCAAGAGATGGGCATAACATTGCTAATTGGAGGTAATATCTCATCTTGTTTTTGGGCAGAAGCTGTTTCAACCACTTGTTTTGTCATTAACAGGGTTTTTCTAAGACCAGTTCTTGAAAAGACTCCATACGAACTTCTCAAAGATAAGAAATCGAATGTTTCTTACTTTCATGTGTTTGGATGTAAATGCTTCATTTTGAAGAATATTTCTGACAATATTGGAAAATTTGATGAAAGATCAGATGAAGGAATTTTTCTAGGATATTCTACCTCTAGCAAAGCTTACAGAATTTTCAACAAGAAATCTTATAAGGTAGAAGAATCTATTAATGTCAGGTTTGATGAAGGCGTGCAAAATCAGTCAAATATACCTCAAATTGAAGAATCAGACATGCTCTCAGAACATACACGTTTTGCTCCTCCAGAAGATACACCGAACTACTCAGAACATTCTGAGGAAGGAGAAACATCAAATTTCCGAACCCAAAGGAATTGGAAACATAAATCTAGTCATCCAACTGATCTAATCATTGGATATCTTGAAGAAGGTATTCGAACTAGATCAAAACGTTTCGTACTACCTGAAGACCATGAAGAATCAAGTGCCATTGCCTTAATATCAGAGATTGAACCTAAGAAGGTAGATGAAGCCTTGATAGACGATAGCTGGATAGAAGCAATGCAAGAGGAACTGAGACAGTTTGCTATCAATGATGTTTGGGAATTGGTTCCTAAACCCAAAGATAAGTCTATCATAGGAACTAAGTAGGTCTTCAAAAACAAAATGGATGAAGAAGGGAACATGGTCAGAAACAAAACAAGACTTGTGGCTAAAGGATACACTCAAGAAGAAGGGATACACTATGATGAAACCAACGCACTTGTTGCAAGGTTAGACGCCATTAGACTTTTACTTGCTTTTGCTTGTTCTAACAATTTCAGGTTATTTCAAATGGATGTGAAGAGTGCATTCTTGAATGGATTTATCCAAGAAGAAGTCTATGTTGAACAACCTCCTGGACTTGAAGATCCAAAGTATCCCAATTCTATTTACAAGCTGAAGAAGGCCTTGTATGGTCTGAAACAAGCACCTCGAGCCTGGTATGAACGACTTAGTAATTTCCTGATTAAAAGTGATTTTGACAAAGGTAAAGTTGACACTACATTGTTCATCAAGAGAAAAGGTAAAGACTTCCTATTAGTTTAGATTTATGTAGACGATATTATCTTTGGATCTTCTAATGAAAGTCTTTGCAAGAAATTTTCAAGTGATATGCAGAATGAGTTTGGGATGAGCATGATGGGTGAACTTACTTTCTTCATGGGACTTCAAGTCAAACAACAGAAGGAAGTGATATTTGTTCATCAAGAGAAGTACGCAAAGGATATTGTTAAAAAGTTTGGTCTGGAAAACTGCAAGAAGACAGACACTCCAATGGCTACCACCTCCAAACTTAAGAAGGATGATGAAGGAAAAAGAGTTGATCAGAAACTTTATCGAAGCATGATTGGGTCACTTCTTTACCTTACTGCTTCTCATCTTGACATTCTATTTAGTTTGTGCATGTGTGCTAGATATCAATCAAATCCCAAAGAATCACACTTGTTCGCAGTTAAACGTATTATCAGATATATTTCCAGTACTTCTAAGTTCAGTCTATGGTATACCAAGGAAGAGAACTTCACTCTAATTGGCTACTCAGATGCAGATCATGCAAGATGTAAAATCAACAGGAAAAGCACTTCTGGAACATGCCAACTTCTAGGGAGTCGTCTTATCTCTTGGCTATCCAGAAAGCAGCATACTGTTGCCCTCTCTACAGTTGGATCTGAATATGTGGCTCTCGGGAGTTGTTGCTCTCAAATTCGATGGATGAGACAATAGTTGCTAGACTTTGGTATCGAGAAATATTGTGTGGATATTCGCTGTGACAGCACAAGTGCAATAAACCTTACTAAAAATTCGATTATGCATTCAAGGGCCAAGCATATCGAGATTCGGCACCATTTTATTAGAGATCATGTGCAAAAGAAAGATGTCTGAATTACATTTGTTGAGTCTCAGAATCAACTTGCATATATTTTCACCAAACCTCTGAACCGATGGCTGTTCGAATCCATTCGAGGTCAATTGAACATTCTCTCCTTATAGTCTACATGATAGACGGTGTACATAGCACGTGCCTTGCAGTTGTTCAGATTCTTCCAGCCAACCAGGTATTTGTTTATTTGTTTTTTTTTTGAAATGGTAAGTTTTCTATCAATATTCACACCTTTTTGGTCTTATATCGTGTCCTACCTTAACTGCAATTTATAGTTTTTTTTTCCAAAATTTGTTTGGAGAAACTGATCAGTTCTTTCCTTTTCTATGAAACTCTCCTTCTTGGTTGAATAGATTTCTCTTGCAAAAGCAAAACTTTCCCTCGTCGTTCAAAGCTTTCACTTTTCCTCAAGAAAAATTTCCTCCTCTGTTTTTGCACTTATCAATCGTCAAACACAATGTCTCCTCCACGGAAATCTTCCAGAATCGCTCAGAAAGGGTTCGGCTCATCTGGTGGACCAACACATTTTTATCTTATTGAAGATGATGCTCCATCTTCAGCCTCTCCAGTTGCTCCACAAACTGCCGTCTCACCACCATCGGAGGTAATCAGTGCTCAATTTATTTAAAGCTGCAGTACTAGGGCTATATACAATGCTTATCTCGAACTGAAGAGGACCAACACTCCTCTGGCTATTTTAACCACTTACTTGAAAGGGGGCGGTTTTCCAAATGAGCATTAGTTCTTGACGCATGTTGAAGCCATGGGGTTTGCGCCAAAAGGGGCTACTGATGAGGCTAGAAAAAACTTTCCTTTGGACCTGGCCATTAGTTTTCCTGAGAGGTTTGAGGCTTGGGATGAAGATGAGAAACTTTATAATCAGTTTAAGCCAGTGAAAGGTGTTGCGGTGGATTTGCCTGGAAATGCACAAAAGCTGTTTTGATCTAGAGTTCATAAGGATTCTTATGATCGTATGTTGGACCGAGGGGTAATGAATCCTAGGACTGTCGACTTTGATTTTTTGGACTCTATCAAAGTAAAGTTGCGTTTGGAGAAGTCAGTGTTGGCGATTGATTCCTTCAAGATTGTTCGTTCTCCTGCTCCTTAATAATTTTTGTTTTCAATGTCAAAAAGGGGGAGAAAATAACAGTTTTGAGTTTTTGGATGTTTTTAGTGTTTGGTGATTGGATTGAATTACTTAGTTCCTAACTGAAAGAGCCAGTGCATACACCTAGAAGGGGGGTTGAATAGGTGTTCTTGCAAATTCGTGCGGAATTAGAATTTTTGCAAGATGGACCAAACAGAGATTAAGAACATAGAGTAGAGAGAAGAGTTGAACACAAATAGTTATAGTGGTTTGGCTTTTATCAAGCCTACGTCCACTCTCAGTCTGACAGCCAATGGGCTGGAATTCACTATGTTTCAAAAGAGATTACAAGATGGTGACCTGGCTTCATGAAGCAGTAGGATTTCTCTCTTTTGACTATACGATGTGCACACTGACAAGTAAAGTAAAAAGCTCAGACTATGGAATTTTTCTCGTGCTTCTTCGTCTCTTTTCCACCAAGAGATAAGTCCTTTAAATACTTCCTCTGGCCCTGTTGACCGTTGCTACTTGCCAAAGAGGTTCTTCCAATCAAACCGTTGGAGAGAATCAATCAAGCGATCTTGAGCTATTTTAGAAACCAAGGAGAGAGGGCTTCGATCCTGATCGCCCATACAATCAGTATCACTACCTTCCAAGTATGAAAACTTTCTCAAGATACTTGTCCTTCGGTCGATCAAAACATTCCATAAATAATAGGATATATGACCGAACAAATAACCCACCAAACTATCCAAAATATCTCGTTTTGATAAGTCAATATACTTCATGGATATGACCGAGATAAGATACCAGTGAGATCATCTTTTGGATTTGGCAATTAATACTTTTAAGCGAGAGATATGAGTAATAAGCTGAAATTGTGAGAAAACCTATTCCAGAACATATATGATCTTCCAAATGATGTATGTTCTACCAGTCAATATATGTTCTGCCACATATTAGACGGTATATGTTCTGCCATATATCAGACGGTATATGTTCTACCATTGGATATATGTTATGTCTTAGTACAGAAGATGCGAGATAACTCCTGCGAATGTACTTGTGTTTTGTCAACTTCAAAACTATAAGAAGAGATTCTCCAACAATTTTCCCCTTTTTTAAGATGACAAAACAACCCTACAGTTTTGATAAACAATCCATACAAAACCTATAGCAGAAATCAAATATCCATGTATGAACATAGAACCATGTCAGTCTGCCATTAATAAGCAGTTTATGCAAAACAACCAAGTATCACACATTAGTTGTTGATCCAAAAACCAAGCAAACCAGAGTAGTTAAGAACTAAGTAATTCAATCCAATCACCAAACACTAAAAACATCCAAAAACTCAAAACTGCTCTTTTCTCCCCCTTTTTGACATCGAAAAAAAAGTTGTTAAGGAGCAGGAGAACGAACAATCTTGAAGGAATCAATCACCAACACTGACTTCTCCAATCACTGAATATCTTGTTGGCACTCATCCTTGACCTGAACAAAATCACTATGGGTGAACACTTGAGCAAGACGAAGATCAACCGAGGTCTTGAACTCATGGAAAGCAGTAAGAAACTTGGACTGGTTGGCCTGAAGGTCTGTCTGAGCATGCAAGATTTGGGGAAGCAAGGCAGAATCAACAATACTGGTTTGATCAGAGGTCATAGGAGTTTCAGATGTAGGTGGAGGAACTGCCAAGGGAGGAATATCTGTAGGAAGTTCGGAGGAAGGAAATTCCGAAGGAATCTCTAAAGGAGGATATGCTGAGGGACGTTCAGGAGGAAGAATGTCAGAGGGATGTTCTGAAGGAACCTTTGACACTCCAATGTCAGCAAGTGAGGGTGAAGAAATCCTTGTACGAACTCCCCCTGCATCCAAGCTAGGTAAGGGTGTGGTATGAGAAGACATATCCTTGGCAGGACCCTTAACTGGTACAGTGTCCCTCGCCATTTTTTCTAAATGTCCTGCCGAAAAACCAACTTCATCATCAGAAGAACTTAAGTGCACTTGCCTTTGAGGAGTATCCTTCTGTGCCTCCCCCTCAACCTCTTCATCAATGTAATCATCAATTTCCTTCTCCAGGCTGGCATCATCACCGGCTATATCTGCAGACAATCTCTCTTCACTACTTGTTTCATCTCGAAGTAAAGTGCGTCCCTTTTTGGGAGAAGGCTCAACCAAAGGAGCCTTCCTTTTCCTCTTAGCTGCTGAGGAACTAGCCTTAGAGGCAGAGGATCCAGTTTGGCCAATCAGAAGGTCTGGCAACCTCATCTATGCAATCATAGTCTTTTCAATGATAGAGATCGGAAGTGATTTTTTGCAAAGTTGAGACGGAAGAGAAATTTTGAATTGACTAAAGATTTTCGTGATTAACCCTGCATAAGGTAATTGTCCTTTGTCCTTTTGAGCAGCACGATAAATTTGGAAAAGGATGATAAAAGGAAGATTGATAATCCTATCATGAAGCATTCCATGCATGATCCTGGTTTCTGTCGTGGAGACATCTGCTTTGGATGCTGCCTTTGGTCTTAAGCAATTTATCAGGATTTTGTGGAGGATAATGCTGGTTGGGTCATATGTGAATACCCTAGCACACCTTCAGAAGATTTATCCTTAGACAGAAATTCGATCGCATCACCATCAGAGACTTCAATAGGAAAGAACCGAGTTTTTGAAACTCCAATAATGTCAGTCAGATCATCAACATCTACTGTAAAGTTTTGATTTTTAACAAAGAATTGAGAGAGTGACGATTTGGAAATGACAAATTGGAGTAAAAATAGGCTGTGAGTTCCAAATGAGCAGGAGCAGAGCCAGAGCAAAATTTCTCTATTTTCAGAATCTGAAACACCAATCGCAACTTTACTTAGATAGAGTCCAAAAAATCAAAGTCAACAGTCCTAGGATTCATCACCCTTCGGTCCAACATACGATCATAAGAATCCTTATGAACTCTAGATCGAAACAACTTTTGTGCATTTCCAGGCAAATCCGCAGCAATACCTTTCACTAGCTTAAACTGATTATAAAGTTTCTCATCTTCATCCCGAGCCTCAAACCTCTCAGGAAAACTAATGGTCAGGTCCAAAGAAAAGTTTTTTCTAGCCTCATCAATAGCCCTTTTTGGTGCAAACCCCATGACTTCAACATGCGTCAAGAACTTATGCTCATTTGGAAAACCGGCCCTTTTCAAGTAAGTGGTTAAAATAGGCAGAGGAGTGTTGGTCCTTTTTAGTTCGAGATAAGCATTGTATATAGCCCTAGTACTGTGGCTTTGAATAGGTTGAGCATTGATTACCTCCAATGGTGGTGAGACGACAGTTTGTGGAGTAACCGGGGAGGTTGAAGATGGAGCATCATCTTCAGTAAGATCAAAATGTGTTGGTCCACCAGATGAGCCGAACCCATTTTGAGAGATTCTGGAAGATTTCCGTGGAGGAGACATTGTGTTTGACGATTGATTCGTGCAGAAACAGAGGAGGAAAATTTTCTTGAGGAAAAGTGAAAGCTTTGAATGATGAGGGAAAGTTTTGCTTTTGCAAGAGAAATCTATTCGACCAAGAAGGAGAGTTTGATAGAAAAGGAAAGAACTAATCGGTTTCTTCAAACAAATTTTGGAAAAAAAACTGTAAATTGCAGTTAAGGCAAGACATGATATAAGACCAAAAAGGTGTGAATATTGATAGAAAACTTACCATTTCAAATAAACAAATAAACAAATACCTGGTTGGCGGGAAGAGTCTGAACAATTGCAAGGCACGTGCTATGTGCACTGTCTATCATTTAGACTATAAGGAGAGAATGTTCAATTGACCTCGAATGGATTCGAACACCGTCGGTTCAGAGGTTTGGTGAAAATATATGCGAGTTGATTCTGAGACTCAACAAATGTAATTCAGACATCTTTCTTTTGCACACGATCTCTAATAAAATGGTGTCGAATCTCGATATGCTTGGCCCTTGAATGCATAATCAGATTTTTAGTAAGGTCCATTGCACTTGTGCTGTCACAGCGAATTTTCACACAATATTTCTTAATACCAAAGTCTAGCAACTGTTGTCTCATCCATAGAATTTGAGAGCAACAACTCCTGAAAGCCACATATTCAGATCCAGCTGTAGAGAGGGCAATAGTATGCTGCTTTCTGGATAGCCAAGAGATAAGACGAGTCCCTAGAAGTTGGCATGTTCCAGAAGTGCTTTTCCTGTTGATTTTACATCCTGCATGATCTGCATTTGAGTTGCCAATTAGAGTGAAGTTCTCTTCCTTGGGATACCATAGACCGAATTTAGAAGTACTGGAAATATATCTGATAATACGTTTAACTGCGGACAAGTGTGGTTCTTTGGGATTTGATTGATATCTAGCACACATGCACACACTAAATAGAATGTCAGGACAAGAAGCAGTAAGGTAAAGAAGTGACCCGATCATGCTTCGATAAAGTTTTCGATCAACTCTTTTTCCTTCATCATCCTTCTCAAGTTTGGATGTGGTAGCCATTGGAGTGTCTGTCTTCTTGCAGTTTTCCAGACCAAATTTTTTAACAATATCCTTTGCGTACTTCTCTTGATGAACAAATATCCCTTCCTTCTGTTGTTTGACTTGAAGTCCCGGGAAGAAGGTAAGTTCACCCATCATGCTCATCTCAAACTCATTCTGCATATCACTTGAAAATTTCTTGCAAATGCTTTCATTAGAAGATCCAAAGATAATATCGTCTACATAAATATGAACTAATAGGAAGTCTTTACCTTTTCTCTTGATGAACAATGTAGTGTCAACTTTACCTTTGTCAAAATCACTTTTAATCAGGAAATTACTAAGTCGTTCATACCAGGCTCGAGGTGCTTGTTTCAGACCATACAAGGCCTTCTTCAGCTTGTAAATAGAATTGGGATACTTTGGATCTTCAAATCCAGGAGGTTAATCAACATAGACTTCTTCTTGGATAAATCCATTCAAGAATGCACTATTCACGTCCATTTGAAATAACCTGAAATTGTTAGAACAAGCAAAAGCAAGTAAAAGTCTAATGGCTTCCAACCTTGCAACAGGTGCGTAGGTTTCATCATAGTCTATCCCTTCTTCTTGATTGTATCCTTTAGCCACAAGTCTTGCTTTGTTTTTGACCACGTTCCCTTCTTCATCCATTTTATTTCTGAAGACCCACTTAGTTCCTATGATAGACTTATCTTTGGGTTTAGGAACCAATTCCCAAACATCATTGATAGCAAACTGTCTCAGTTCCTTTTGCATTGCTTCTATCCAGCTATCATCTGTCAAGGCTTCATCTACCTTCTTAGGTTCAATCTCTGAGATTAAGGCAATGACACTTGATTCTTCATGGTCTTCAAGAAGTACGAAACGTTTTGATCTAGTTCGAATACCTTCTTCAAGATCTCCAATGATTAGATCAGTTGGATGACTAGATTTATGTTTCCAATTCCTTTGGGTTCGGAAATTTGATGTTTCTCCTTCCTCAGAATGTTCTGAGTAGTTTGGTGTATCTTCTGGAGGAGCAGAACGTGTATGTTCAGAGAGCATGTCTGATTCTTCAATTTGAGGTATATTTGACTGATTTTGCACGCTTTCATCAAACCTGACATTAATAGATTCTTCTACCTTATGAGATTTCTTGTTGAAAATTCTGTAAGCTTTGCTAGAGGTAGAATATCCCAAAAAAATTCCTTCATCTGATCTTTCATCAAATTTTCCAATATTGTCAGAAATATTCTTCAGAATGAAGCATTTACATCCGAACACATGAAAGTAAGAAACATTCGGTTTCTTATCTTTGAGAAGTTCGTATGGAGTCTTTTCAAGAATTGGTCTTAGAAAAACCCTATTAATGACATAACAAGCGGTTGAAACAGCTTCTGCCCAAAAACAAGATGAGATATTACCTCCAATTAGCAATGTTCTGGCCATCTCTTGAAGTGATCTGCTTTTCCTTTCTACTACTCCATTTTGCTGTGGAGTACAAGGTGAGGAAAAGATATGTTGAATGCCAAGATCATCACAAAACTTAGTAAAATCATTATTTTCAAACTCCTTTCCATGATCAGAATGTATCTTAGAGATTAGATATCATTTTTCATTCTGAACAGCTTTAGCAAACTTAGAGAAGTAATGAAATGTTTCTGACTTGTTTGCTAAGAAGTAAACCCAAGTAAAACGAGAGTAGTCATCCACCATTACCAGACAATAAGATTTATCTCCCAGACTCTGAGTTCTTGTTGGTCCAAATAGATCCATATGAATATGTTGCAGAACACGATCAGAAGATATGTGTTTAACAGATTTAAAAGAAGTCCTGATTTGTTTTCCCAAAATGCATGGTGTGCAAGGATCTGATTTACGAAAGGGTAGCTTGGGAAGTCCACGAACAAGTCTCTTGGTAGAAATCTTAGCAATCTGTTTAAGATTGGCATGTCCCAATCTTCTATGCCAAAGATTGGTTTCGTCCTGAATTGAAACAAGACATTTTGATTGAACCAAATTCATATCCAGAAGATAGATGTTACCATGTCGTCGGCCAATAAATGATTGTAGGCTATCTTCACTTGTACCAGAACATATGTCTTCTTGGAAGTAAATTTTGTTTCCGGCATCATAGAGTTGACTAATACTCAACAGATTGTACTTTAGTCCTTTCACAAGAGAAACATTGTTGATGATCAAGCTTCCAATGTTGACTGTCCCAAGCCCTATAATTTTTCCTTTTCCTTTACCTCCAAGGAAACCTTTCCTCCATTCATTCTGATTAGGTTTGTGAAGCATTCAGAATCACCAATCATATGTCTTGAACAACCACTATCTAGATATCACTTGATTCTGTTCGAGACTTGTGAAAAGCAGCAAAACTCAAGTTTTCTTTGGTACCCAAACTTTCTTGGGTCCTACAGTGTTAGTACAAAACAGAGATTTTGCAAGATAGTTTCCAATATTTTTCCACTTAATAGAACGTTCTGTCTTTGAGCTGACATTCAAATGATTGGGAGGACTCTTCTCAATAGGTTTTACAAAAACCTTTTGGAAATGATTTTATAAATCTTTTTAGGAAGTCTATTTTTGAGTCTTTCCTTTACCTTTGGAAAATCAATTAAAGGCTTAGTTTCAGAAGTCATACCAAGACCGGCTTTGTTGAAATATGGTCTTTGGATAGAAAGAATTTTCTCAAGTTTTTCAGATCCAATGGAATTCTGGACACTTTGGTAGGAATTATAACCTGATCATTATGTTCTGAGTTTGAGTCTGAATCTTGATCCGAGTCTGAATCTGAATTCGAATTAGCCATGAAACAAATTTAGGCATACTCTTCATCACTATCTTCACAATTAGTGTTACTCCATGTTTCGGCCTTTAGAGCTTTCTTGTATTTTTCATTTCTCCCCCTCTTTTCCTTGAGTAAAGGACAATTTGACTTGATATGTCCCTTCTTGTGACAATTAAAACATATCAAATCTCCGTTTGATTCATTCTCCTCAGGTTGTTTCTTTTGAAAGATTGATCTTCTAAACTTTCTTCCCTTCTTGTTCAGCTTCTTGAATCTTTTGATGAAGAGTGCCATTTCTTCATCATCTAAATAGCCGTCGGACCCTGCATCATTAGAATCGGCATTAGTCGTTAAAGCAATTGACTTCTTACCTTTCAAATCCTCGTTCTCATCAGTTCTTTCAACTGCATAGGATTGAAGTGTTCCAACTAGCTCGTCTATTGAGAGTGGTTGAATTCTTTGAGTCTCTCTGATAGACGTCTTGATATGATCCTACTCCTTGGAAAGAGCTCGTAACAGTTTGTTGATCTTCATTGGTTCCGTAATTGGTTGTCCTTCATATGCTAAGCCATTTACAAGTTCTATGAACCGACTGAACATATCATGAATAGATTCTCCTGCTTTCAATTTGAAAGCTTCATACTGTCCAAGCATAATGTTTATTCTTGTCTCTTTTACATGATCAGTCCCTTCAAATGTGATGTTGAGTCTGTCCCAGATTTCTTTCGCTATTTCACAAGAAGAAATTCAATTATACTCAATAACAGATAAGGCACAATAAAGAGAGTATATAGCTCTAGCATCAAGAGCCTGTCTTCTTGACAATTCAGCTTGTGACAATCCTCTGACTTCAGCATCATCTTCACTTTTAGGAATAATTCCTCTATTGACTACATCCCATTCCAAAGGATCCTTAGATCGTAGGAAAGCCTTCATCTTATTCTTCCAAATGTTGTAATCCTTTCCATCGAAGTAAGGAGGTCTAGTGTGACTCTGTCCTTCCATCAACCCTGGAGCAACTACACTAGCCATAGGTCTTTAAGGTTTGAAGTAAAAACACTTCAATAAAATAAGCTACCGTGCTCTGATACCAATTGAAAGAGCTAGTGCGTACACCTAAAAGGGGGTTGAATAGGTGTTCTTGCAAATTAGTGCGGAATTAGAATTTTTGCAAGATGTACCAAACAGAGATTAAGAACAGAGAGTAGAGAGAAGAGTTGAACACAAGCATTTATAGTGGTTCGGCTTTTATCAAGCCTACGTCCACTCTCGGTCTGACAGTCAATGGGCTGGAATTCATTATGTTTCAAAAGAGATTACAAGATGGTGACCAGGCTTCACGAAGCAATAGGATTTCTCTCTTTTGACTATACGATGTGCACACTGACAAGTAAATTAAAAAGCTCATACTATGGAATTTTTCTCGTGCTTCTCCGTCTCTTTTCCACCAAGAGATAAGTCCCTTAAATACTTCCTCTGGCCCTGTTGACCGTTGCTACTTGCCAAAGAGGTTCTTCCAATCAAACTGTTGGAGAGAATCAATCAAGGGATCTCGAGTTGTTTTAGAAACCAAGGAGAGAGGGCTTCGATCCTGATCGCCCATACAATCAGTATCACTACCTTCCAAGTATGAAAACTTTCTCAAGATACTTGTCCTTCGGTCGATCAAAACATTCCATAAATAATAGGATATATGACCGAACAAACAGCCCACCAAACTATCCAAAAATATCTCGTTTTGATAAGTCAATATACTTCATGGATATGACAGAGATAAGATACCAGTGAGATCGTCTTTTGGATTTGGCAATTAATACTCTGAAACGAGAGATATGAGTAATAAGCTGAAATTGTCAGAAAACCTATTCCAAAACATATATGATCTTCCAAACGATGTATGTTCTACCATACTGTATATGTTCTGCCACATATCAGACGGTATATGTTCTGCCATTGGATATATGGTCTGTCTTAGTACAGAAGATGCAAGATAACTCCTGCGAATGTACTTGTGTTTTGTCAACTTCAAAACTATAAGAAGAGATTCTCTAACACGCTTAATGTTTAATATTGTAATATCTGGCCAACCAAAATCCTCACTTGGCCTGATTAGGAAGACCATTTCTTCATGGAGTATTGTATAAATCGTGCAATCCATTATACTGTTATTTATGCTCAGCACTAGGGCAAAAACTCTTTCTTTCTCCAGTCTGTCGTCTCCAACAAAATCAAAACTTCCACACGAGGTTACATAATGGTACGTGACGTTCTAGTTTACACGTTACACCTAAAAGACATAGTGAGTAGAGTTAAATTGACACTATTATAAACTACCCTCTAATATGATAAAACTACGCAACCCGCTGCACTTCTGTTTCTTTGTGTTCTTTGACAAAAGTGGAAGAATCAGGAACAAGGATAAAGGGTATTTCAGGTGCATACAAAGGGTGAGACAACATGACAAAAGCAACTACGAGCAAAATTTATGAATAAGTTTTGGGAACTATGGCACTTTTTTAAAGAGTTAAGTGGTGTTTAGGCTAATTTTTGTGCACTTCATGTGGTCCACCATCTTTAATAATCTTAAGAGTGCATTCTTCCATGTCGGCCTAATGTACTTAGGACCTTATTTTCCAGAATGCTTCCAACAAATATGAAATACAGAACTATATGACCATGAGAAAAATTCTTTATTATCTTTTCAACAATTTGTTGGCATGGGATATATAACTCGGGGTGGAATTCTGGGATGCACGATTTTGTTGGAACCCATTAAATTCACTCGCATTGAAATATTCTACTATTCCAAGCCCTTCCATACAAATCCTTTTGATTTTTCCTACCTACTCCTATTCCTGTTCAAGCCTTTCTAAAGTTGCCAAATAAAAGTGTGAATTTACTATATTAAATGCGATTAAATGACAAACCCATCTTCTTCAATTATTGAACCTTATTTCAGTCAGTGACGTGAGGGGCTTGCCCCTGGTCTCCTGCCCAATTCGAAAGAGAAATATATAGGCAAGCTCAGAGGTATTGCTTATAAGAAGATTTGAATTGGCACCCCTAAAAAAACGGCTCGAACGTATCACCTTATAATAATCCAATTCGGCTCAATCAATTATGAGCATGAGCTCTCCCAAGCTCATACCTTGCGTGACATTTGGACATTTCGATGGTAAAATTCTTGAGTAGACATATTTTTAGAAGTGGCCATTAGCCTATTGGGGTCAGCCGTAAATTAATCAGGACATGGAAGTATTGTTTGAAATTTTGTGGAGCTAAAGATTATAAGGTATGGAGAATTACTTATACTAATCTTTCTATTAATCCTCTTTCGGTACCTAATTAATTAGTTGTTTAATTAACAATAGGCATACACTCTTACTGACCATTTAAAATCCTAAAAAGTCCTTTGGAATCGTTAAGTGTCCATACAGTTATTTTGTAGAGTTATTTTCATGCAAGTTTAAGCTAAAACTAGATTAATCTAAGAAGAAATTAATACACAATTTATTGAAAAATAGTGCAAAAATAAATACTTAAAGTATTGAAATGTAATACTATAAATAAGCACTCAAATGATTAAATATAGTTACCTAAGTACAAGAATGTTAAATCTGCAACTAATCGAGTAATGAATATTACATAGCCTCCTTATAAGTTTCAAGATATGATCTCTCAAAAGTTGACTATTGAAAGATAAAGTAAGGCTAAATCTAATTAAGTGGAGCTTAAATCACACTACACTAATCATTCATTATAGGAAATGCTAAGTTTGAGTAGATTTTATTAAGCAAAGCATGTGCTAATCAATCCAAATATATACAAACTATCAAGATCTTAATGAATTTAAGCTAAAATTTTATAAATTTAAGACCGAAATGGATATCGATTTAACACTAGTAACTTTGTTTGGCCATCTCCTCGATCACTATCATGGCCCATATCCCGCAAGTGACAATTTGACATTCAAGCAATTGATAGTATGTTTTCACATAAAGTAAATCATACACAAAATCTAATTATTCATTAAAGCATCTATAGGCAAAGTTAATAAGATATGCAATTAGGCTAAGAAACCTTAGGAGTCAATAAACACTTAATTGACAAACGACAATAACATTTTCATTTTTCCCTCCTGCGGCTCATCCTAGTCGTTCTCAGCTGTCATGTCGACCTCGCCAGCCAGCCGGCCACCACAAAACATTTTCTCCAACTACTAACTACCACCATCAACCACCGACGTGGCCAAGTCCGGAGGGAAACCAAAGAAAAGTCTACACAGTCAGTTCCAACATTTCGTCGAACGCTTGGAGTGCATCAACTGAGGGGAAAGATGGGGAGTATTTGCGAGGACGGATTTGAATTAACAACATCCATAATTAACAAACAACATTCAAAACACGTAAAGGATTATATGAGCAAGCTGATAACGATGGCAGACAAGGGAGCAGTTGCTCTGTCTAATGAGCCCAAAACAGGGCATGTTCGTATGCCTTGAAGGGGTGTCCTATTCAGTTCCGTGACGACAGTAAGGGGGCAGGACCGACACGAGTTGGGCGATCGCCAGTGTCTGGGTCGACTGGTTTATTTTTATCCCCTATTTTCGTCGTTCAAGGGCTTGCTCTTCTCTTCCAAACCTCTATTCATCCATTAATGAAATTCCATACACTTGTCCCACGACTTAGTGACTGCCATGGAATTGCTGGTTTCGCCTAAAACTGCCCTTGTAGAGATGGACTTGACAGCTCCCTATTTTGGCATTTTTCCTTGATGTGAGTCTTCCACCGTCGACTCACTTCACAACGGCGCTTCGTCCTTGTGCTTTCATCCCCGGTGATACTCAAACATACAGCGGCACCTCCCGTAGTCACCAAATTGGCCTTGAATAGCCATGGTATTCTTCTGCTCTGTTTCCGTGTCGTTGTGCGCCTTGTTTTGCGAGTCTAAAACACCCAGCTTGCTACCATTACCGATTGCTGAAACAGAAGATAGAGGGTTGGAGCCATGAAAAGTCGTCACTGCAATGCTTTTACAGTCCACGGCGTGTCCTAGACATCAACTTGCTTTGCGTCAAGTCGTTTCTATTCCGATCAAGCTTCAAAGTCAATTACATGTTTGGATTTTAATCTCTCTATATTTTCCCTATTCTGGTTAGCCGAAGTCAAAGAGACTGCCAGACATCACAAAACGACCGACGTTTTTCGGTAGCTACCGGCGGAATCACGGGCTTGGTTTCAATGCATATCAAAATCCCGGAACACCAAGCTGACCGACATCTCCTTCGGGTCCCATCAAAACCTATAGAATTCGTTATTTTGCCTCATTATTACTTCAGGAATTGCTGTTAGTTATAATCTTGATCTTTTCAAAATTTACGTAAGGCGCCTTGTTGACACCTAATTTTTACTGATTCAGTAAGTCGTTTTTCAGCTTAATCTCCGAGGAAATCATTACTAACTAAAAATCTGATATTTATTTAATTTTCTAAGAAAGAAGAAAAAAGGTCCTCAGATCGGGCCTAGCAATCCAACCCATATCCACACTCGCGTGGGCTTCGCTCCTTGCTAGGCTCGTTCGCTCTCTCCTCGGCCCATCTCCTTTCTTCAGCCCCTTCCTCAACCCAACTCATTTCTCGGCCCATCTCCCACGACCCAAAAACACCCTTCTCTCCCAAGCCCACACCCCATTTTCCCATTTTTTTTCCTTTACCAGGGACGTGTAGAGGAGAGGGTCCTTAGCCGCAATCTCCACGAGTCCCCGAGGCAACTGGCCACGCAACCACAGAGGAGAGAAGAGAAAGGATAACGCGCAGGGAATAGGGCTGAGCACCGGGTACCGCCAACCCGGGAACAGCCCAGACCGGACCGGACCGGCCCGGTTGGTCCGGATCTTAAGAGTTATGGTCCGGTCCATGGTTCCAAAAAATGGAACCGATTTCTAGATGGTCCGGTTCCCGATTCTAGGGTCCGGACCACCCGGACTAGACCATTATGACCGACCATTAGGACCCCACCAGCAAAGGAGACTAGTCAAGATGCCTTGGATCCCTTGGGTTTTTTTGCTTTATTCGTCTGAGTGCGTTATTGCCCTGAAAAATCAAAAGAAAAGGAAAAGGCTATAAACTGGCCATTTACAGGGCACCAAAGTGCAAAGACCCGTGGAGCAGTTGAATTAATTCTTGAACTGTTGAGAAAACCCTCTCCTCCTTTGCATAGTTTTGGGCTTTTCTAGGTTATGCTGCGGACATTACTCAAGTTCGTGAACAAGATGTTATGAATGGTGTAGTTGTTGAGGTGTGTCTTTAAACAACAAATTTTGTGCATGATGTAAGAAACAACCGACAACAACATCTTGAGTGGTGACAGATGTTGGAACCAAGAACTCGCGACCTCTTCCCTGCACACGTATCACCAATCTATCCCCTGAAGAATCATATTCAAAGCTTGCTCTTTGGATTATACTCAAAGTTAACAAAGCATAGTTTTAGCGAAATGGCCGGGTCATTAGTATCCTGCGGTTCACCTTTTTTATTGGTCAAAGTCGGGGCTCCTTTACACCCGCTGTCCAGGAGTCGTCGCCGCTGTGGCGACCCACCACCATGGCTGGTGGCAGCCATGAGAGCGGTGCAAGGGGGCGAAAACAGAGACGATTCTTTGGACGTGCAGGTGAATCAGGGAGACCAAGAGGCTGCGCTTGTTTTACCTTGACTAGTAAACGATTTTCATTTTAGTTTAACCTTCTTTTTGAATTTTTCCCGGTCCCATTGGACCGCCCAGGAACCGAACTGGACCTATTGGTCCGGTCCAGGACTTTGGCGGTCCGGTCCACAGTCCTAGAGACCACGAACCAGTCCCATCAATCTGGTTCCCGGTTCCGAGGGGGAACCGGACCACCCTGGACCATGCACACCCCTAGTAGGGGAAGAGGGTCTTAAGAGAGATCAAAAAAGGGAACAAAGCAACTAGCAAAAAAGGATGAGGGAAGCAGAATAGAGAAGCTCTCGAGCGTGTCGCTAAGGGGCGGAGGTCTTGGGCAAAGAGGAGAAAAGCAGAGAGCGCGAAAGGAAGAGGAGAAAATCGTGGGCTCACACTATTGGAGACCCGCTTTGACTCTCCAGAGACCTCCTAGATTGGGATGTTCCGCCGCAACACCTCATCCACGCTTCCTTTGCCTGGTGTTCACCATTTTCCTTGTAAGCCTTCCACACTTTTGACCTGATCCTAAGGATCACGATAAGGGTGTTCAGTGAACTGGCTAGCGAACAGCTTGGGTCTTCCCAAGCACACTGTTGACCGTCACCCTAGAATCAAGTAGGGATCTAGCTTTCTGTTGGCCTCAAAATTGACATTTTTTGCCACATGCCACTTGTTCAACAATTTGAGTAAATGGGTTAGGGTTTAAGTTGGATTGCCCTTAGGTGTCTAGGTCGTTGTTAGGTGCTTCCATTTTGGAGCCTGACTGGGAGGTTGTAAGAGTAGTTACCTATCGAAGCTAGGATTTGTTGCAAGACGCCATCTTGCCTATGGTCGTCGGTCAGTTTGCATAAAGGGGAGTGTGTAATTCACGGAGTCAGAGAGGTCTCAATCCTCTCAGTAAGACAACCGGCAGTTGCGGGGCGAGTGGGCTATTGGGTTGACTCCAGTGGAGGCCCAAGTCCCCGGACCCATGCGAGAGATGAGTTGCTTTGTTCGCATTTGGGATTTTCGCCCATACCCAGCCTGTTATAGGCCTAGCTCTCGACCAGGCCTTGATTTCTTTCTTTTTTGGCCCAATTCGTGATCAGGCCAGGCTCTTGGAGCTCGAGCCTTTGTGCTCAAGGCTCTTCACTCAGGTCGGGCTTGAACCCAACCCGATTTGAAGACCACCCAAGTCATTAATATAATATAATATAATATTAACAATTAAAATATTTAAAAATAATATTTAAAAATATTTAAAAAAATCAAAAAATCAAAATTTAAGGTTTTGTTTAAGAGAAGCAGCCTTGCTTCCAAACATTGGAAATTCCTAGTTTTATTAATTAAAACTAATTTTTGGAAAAATCGAACAAGTTGTCATTGATAGACATTTAAGTGACCATTTGATTGTGGTTCTCTATGCTTTTAGTTTGATAATGTGCTTTATCGGGTTTCATATGTGAATGCTTAAATAAATGATTAAGCTGGTGCAATTTGATGTATATCTTGGATTGCTTAGATGAATGTTAGGATATTGTGATTGGTGCGTGTTGAGTTATAGCGACGATGGAGACCGCGAGTCTCGCATGCGCAAAATTGGCAATGATAAACCAATGTCCCTTCCGTTCTTGTTCTTGTAAAGGCTTTCCCTAAGTTCACTAAGATTGTACTAATTTAGACTTATCATGTCATGCCTCGCTCCTGAGTGCACGATGTCCCTGTTATTCCTTGATCTCAATTGATACTCGCGACATCCTCAGTCTCATCGCCAACCCAATCACTATAATAATGAAATACACAGCAGAAGAACTACAAACCCCTGACAAATTTTTCGGGATAATAAAAATTTATCATCTCATAAATAAAGTGGCCAATGTTTATACAAAATAGACATATGACGATTGAACCCATGTACATAAGGGTTTAAAAGACGAGCAAGAGTATGTGATCACTTTAGATGAAGTGACCAACTAGTTAGGTACCGAAATGATGCTAATAGAATCATTAGCGTAAATAAGTCCTTGGACTTTAGAATATCTAGTTTCATAGAGATCCAGACGACGCTCTCACGTCTCGATCGGTTTTTAGCCGACCCTAACATGCTTATTCCGACTCCTAAAAATGCTTAAGTTGTTAAATAACCTTTGAAAATCAAAACGCCTAAATGTCACACAAGGTATGGACTTGGGAGAGTCTATGCTCGTAAGAAATGAACATAATTAGATTTCGATTAGACATTGCTTTGTCATCTTTTAGGGATGTTGATTTGGGTCTCTTTACGAGCGATACCTCTAAACCTACCTTAGTATCGTCCCCCTCCATGGGGAGGTTCGAGTAGATCGCGACATGCATTGAAAAAACCAATGAGTTTTACTCGATAAAATAGTGGCATGAGTTCCTATTGTGGGATTGAACCAGAGGAGAAAGTATTGGATGAGACCATCTTGCCTTATCATCAATGAGACAGTCTACTCACCGCATGACACATTCCTTTTATAGCCTACTCTGTCTCTCCAAAAGTTGTGGACAACCATCCTCTATCTCCATCCTTCAAGACCAATTTGCTCTCTCCCATCCTCTTCTGCCCTACTTTGTCTCTGCATAAGTTGTGCACGACCATCTTTGCTCTCTATCCTTTAACACCACTCTACTCTCTCTCTCTCTCTTTCTTCCTCTTTCACCCTACTCTGTCTCTCTAACTCTCTACATGACCCTCCTTTCTCTCCATCACCAAAACCAAAGTTATCCTTAGCCTAGACAAGAATATCAAGAATCTCTCTCTCTCTCTCTCTCTCTCTCTCTCTCTCTCTCTCTCTCTCGACAGGTGCTCGCATTTCTACCACAATCTCTCTCTACTTTACAGCTTCGTCACAGCCTTACTTCTCCCTTCAAAACTCACGGGGGACTATGACCTAAGATGAGTTGAGACAAGATCGATACTTGAAGTAAGTATACTTTCACAAGGGAAGGTTCAAAGGGAGACTCGTACCTATCCTATGCAGGTTTCGAATGCTGAGCTCTGTCATAAAGTCAAAATTAAAATAATTTTCATTCATGTGGGGGATTGTTGGAAATATGGAATTAAAGTGATGGGTGAATGAGAAATTGTTGCTCCAAGAACACCCTTGAGTTGGAAGTAGGAAGTAGAGAAACACTAATCCCACATTGGATAGGAAGAAGGCTTTAAAATGCTTTAGACATGATTACACTCTTTTAGAGTGGTAACGTTAAAAGCAAAAGCATTATGCCTAGCGCGCACGCAAAGAGGGTGCAAATTCGGTTCCCGACGAACCTAAACTTGGGCACGAGCATGCGACGCGCGTTCACGAATGCAATCTCGAGAAGTGAGCTTAGCGACAAGCCACTTTTTGCCTTATGGATTAATGTTTTCCAACTCAAAATTGTGGGTTAATTGTCTTGTAATGAGTCCAAACTTTCTGAGCCTGAGAACGACCAGACCGTCTGAGTCTAGATCTTCTGAGTCTGAGAATGACCAGACCGTCTGAGTCCAAACTTTTAAGTCTCAGAACGTCTAGACCTTCTAAATAGGAGAACAACAGACCGTCTAAGTGTGAGAACAGACAGACCGTCTGCGTGAACAACTAGACCGTCTGAGTCTGAGAACGGACAAACTCAGTTTTAATGATAGTTTTAATCCGCCATTTCGTAATTGCTTATTATAGAGTTATGTTGTAACGGCTGATTTAATCAACGATTAAGGTTATAGTAGTGGATTTAAATTGGCAATTATACCCGAAATACTTGTAACGATAGATTGAATACCGTAACCTCTGATTTAATCTAGTAACGGTAAAGTTAATTCCGAAACGTTTCCCCTTTGTTTTTAAATCTCTTTCATTCATTTTGCCCGAGCACAGATATTGATTTTCAAAAGCTTTCATACATTATATTGTTTTCGAAAGTGTTGCATTGCATTGTTTTAGAGAGAGTATTCAACAAAGAAGTTGTTCAAATTCGCCAAAAGCTCCGAAGTGCTGTTCTTCGTTGCTGCTAACCATTGTATCCTGGGAAATAGAAATCTAGCAACCTCACGTGTATTTGAAGAGACAAAGCTTCATTGTGTACTAGAGGGGACGAATATATTTTAAGGAAACTGTGTCTAACATAGGCCTTGATTTCTTATTCTATTTATTTTCAATCATGTTGTTGTATCGTTTTTGTGATATTCATAGTGTGTTGACGTCATTTTGAATCGTATACTTCTAGTGGAGATTCCAACAAATCCTCCAACAATCTTAAAACAGATTTGTCAATTCAAATGGCTACTGGAAAATTTGTGGTTGATGTTGCTGCTACCTATATCACCAAAGAAGCTATCCCTGCTGTGGTCCAATTGTCTAGATCATTCGAGGCTCCTGCTACGGTTTCTGTCCACCATGGTGAGAAATCAGAAAAGTTCAACGGATCGAATTTCAAAAGGTGGCAACAAAAGATGTTTTACTTAACAACGTTGAATCTTGTGAGATTCTTTATTGAGTAAACTCCTAAGCTATCCAAAGATGAAACTGATAAAGCAAGCTATCAACAATGTTGAAGCTTGGAAGCATTTTGACTTCCTGTGCAAGAATTATGTCATGAATGGCTTGCATGACTCGTTATATAATGTTTATTGTGCAAAACAGACAGCTAAAGAGCTGTGGGAATCGTTGGACCACAAATATAAATCAGCAAATGCGGAGCAAAGAAATTTGTTGTTAGACGGTTGCTCAATTATAAAATGGTCGATTCCAAGACTGTGATCAGTCAAGTACAAGAAATCCAAGTGATTTTGCACGAGATTCAAGTTGAAGGAATGATTCTGAGTGAAACCTTCCAAGTGACTACTATTATTGAAAAGTTACCTCCTGCATGAAAGGATTTCAAGAACTACTTGAAACATAAGTGAAAGGAAATGAACATTGAAGAGCTGATTGTTAGACTTCGAATTGAAGAAGACAACAGAAGCTCTAAACGCAATTGGTTCAATCCTTCTACAGCAAAGGCAAATGTTGTGGAGCATAGGTGAGGGCCCAAGAACAAGAAGGTTGCCAAGCCAAAGTTAGGACCGAAAAGAGACGTTTCCAAGAACAAGTTTCAAGGAAAATGCCTCAATTGTGGCAATATGGGAAATAGATCTGTTGAATGCAGACTTCCCAAGAAAAGAAATTAGAAACGAATATGGTGAATGACATTGCCAAAGATGTGTCAACCATAAATTTTTATGCGATGATTTCTGAAGTGAACTTTGTTGGGTCTAATTTGAATGAATGGTGGATTGACACTGGTGCCACCAGGCACGTATGCTCCAACATGGATATGTTTACTAAATTTGAACCAATTCATGGAGAAAAGGTTTTCATGGGAAACTCTACTACGTCTGTGGTTGAAGGCCAAGGGACGGTGTTGCTGAAGATGACGTCAAGGAAAAAGTTGACTCTGAATAATGTTTTGTATGTGCCAGAAATCTGAAAGAACCTAGTTTCTGGGTCTTTGTTGAATAAGCATGAATTTCGTATGGTGTTTGAGTCAAACAAAGTTATTTTGTCCAAATCTGGAATGTATATGGGGAAGGGATATGGCAATTATGAATAAAGACAAGAAGTCTTTTGTTTATTTGCTTGAGTCTTCTAATTTATGGCATCGTAGACTTGGTCACGCAAATTTAGATGCATTGCGTAGACTAATTGACTTGGAACATGTACCCTTATTCCAAATTGATTGAAAACACAAGTATGAAATTTGTGTTGAGGCAAAATTAACGAGGTTATCGTTTCAAACGGTTGAAAGAAACACTGAACCTCTTGAATTAATTCATAGTGACGTTTGCGATTTGAAATTCATACAAACGAGAGGTGGTAATAAATATTTTATTACCTTTATTGATGATAGCACGAAATACTGTTATGTGTATTTGCTTAAAAGCAAAAGTGAAGCATTAGAGAAATTTGTTCTTTATAAGAATTAAGTTGGAAATCAACTCAATTGGAAAATTAAGAGATTGGGAACTGATAGAGGTGATGAGTATGAAGTATCATTTGGTGAATTCTGTGAGCGACACGGAATTGTGCATGAAGTAACTGCACCTTGCTCTCCTCAATCAAATGGTGTTACAAAACGTAAAAATCGCACATTGAAAGAGATGATGAATGCGATGTTACTAAGTTCGGGTTTGCCCCAAAACATGTGGGGAGAAGCTATTTTGTCAAGTAATTACCTTTTAAATAAGGTACCTCAAAAGAAAGAGGATAAAACCCCTTATGAACTATGGAAATGTAAGAAGCCATCCTACGAACACTTGCGAGTGTGGGGGTGTCTTGCAAAAGTAGCGGTTCCAACACCAAAGAAGATAAAGATAGGTCCTAAAACAGTGGATTGTATCTTTATAAGCTATGCACATAACAGTAATGCATATCGATTTCTTGTGCATGAATCTAAAATCCCAAATATACACAAGAATACGATCATGGAATCGAGGGATGTGTCATTCTTTGAAGATGTATTTCCATGTAAATCCAATGATGGTCTGGTTCGTCTGAACGAACAAATGAAATTATGAATAATTCGGATCATGAAGGTCATAAGGCTAGACTTAGAATTTCCAGATGGTCTGAGTCTGAAAATGATCAGACTTTACGATTCGAGTCTGGAGATGATTAAAGTCTGAAGATGAACGGATGCTCTAGATCTAGAGATGGTTAAAGTTTGAAGATGATCAAACGTTCTGAGTCTGAAAACGATGACCATGAACTAGATCTGAGACGAAGCAAACAAGTAAAAGTGAAAAAGATCCTTTGGGAATGACTTTCTAACTTATTTGTTAGAAAATGAACCACTCAATTATGTATAAGTTGTGACGTCTTCTAAAGGACTTCTATGGAAAGAAGCAATAAAAAGTGAAGTGGATTCTATTTTGCAAAATCATACTTGGGAGCTAGTAGATCTTCCTCTTTGAAATAACCTTTAAGGTCCAAATGGATCTTTAAAAGGAAGATGAACGCCGATGGCTCTATTGATAAGTACAAAGCCAGACTTGTAATCAAAAGATACAAGCAACGAGAAGGCTTAGATTACTTTGACAAGAATAAACTCCATAATGATGATACTTCCAATAGCTGCATTGCGAAATCTAGATACATCAAATGGATATGAAAACAACTTTCCTAAATGGTGATTTGGATGAAGAAAATATGGAACAACCTGAGGGTTTTATAGTTCCAAGACAAAAGAGGAAAGTTTGTAAATTGGTGAAATCATTGTATGGCCTAAAACAAGCGCCAAAACAGTGGCATAAAAAGTTTGATAATACAATGATTACCATGGCTTTAAGATCAATGGATCTGATAAATGTGTCTATATCAAACAAACAGAAGATAGCTATGTCATTTTATGTCTTTACGTAGATAACATATTGATTGTTGGTAGTGATGATAAAATCATCAAATCTACCAAGACTATATTGAATTCCAGATTTAACATGAAAGATATGGGTCATGCTGATGTGATTTTGGGAATAAAAATCACAAGAATGTCAGAAGGTCTTATTTTAAACCAGTCACATTATGTGAACAAGATTCTTGAAAAATTCATCATGAATGACTCTGGTATTGCTAGAACACCTCTAGACAATAGTTTTCATCTGTCTAAGAATAAAGGAGATGGTGTTTATCAAGTAGAATACTCGAGAGTTATTGGAAGTCTAATGTACTTAATGGGTTGTACAAGACCAGGCATAGCCTATACAGTTAGCAAATTGAGTAGATATACAAGCAATCCGAGTGCTTCCCGACGGCCGCCCCCAGCTGGCCTCCACCTCTCACCTCCTAGCTCGCGGAGCTCAAGCCCGCATCCTCCTTCAGCTCGGCCGCCTTCCTCCATCTCGTGCCTCCTAGCTTGGCCTCACGCCCACTCTCCAGCTCACCCACTCTTCCTCAGCTTGCCAACAGCCCCTCACGCCTCCCTCAGCTCAGCTCGTGTCCGTCGCCTCCTCGGCCGCCTCCCTCCCTGAGCTCGCGGTCATCCCCCTAGCTGGCCTTCACCTCTCGCCTCCTGACTCGCGAAGCTCAAGCCCGCGTCCTCCTTCAGCTCGACCGCCTTCCTCCAGCTCGCCTTCGTCTCTCGCTCTACCAGCTCATCTCTTTCTCTCCCTCAGCTCGCTGATAACCCCTGTCTCCCTCAGCTTGCCCTCTCTCGGCCATCGCAACTCCCACTCGCCCACGCTCCCAGCTCGGTCTCCCAGCTCACCCCTCTTTCCCTCGGTCTCCCTCAGCTCATCTGCCGCCCAAGCTCATCATCTCCCTCTGTTACCCTCAACTTACCTCTCTAAAGCTCGCCCTCAGCTCGCTTCCTCTTCCTCCTCCAACTCGGAGTTCGCGGTCCCCTGAAAACTCTCAACCCTCAGCTTCATCTGTTTCTAACTTGCTTGAGCGCATCCGCGCTCTCTCGGCTTGCTCTCTCGATCTCTCAGTGTCATCCTTAACTCGATGTTGGCTCTCTTAGCTCGTTCTCTCGTTGAAGATCAAGGAAGAGTTAATTAGAGAATAGAGGATTTTTTGCTTCAATTAGTCCATCGTCGATCAAAGTTCGTCGATGCTTATTCCTTCATTACTTCTACAAGAATGTGGATTGGAAGATTGAAAAGTTTCCTTGGCTGTTCTCGTTTGATGGATTGCTAATTGGCGATTCTGAATTTCTTTGGTATGTTCATCGCATCTTCACAGGTAAGCTTGCTCGTCTTGGTTACGTATCATTTTAGCTGCATGAGTTTGCTGCCATGATTTTGTTTTGATCTCCTCTCGGTTACGTCCGCATATTATTTTACTTGTACTGTGATTTGTTAACTCGGTGTTAGACATAGTTTACGTGTGCTATGATTTTGTTTTGTGGTTTAGACTTAAGCCGGTTTCGTTGCTAAGACTTGATAACCATTGTCGCATTTTACATGTTTGATAAAATGTTAAGCCGAAAATCTGAATATGTTTCTTCGTTTTATAGCCTAGTTGTAGGATTTCGATTGTTTGTAGAAGTCTTATTAGTTGTGTGGTGTCAAGTAAAGAATAATGGCATTGTCGATTATCATTTCCAGTGAGAGTTTTTCGTTCTTGGCCGACGGTTGACATTGACAAATGGGGAAGAGCATGGCGTCGGGAGGAAGGGGATGAATTGTAGGATAATAATAAAAAAGAAATGAAAAAGTCGAAATTTGGGGTTTGATTTCGGTGGGCTAGGTTTTTTATTTGGTTGAGGCTATTTTGGGCTTGATTCTAATTAGTTTTGGGCTCATTATGGTTTTGAGTTTCTTTTAAGAATAAAATTCGTTTTTCCTTTGCGCCTATTTTGTTTTCAGACCTTTTTTAGTTTTGGGCCAGGTTTAATATCTTAGTTTAAAACCATTTCTCTAAAAAATTGGGTTGGGCCTTACGCCCAGCCCATTCTCAAAATAACCCGGACCATTAAGGTCGAGTCTTTTCGGGCCGGGTTCTACCAACCCGGTCCGAAACCTTTTTAATAAATAAACGAATAATAAAAATTAGAAAATAATAGAAAATCAGAAAATAGAAAATGAATAATAAAAAAAGTTAGAAAATAATAGAAAATAAAAAATAGAAAACGAATAAGAAAAAGACGGAAAATTAGAAATATTAAAAAATCAGTAAATAGGAAATAGATAATAGAAAATCAAAAAATCATTAGAAATAAAAAAAAATAGAAAATCATTAGAAAGTAATAAAAAAATCAGAAAATAATTAGAAAATTAGAAAATGATAAAAAAATCAATAAAAAATATATAAAAAATTTACAAAATGAATTCAATTGAATAAGCTCTTAGAGCTTGGCATTAAAACACTAGTGGACTAGTCTTTTAGGTGATGTAAGCCTGCATGAAAATATTTAGGTTAACCAAACAATCAATTTTAGGAACCGAAAGGGCATTAACTAAATAGTTAATGTAATCAAGTTCCCGTACTCTAGGAATCTCTGGTTGCATAGAAAGTGAAGCATTTCTCCTAATGTTTTCACTTGGTTTCTAGCCGATCTTAATAGGCTAGTGGAGGCTCCTTTTAAAAAAAATTAGACTATTAAAGAGATTTTAAAATGAAAATGCCTAAATGTCACGCGAGGTATGGATTTGGGAGAATCCAAGCTCGAGATTATGGAATCAAGAGCAAATACCTCTAAACCTAACTTTCTCCCCCTCTAAAGGGCAAAATTTAGGTTGCGACACAATAGTAAGAGTACTAAGGTACTTACGATATATTTGGAATTATGGTTTGCATTATATTAGATACCCAGGTGTTCTGGAAGGATATAGTGACGCAAATTGGATATCTGATATGAAAGACTCGAAATCTACAAGTGGATATATATTCACACTAGCAGGTATAGTCGTATCTTGAAAATCATGTAAACAAACTATTATAGCTAGATCCATAATGGAATCTGAATTTATAGCTTTGGATAAATGTGGAGAAGAGGTTGAATGGCTACTCCATTTCTTAGAGGATATTCCAAAATGGGAAAAACTTGTGCCATCAATCAATATACATTGTGATAGCCAGTCTGTGATTAGAAGAGCACAGAGTGACTTGTATAATGGTAAATCTAGACATATACATAGAAGACATAATACCATTAGATAACTACTCTCAACTGAAATTATCTCTATTGACTACGTAAGGTCAAAGGATAATACTGCAGATCAGCTAACCAAAGGGTTAAACAAAGAGTTAGTTGAGAAGTTGACAAGAGGAATGAGACTTAAGCCCAAAGAGGAATGAGGAGTACGGAAGAAAACCCAACCTAGCTGACTGGAGATCCCAAGATCTAGGTTCAAAGGGACAACCTAACTATACAAACTTAATGAGGTCACTGTGGGGATATCCCTCAACCCATTTCTATGTATGAGAGTGACTATGTTCGGGAAAAAGGTTAGCAATTTTGCTTTAATGATAATAAGGTGAAGCAAATAAATTGCTCAAGACTTTAGAAATCATCTATGTGAGAATGAAGTGGGGCTGCTTCAAAGGAGAATTTGGGGGCTAAATTCTTCCTAAACTCTTGCAGAATCAGGACGATCTTCAGGGCCAAAACGAACATAGTCATGAGAACTGAACAAACGATTGAATCATGTGTGAAGTGTATGGCTCTTTACATAAGAAAGCATGACAGTTCAAGGACATTGTGTCTACTAGACAGCTAGTGAAGTAAGTATACTTTCACAAGGAAAGGTTCAAAGCGAGACTCCTACCTATCCTATGCATATTTCGGATGCTAAGCTCTGTCATAGAGTCAAAATTAAAACAATTTTCATTCATGTGCGGGATTGTTGGAAATATGAAATTAAAGTGATGAGTAAATGAGAAATTGTTGCGCAAAGAACACCCTTGAGTTGGAAGTAGGAAGTGAAGAAACACTAGTCCCACATTGGAAAGGAAGAAGGCTTTAAAGTACTTTATATATAATTACATTCCTTTAGAGTGGTAAAATTAAAAGCATAAGTATTATGCCTCGCGCGCACGCATAGGGGGTGCAAATTCGGTTCTCAACGGACCTGAACTTAGGCGTGAGTGTGCGACCCGCATACAGTAATGCAACCCCGAAAAGTAAGCTTAGCGACAAGCCACTTTTTGCCTTATGGATAAATGTTTTCCAACTCAAAGCTGTGGGTTAATTGTCTTATAATGAGTCCAGACCTTCTGAGTTTGAGAACGACCAAACCGTTTGAGTCTAGACCTTTTGAGTCTGAGAACGTCTAAACCTTCTAAGTACGAGAACGACCAAAACGTCTGAGTCTGAGAACGGACAGATCGTCTGCGAGAACAACCAGACCGTCTGAGTTTGAGAATGGACAAACCGTTTGAGTTTGAGAATGGACAGACTCAGTTTTAATGATGGTTTTAATCCACCATTTCGTAATTGCTGGTTACAGAGTTATGTTGTAACGGCTGATTTAATCAGCGATTAAGGTTACAACAGTGGATTTAAATTGGCAATTATGCCTGAAATACTTGTAACGGTAGATTGAATACCGTAACCTCCGATTTAATTCAGTAATGGTAAAGTTAATTCCGAAACGTTTCCCCTTTGTTTTTAAATCTCTTTCATTCCTTTTGCCCGAGCACAGATACTGATTTTCAAAAGCTTTCATACATCATATTGTTTTCGAAAGTGTTGCATTGCATTGTTTTACAGAGAGTGTTCAGCAAAGTTGTTCAAGTTCACCGAAAGTTCCAAGGTGCTGTTTTTTGTTTCTGCTAACCGTTGTATCCTGGGAAATAGACGTCTAGCAACCTCATGTGTACTGGAAGAGACAATGCTTCATTGTGTACTGGTGAGGACGAATCTGTTTTAAGGAAACTGTGTCTAACATAGGCCTCGGTTTCTTTATTCTATTTCTTTTCAATTTTGTTGTTGTATCGTTCTTGTGATACTTATAGCGTGTTGACGCCATTTTGAATTATATACTTCTAGTGGAGATTTCAGCAAATCCTCCAATAGATTGTTCATATGATTATATGACTCTTCAGTGCTCCCTGGGATCTCTTTTGCATACCAAAATTGAATGAGTCAACCAATGTGTTTGAGAGAATCCGAGCCGAGCATTTCGTACTCTTGATAATCCGTTCACTTCCCCTCTCTGAGGAGGGTCGTGACTCTGTTTGAGGAGGGTTTGGCTCCTGGCAATGAAAACAACAGACGACGATTTAAGTTGCCCTTCTTTCTGTTGCTCGAGGGGTTGGTAACATCTTGTACCTTAGCCTATGGGTGTCAAATCCGAACCAGAGAACTGACCTGAAATTGAAATCGAACCAAACTAAACCAGAATTTCCTGCATTTTTTATTCTGTTTTGGTTTTAGTTTGGACAATAAAAAATTATATTTATTTTTTTCAGTTCGATTTTCTTTGGATCGGTCCAATTCATAAATCGAACCAAACCTAAATGACTTATGCTTCCTTCCTTACGCGTCGGTTCTCCAGTTCAATCATAGGAGAGGAAAGCTTTGGGGGCAGGGAACAACCAAAGAAAAGGAGCAGCCGAGCTTGAGCCCACCCTCTCTCTCTGCATGGCTTTGTATGCCTGATTTCATTAAAATATGCAACAACACTGTACTTATGTCCTGTTTTTGTTCGTTGACAAAAAAAAAAAGAATAAGGGAGAAGGATAAAGTGTATTTTGGGTGTATACAAAAGTTGGGGGCAGATGACAAATGCAACCATGGGCAAAAGTTGTGAATAAGTTTCGAGTACTACACGATTCTTTTTAGTGATTAGGTGGTATTTGGGATAATTTTGTCCATTCAAGTGGTCCACCTTCTCAAGTAATCGTAAGAGCGCATTCAGCCATGTCAGCCTGATGTGGTCAGGATCTTATTTTCTGGAGTACTTCCAACAAATCTGAAATATAGGATTATAAATAGAGAAGAAACTCGTTAAATTTGTCGAGAACCACGAAATTCGCTCCCGTTGAAATATTCTTCTATTCCAAGCCCACTCAAACAAATTATTTCGAGTTTTCCTCTTCCTATTCTTCAAGTCGGGCCATCATCTATGGCAACCTTATTTCCGAGATAATGATGCTATTCGTCAAGTCCTAGGCTATCATCTATTGCAACCTTATTTCAGAAACAATTTATTTTGAGTTTTTGCGTGCCCTATTCGTGCGGGCTCTCATCATATACTTTCATGTCGTATTTAGATGAAGTAGCAGTGAAAGAAAATAGTATTTAGGCTTTAAGCACTTCACCCGTGATGGAGGAAACAAATACGTAATGGCTTCATTGTTCTTATTTTTCCAGAAAACATGATTTCACCAATCAAGTTTGAAGGAGAAGTGCTACATTTACCCCAACTCTCACTCCATATCTTCTGCTTAAATCATTTAGCCATTGGCAAGAAATTCCTAGGTTAACATCAAATCTCGCCTCAATTTGCAGTTCCAAGTATTTTTTTTTTCACCTTTTTTTTAACAACTCCGCCACTCTTGCAATTAGAATAAGGTGAAGATCTGAAATCTTTCTAAATATAAAAACATTAACACAGAAAATCATATATAACTTTGTTTGAGTTTGAATAATTTTTTGAAGGATTTTTATTAGAACCTTCGACAATGTAAAGAATAAGCTACACATTCACTGTTAGACGGTTGATATTTGAAAAAATTTAATTACAAAACTAACTTCAAATACAAATATCACTCATCCAATGATAAATGTATAACGGTTCTTTCACCCAGGCAATAGGCCTAAACAAATAATTTTTCAAATTAAAGTAAAGAATTTTCCTTTTGGTCTTTCTTATTCTAACACACGTGGTGCACTCGTGCACACCCTCTCTCTCTCTGACTTTTATCTTACTTTTTTATAAAGCGTGAGAGTCAAGCCTTATACTTGAAACTAAACGTGTCTACCCCACCCAATTTCCTTGACACCAGGGGATACACCCAGTGGGTTATGCCAAAGATTTAAGTCTACTTGTAAAAGAAGTCAAAAACAAACAAGCCATAGTAGTTGGGAGAGGGAGAGAGAGAGAGGATCTCAATAAACAAAAGCTTATCTACAGTTTTGATGGCATTCCAAAATGACTTTGTAAAGCATTGAAGCGCTACAATCAGGTTGAAAAGAAATTCCAGTCACTGAATATGAAATCAGTGTAAGACTTTATAAGTTGTTCGGTACATTGTCCGGTCAATTAAGTTGTATGATACTTATGCACTCGTTGAATCATATGTGATTGTTAGGGGACAGCTAATCCACAAAGTAGTTTGATTTTAGGTCATTACTAAGTAAAACTTGGTCAAGGAACAATCATTTCCAGTTTCTTTTGCTAGTAAGGAGGGAATCAATCAAAGAAAATTGACTTAAAAGTTCAAAATCATGAAAGGTCCTAAGATTGCCCCAGAGCAAAAATGCATGCCCACCCGGATCCAAATTTTTATCCGTTGGTTTATAATTCAAGTCCACCAAAATACGTTCGGTTCCTAATCAAAAGAGGAGGTGATGAGCCGGGTATCAGCTTCTTAAATGGAATTAGTAATGAAGGGATGCAAGAGCGGAAAGCACGGACATTTATATATCAATGCTTTCAATCCACTGAGCTTGGTTCCGCTGAGAAAGTTAGACCCCATCCACACCATCGCGTCCAGTATAGAAAAGCGATGATCACCCACTCTTCTTTTCAAGGCAATCAAGTGAGGGTACCGCCCGACTAGACAGAGAGTGATGTCTGCCCGACCTCGCCAGCAAATTCAATCAGAAAATAAGTCAAGTGATATCGAAACGCAATAAAAAATTGACTAAACATGAATTAGAATGGAGAGAAAAATAAATTGTGCTATCAAATGTGATTATATGGTGTTAAGTTGCGTCTTGTCTTGAGCTTGAGATAGCTATTTAGGCAACTTAATCTGCAAGCCTTTAGCTATATAAATCTGTAAGGAAAATGGGCACCTCACTTTCGTCAAGCCAAAAGCAAAAGCAAAGCACTTCAATTCGAATCACGGCAGAATCTTTTTTAGGAGACATCTTTTATGCAAATATACAATGGAAGTTTTCCTGATTTCCTATTTTCACCTCCAAAATTCTCAATGAAAATTACATTTGGATACGAATTTCCTTGGGTTGCTTACTGGTTAGTCTTTCAAAAACAAAGTATACAGAGAATGCAAAAATGGGTAAGATATTCAGTTGTCAAAGAGTTTGAGACGAGAAACCTGTTTGATAAATGTCTTTAAAATTTTTGTTCTCAAGATGGTAAAAAAAAAAAGTTGGAGATGGATTTGGATAGAAAATTAGAACCATTTTTTTTTATTTTCTATTTTTCGGATGAAAATACACAGTACGAGAAATAGAAAACTCCCGAATTCTTTTTTCCTGTTCTTTATCTGCTTCAACCTCTGGCGACTCCAACGTCTCACTTGACCCATCGTCTTCAATCCACTCGCCGGAGGAGCATGACACCACCGAATGATCCATCTTGAACATTGACATTTTGACACCATGCTCGTCTCGCTCTCTCTCCGCCCTTCGCCCTCTCCTCTCCCTCTCCTCGCTCCCTCGCCCCACAACCTCTCTTCCCTTCCGCCGCGCTCGATCACATGCTCCGCCGACAAAAACTCTTCCAGCAGAAGCCCCAAGGTGGGGGCCCCCAAGCCCGGCTCGTGGGTCAGCCCGACTAGCTCACCTCCCTGACCCGCTCGCTGACCATCTGCCCCGACGACGGTTCCGAGATCCCCGTCACGAGCGCCAAGCTCAACGACGTGTCCGACCTCCTCGGCGGCTCCCTATTCTTGCCGCTCTTCAAGTGGATGAACGAGTACGGCCCGATTGACCGGCTCGCGGCGGGTCCGAGGAACTTCGTGGTGGTCAGTGATTAGTTCTCGGCCGATTCGGTTCCCACTCGGAACTGGGAACTGAACTCTAGAGAGCAATGTTCAGTTTTTAGAGTCAGGCACCAAACCATACCGTATTGAACCAATCGCTCTGGTCTAGTTCCCAAGTGAGTAAATGAAACTGGTGGCTCTGATCAATCACAGAGACGCCTCGGCTCTGACTTGTGATCACTCACAAAAAATTGATTCTTCACTTCATTCTCCTCTACTTTTACTCTCGTTTATTCAATCCCTCCCCACCTCACCCCACTCGTCGTCCTACAAAATCCTCAAGTCTCACGGCCTCCCAATGGGCCTCCTCCCGAAGGGAGTGACAAACGTCAGGATCGACGCCGATGGTCGATTTGAGGTTTACTGAGATGTGGCCTGCAACGCCAAGTTTGAGAGCTGGCTGCACTACGATTGGAAAGTCTCAGGGACGCTGAGCTACGGCTAGATCGGTGCGCTCTCGAGGATCTCCGCACAGGGGCTGCTCCTGTGGTTCCCAATGAAGAGGATCAGGGTCGAAATCACTGAGTTCCGTGCTCATATGCTCTGACGTCGGGGTGATCTTCAAGCAGTTCTCCCTGTCGCCATTTGAGACTGCCGAATTGCATCATGGTTAGGGCAGAGGAGATGGGCGGTTTTCATGACGTAAATTGATTGCCGAGGTCAAGTCCAATGTCTCTAATTTCACCTTTTACATATTTATAAGAATATTTGAAAAAAAAAAAAGAATCCACCTGGTTCGAGTGGACGGTTCCACCTTAGATTGGGAACTGGATCGAAAATTTCGAATTGAAAACCGGACAAGGTCCCCCCAACTACCCAAAACTTATCAGTTTGGTCCGGTCCGAGCCGAGTGGTTTCTTTTGCTAACTCTTAATCATGTTTGGACGAAAAAAATGAATGAGAAGAAAGTAGAAATGATTAGAAGGTCACTAAAGAAAGTGATATTCCTTGAAGTTCAAGCAATATAACCATAAGACTTAACCTGATAGAACAACTAAAGAAGTAACCACGCTAATGACATCTGTCTAGTTAGTGTAGTTACAGCAGTCTTTGCATATATAAGATTATTTTAAATTATATTTATTCAAATAAGATAGCAGCTACTAATAAAAATATCTTGTAAATCGTACAATCCATCATATTCTTATCGATGCAGCAAATTTTTTTCTTTCTCCTTTAATCTGTCTCACATAATGGTATGTGACATTGGAGATTACTTGTTACACCTATACTAGCGTGATATATTAGGGTTGAGCTTATTTTTTGGATTGGTTCCGACAAAACTGAAATTTTAGGATTATAAGAAGAGAAAAAAGCTCCTTCGTAACCTTACCAAAAAAAAAAAACTCCTTCTTATCTAACAAAACAGCTCATTAATATAAGATATATAAATTAGGTTGGAATTTTGGGTTGCACAATTTTGTTGGGACCCACGAAGTTCGTCGCCATTGAAATTTTCTTCTTTTCCAAGGTCTCCCAAACAAATTATTTCGAGACTCATGCAATTAGAAATTGGTAAATATATAAAATCTTTTGAAGAAAAAATATATTTACACGGAAAATCATAAATAATTTTGTTTGAGTCTGAAAGAATAAGTTAACACATTTACTGTTGGACGGTTAGTACATCAAAAAAATTTGTACAACATTCTTCAAATATGCATGTCACTTATCCAATGATGAATGTGCAATGGTTTTTTCACATAGGCAGTGTGCACAAATTCTTTCCCAAATTACGGCAAAGAATTAAGTAGGAGCTTTTTTCTACTTATAAGAGGGAGGGATAGAGATAGAGAGGGCATCTTGATAAAATGGAAGCGTACCTCCGAATTTGGTGGCATTCCAAAGTGACCTTGTGAGACATTGAAGCCCTAAAATCAGATTATAAAGAGAACCCGGTCACAAAATATGAAATCATTGTGAGACCTCTTAATTTGATTATTATGCACTTGGTTACATGGTCCAATCAATCAAGTTACACCATACTTATGCACTTGGTTGAATCATATGTGGTTCCTAGGGGATAGCTTATCCATAAATTAGTTCAATTTCTGGCCATTATTCAAGCAAACTAGGTCAAGGAACCAGCATATATCCTATGAAGACACGATCATTTCCGCTTTCTTCTGCTAGTATGGAGGGAATCAATCTAACAAAATGTGAGTTAAAGTTCAACATCATGAAAGGTCCTAAGATAATGCCCAACAGCAAAAGTGCATGTCCACACAGATGAAATTCATCTGTTGGTTTGTAGTTCAAGTCCACCGGAATACCTTTAGTTTAGAAACAAAAGAGTGAGTGATGAGCCAGCTATGATAATCTTGAAGGAAATCAGCAGTGCAGAACGTACGGACAATTGTATATCAAGGCTTCCAAAGCACTGAGCCTGGTTCCGCTGGGGAACTGAGAAGCCTTCCTCACCAACGCGTCCAGTATAGAGGAGCCTCCGCTTTTCATGGTTATTAAGTGACGGTACCGCCAAACCAGATAAAGGGTGATATCTGTCTGAATTCATCGGAAAAAAAGATCAGGAAAGTAAACCAAGTCTAGAGTGAAGTAAAAAACATATGGAATTGAGATAAGGAGTGATGGTGATCTTACCCTGATGACCAGCAAAGGTGAGACCTATCATGGTCTCTAGCGTAGAGGGACTGCGGAAGGGATGACCTGGCCAATCGTCGGTGGTACTTTTTGCCGGGAACCAGGCAATCTCCTTATGCATAGAGAGAGGACGGTGAGCTGAGCGAAGATCGAGCGGGAGCTCAGGGACATGGCTACTCCTCTCGATTAAACAGTAAACTTACTTTCACAAAATTTATGGCCTTCTTCCTTGTTCTCTCTCCGGTCCCTCTTAATTCTGATCATGGTTCAAGCCTTGGTGGCAACCGACTGACCTAAAACCTTTCTTTCAGTGATCGATTCTGTGGCCCTCTCTCACTCAACATAAAATGAAAGCAGAAACAATGGAATTTCTCCGTCCACAAATCTTCGCAAAAATCAAGCTCAAAATCATCCTCCACACCATCGGTTTCAAGTGCACTTATCGCGAACGCACAAGTTTGAGTACTTCAATTGATATACTGATCGCCCTGGATCTCAAGCAGCTTCTAGACTTTGCCTCTCTCCTTGACCTCCCTCCTCTTCGTTTGCCAAGAACGCATCCCTCTCCTTATCGCCTCTGTCTTCTCTATTGTTCTTACTAGCATTTAGATTCGATATTCTATTCAGCAAGGGCCTGTGTGCTTCTTTTTTTCAGTCTAATCCGGAGGAATCTCATTTGACGGCTACGAAGCAAGTTATACTGATGGGAACATAATTCAATTTTTAATCCTGTTTGCATGGTTTTTTTTTTCTTTACTAAGGATCTATTTGTTTTAAGGAAAATAATTTTTAGGAAAATAATTTTTGAATTCTCCCACATTCTTTTCATGCAAAATAAGTTAGTCAAGAAAAATATTCCCGTCAAGAGAAAAAACATCTTCAAAAATGCAAAAAATGTTTTACATTTTGTGTAAAACAATATATATCTTTCTTTTATCTAGATGAAGCAATTATCCTTTGTGCATTCATTTTTACTATTCCTGATAAGTTTTTCTTTTCTTTTTTTTAAATAAAATTTTAAATTTTTTCTTCTTTTTTTCATTTTCTTTACTTTTCTTTTTTTCTTCTTAGCCTTGAGCTCACCTAGGCGAGGCCCACTGGTTTGGTGAGCCTTGAGCTCACTTGTGATCGATCACCGAGACCTGGGCAATCTGCCGAGAAAGAAGGACAAAGAAAAAAGAGTAAATAAAAAAATATTTTTTTCTATAAAAATAAAAATAATGAATTAAAAATAGGGGCAAAACAGAGCATGCGAATATACACAAAGTTTCGAACGTGACCGGATTTCACGCTGGCGCAATTGAGCACTCGGTCCCTACCTTCAGCAGAAACAGTGCATGCGAATTTACTTTTACGAAGAGTAATAGCTGACCGCGATCTGTGCTGGGTTCATCTGGTCGTCGGCGAATACCGTCTACTTGGAAAAACATCGACAGGGGCAATGGCATGATTTTGCCCTCGGGAGCCATTGCTCTTCCAGTTGAATGCTGGTGATGGTTCAGCTCCTGCCATAGTCAGCTTCAGCAGTCATAACCCTGGGCTTCCAATCTTGGACTTTGCTCCATTCGCTAATAATTTGCCTTCCGAGCTGGTGGAGGCCACCACTTTCCTTGACGATGCTCAGGTTAAGAAGCGAAAGGGTGTTATTGGTGGCACTGGCCGAGTGATTTGTTTCATTTTAGTAGAGATCCCATCCCATCCACCCAAAAAAAACCGCATTTTCAAGCCTCTTCAAAACAAATGAAAAAAGGAAAATAATAATTCGGCTTACATGACCACCGTCAATGGCTTTCTCTGGACTTTCTTTGTAAGGTTGTGTTTGGTTTGCTTGTGTGTTGAAGTGAGTCGTTGGAGTGGAGATAGACTAGAGGTGCTTCCTGACTTCTTGTACTGTTCGGACACACGAGCAAGAGGCCTCCCTCCCTTCGTCGTGATTTGAGTAGATGAAGAGAAGCATGCTGCTTCGTCAATTCCTTGAGAGCTAGTGTTCATCTGAGAATAAATGCACTCGATAAGTCCAGCAATGAAGCACTATCATCCACCCATTGTACGTGTGATCACGGTAGAGTTGGGATCCTTTATATTTAGAAAGAAACTAACATTCCATGCTACATCTATAAAATGACAGCTCGGATCTTGCCATGCGTTTGCCTCCCAATCAAAACATGATTTAGTAATGGTGCGTCTTACCAACACATTTGATACATATGTTTTGTATTCTACGAAGCCAGATGGACCAATTTATTAACATGAACTATTTTACGCATATCTAAATCAAGGAGGATTGTCATGTGAGTTATGTGCAAATTTTATTTCAATTAATTGACATGCCCTTTTGGAAGCACACTAGAATCTTGCTGCTGAGCAAGTACTAGATGTAGTCGGATATATGAACTTAGCTAAAATCCATCATTACATCGGGAGGAGTCCATGTGGGGCCCACTTCACCTAACGGCGCGTGCAAGGCGGCTCACATCCGCCAGATGCATTGAACATTTTTATTTCCTATGTCAATCGATTTGCAGTTAAGAGTGTTGAGGTATTGCCATTTGATTGGCTGTGTGACTAGAAGCTCACAAAACATAGGACCTTTTTAATCCGTTCTTGGATGTCTGCAACTCTCATGCCTTTGAGAAGATCTGGACTCATAGCTGTTTGTGTATAAGTTTTGCTCTGTTCAGATCCTGAGGTTTTGATTTCACCACGTGTTCCCTTCGAAAAGGTGACTGTGTTCGTCCGAGACAACCAGGGATGTCGGGTGAATGATGTCTCTTTGGAAAGCTTACGATAAACCTAGATACTCACAAACTTTTGGTGCGAGACCAGATAATCTCAAGAGATTACACTAGCACTGAACTTTCAACGTCAATTCAGTTAATTTATACATCCACACTCACGGGATGTGCCAGTTTTATCCGATAATTTGCTTTTGATGGTCAGTTCAGCATACCTCCTATGCTAGCTAATATCTAATCTTAGATAATGTCTTATTCTTAGGTATACTTTGATAATAATTTTCTATCAATTTGCTTTTTTTTTCATTAACGCCTCATCCAGGCTGCGAATATGGCATCCAAAATTGTCATAATAATATTTATGTGACATTCCAATTTATGCATTTAGACTATAAAGCTAAGTATTATTTAGCCTGGAATTTGGGTTGACACTTAGAAAATCTTTGCCAGATTGTAAATTCTACGAGGTACGGGAAGCGGGAAATATGTTGAGTGATTATCAAGGTTTATATTTACTAAATGTAGATTTATAATAGTATACATTAAGGATTATCGATAATCTTGACATGTTATGAGTTACCTTGTATTAACCTCAGTTAATTAATACTAATAGTGACCCTTACTGATAGTGATGTACCCATTCGCCAAAGTGAAGGACTTTTTTATTATGGTCGCCCTCTTGTCTACCCATATTAAGATACATAATACTCACTTTTTTCTTATAAGAGTGCATGCAAGGCCAAGACTCTTTTTCAAATTGAGACGCATTTACTAATCTTGACACCTAAAACTAATATGGCATTATCCTAATGTATTAGTTATCAACTCATCTTCCATTTGGCCATAGATTAAATGAGACATTGCCACCCACAATTCCATTTCATGCGGCCTTCTATCTAATATTTACTTATAGTCATCCTTTTTAACTTTGGTTGTATGATTATCATTTTCACCTCAGCCGTATCACTCTATCTTCAATCTTCATAAGATAATCTGTTATCTTTTTGGTCTGGGATTTTATCTTTCAAGAGTCACGAGGTGGTTAAGGCATTTGATTGTTTGCATTTTGTTTTTGGAAAGTCAAAAATCCAGGCACCAAGTTAGCTTGATCTACTTAACACTTTTAACTTGGTTGGTTGAATATATAATCTTAATTTTAGCTAAATCTAACGTTAGAAGTGAGTATGTGAAATAGTGGTATGGAGGTGTCGTGATCGTTTGATTTATTTTGTTGATTACACATACATGTCTAAAAGGCGTTTGATCGGTTTTATTGAGATATTGTAACATTTTGTACGTAAAAATGATGAACCTAAACTTGGAAGTGTTATCTCAATAGTTGCAGATTCAACTGTCACCGATTATATCCATCTTGTACTTTCTGGCAATATCCACCTTATATGCATTAGTTAGATTTTACCTTGTATTCACTAGTAATATCCACCTTATATTCGTTAGTCGCATTCACCTTGTACTCATGGGTCATTCCACCTTATACTCACTGGCTACATTCACTTATCTCTAGATATTTCATTTGTTTAGTCAAATTCATTATCTGACTATATTCATTATATGAATATTCATTTGACTGAGTATAATTATTTGTTTGATCAGATTCACTTTTTGAATATATTTGCTTATTTGAGAGTATTATTTTTGTTGATCAAATTTACTTCCTAAATATATTTACTTTTCTGAGTAAATTCTTTAAATGATCATATTCCCTTCTTGAATATATTTACAGCAAAAGCAACCATCGCTTTTGGCCAATCACCAACTATGGAGGTCAAAGGATAAGATAAGGAAAAAAATTAAATATTGTAGGAGTTATCCACATTGGCACATGTCGCTCCACGTATGATGGCTAGTGGTTGGCCACCATCCATATTAGCAATTTTCAATGAAAATTTGATGAAATTACTAAATTGGCAAGTTGTCAACCGGTTTACAACTAAATTGACAAACTTTTGAAATTTATAAGACTAACCTAACACAAATGTTTAGGACTAAATCAGCCATCATATATTAAAGTTTGGACTTTTTGGATAATTATCCATATATAATTAGATGAATTATTGAAGATATTTAATAGTTGTAATTCAATGTGCCTCTCAATTTATGTGTACAGATTCTTGTATCTAGTATGTTTCCAATTACATAGGTCCTAAGAATAAAGTCGTACATTTGGTATCATGTCTATCATCACTATCCTTTACATTAGATTATTTCGACGATCAAACCTTTCATTGAAGAGCATCTATGAAGAAAAGTCAAATGCTCAAAAAGTTCTTTTCCATGATTCTATTGTTTTCGTGTATCCAAATCCCCGCCGAAAGATCTATTTGTAACTAATGAATGATCAAAGACTAATGGTATAATCAATTCCATCTATTTCATAATTAATATAAGCTAAGTCTTATAGCTAGTATGATTCCAACAACTTTATGGTACTCAGGAATAAAGTCTACATTTTGTGTAATTCTTATCACCGACATTTTGTATCTATAGATTCTTTCTACAAATCATTGTTCATCTCGCTCCATGATGAAAGTTATATTACATGATTGTGCATATTTTGGTAATAAACGTTTACGATAATTGTTTATATAGCTTATGTTTTGAAATACCTAGACGCTGAATGTTTGTCGCGACCTACCCAAACCTCCAATAGGAGGGGGGAAATGACATTTAGGTAGATTTAGAGGTATTCGCTCTCAATTCATCAATTTCAAACTCACACTCTCCCAAGTCCATAACTCGCGTGACGTTCAGGCGTTTTCATTTTTTAGAGTTTGTTTAACAACCTAAAATATTTTTAGAAGTCGCTACTAGCCTATTGGGGCCGGCTAGAATCCAATCGAGATGCGGAAGTGTCATCTCAATTCCTACGAAATCAGATATTCCAGGGTACAGGGACTTGTTTACGCTAATATTTCTATTAACGTCCTTTCAGTACCTAACTAGTTGGTTATTTAATTTAAGGTGGTCATACCTTCTTACTCTTCTTTGAAAGCCTTAAAATGTCATTCAAAGTATCTAAGTGTCCATGCAATTGTTTTGTAGGATTTTTATGCAATTCTAAACTAATACTAACTTAACTTAGAAATAAAACAAACAGGCAATTTTATTGAAAGACTACGAAAATAAACATTCAAGGTATTGAAATACAAAGCAATAGTAAACATTCAGTTAATTAGATACAACTACATAATGACGAGAATGTAAAACCCGCAACTCGTCGGATATTTTAAATAATACACTTTTCAAATGGCTAAGCCTTTACAGAAAAAGAGACCGGAAGGGACATCGGTCTACCGCCGCCTAGACTATGTATTCCACAATTACATATTAGCGTTACTATACTATAACTTGATGAGTTTGATAATCTAACATTCAGAATATAAGATTGTAAGCAAACATCTCATCAATCATATATCTAACCCAACATAGGAAGCTAAATTTAGACATGCGTTTAGATCAAGGGGAGAAAAGCAAATGATGGACTAAATGATGCTAATTCTTCGAATTTCTTTTTACATAAAACGATGGTTTCAATTGGTTGATAAAAAACAATTCTAAAGGTAGAAAGTAAATTTGACATTTCTAATCAAAACTCGAAATTCCCTTTTAAAATATTTTTTTCGAAATTTTTAATTAAATATATATTTATATTTTTATTAAAATATTGTGTTATATTATAATGTTTGACAACTGTGGACGGGCTGCCGCAAGGTGGTTTACCGAAGAACAAGGAAGAACTAACTTCCCCTTTTTTAAACTTTCTTTTCTTTTCCTTTTTTTATATTATTAAAATATTAAAATATTTAAGTTTTATTAGAAAATATTAAATAATAGATTCAGGTTGGGCTCGATTTTTTCTTCTCTCTTTTTGAACACTGGAAAACCCGAACCTTTTCCTCCACACTAGTTCCGGCCCATCTCCATTTTCGACCCAATCCCCACGCGTGAACAAATCAGAACACACAATGCCGGCCCAAACTCAAACCGACGCACATGAGACAGCCTAAAACAAATAACATTCCAACCAATCTCAAGCAATTCACAAGCCCAACACCGATCCCTCACACGCGAGCTCAAGCCAGCCCATTATTGGACTCCAGCCGATTCTCCTCACGGATGAAGACGCTTGAGGCCATCACTGGCGGTAATGGCGACGAAAGTTCAGCGCCACCGAGCGAGCTATCACGCCTAAAACTCCAGTGAACTCGATGCATCGAACGAACAAACCAAACTCAAGTATATTGCCCCACCCCGACACGATTTCAGTCGAGTAAATCCACAAACACATGTTGTGCGGTAAATATACTGAGACTTGGGTAAAGTGCCTCAACAAACCAGCAGCAAGCAAGAGGAAAATCATGAGTTTCGAATAGTAGACAAAACCGAACTAGCGACTTAGGCAAAACAAAGGGCAAACTCGGATTAGGGACAGACGGACGAACAAAAACAAAAACCAGAAATCGACGCTCGAAATTTCTATAACCATGTAACAAACATCTCGGTCGTAGAATGCAAGAAAAGGAACACAGCAAGAAAAGAAAGGAAATATAAACAATAAATAAACAAGGAAGAAACCGAATATAAACATCGACGTCGCGAAACGACGTTTTCCCTCTTCGATTTGGAGAATCGGCGGCCGTTGGACGCACTCAAGGGAAGCTTGAGTCGAGTCTCAGGTTGCTCGCACGATTTAACCAATCGTGGTCCTCGGGTGGGAAGGAGAGCTCGTTCAAGCTTGGGCTTACCGGGAAAAGAAAAGAGGCAAACAAGGAGCTGCGGACAAGGTGCAGAAGGGTCGTCCGCGAGAGTGAGAGAGAAGCAAATCGAAGGTCCTCCTCGCAGCGAGTGGCCGAACGGTCACCTTCGTCGAGAGAAAAGGGAGAGTTTGTGATATCCCTGTCCCACATCGCCTAGGGAGGAGTCCTGGGCCAGCTTATAAAGCTGTGGGTCCCTTAACAGTGTGGACGCGTTTTCTCGGATAGACCGAGAAAAACAAAACCGTGAGGGCCAGTGGGCCCAAAGCGGACAATATCCATACTGTGGGTAACGCCGGGGCGTTACAAGCGGCTTATAAACGCTATTCTATACTGGACGCGTTGCTGTGGAGGGAGTCCAACTTTCCCAGCCGAACCAAGCTCAGTGTATTGGAAGCATTGATATATAAATGTCCGTGCTTTCTGCTCTCGCATTCCTCCATTACTAGTTCCATTTAAGAAGATCATACCCGGCTCATCACCTCCTCTTTTAATTCTGAATTGAAGGTATTCCGGTGGACTTGAACTACAAACCAACAGATAAAAGTTTGGATCCGGGTGGGTATGCATTCTTGCTGTGGGGCATCGTCTTGGGACCTTTCATGATTTTTAGCTTTTAAGTCAACTTTCTTTGATTGATTCCCCCCTTACTAGCAAAAGAAACCGGACATGATTGTTCCTTGATCTAGTTTTACTTGAATAATGACCTAAAATCAAACTACTTTGTGGATTAGCTGTCCCCTGGAAATCACATATGATTTAACCAAATCATATGTATCATATAACTTAATTGATTGGACAATGTACCGAACAAATTATAAAGTCTTACAATGATTTCATGGCCAATGACTAGATTTTCTTTTCAACCTTATTGTAGCGCTTCAAAGTCTTACAAGGTCACTTTGGAATGCCATCAAAACTATAGGTACGCTTCCATTTATTGAGATACTCTCTCTCTCCAACTAAAAATCTATGGCTTGTTTGTTTTTAACTTCTTTTATAAGTAGACTTAAATCTTTGACATAACCCACTGGGTATACGGCCTGGTGGTAAATAAATTCGATCGGGGTGGAGACGTTTAGCTTCAAGTTTAGAACTCACAAAAAAGGCAAAATAAAAGTCAGAGAGAGAATATGTGAACGTGCACTGCTTTGCTTTAATTTGAAAAAGTATTTGTGTTAGGCCTACTGCCCCGTTATACATTTATCATTAGATGATTGATGTGTATTTGAAGTTAGTTTTGTAATGAAATTTTTTCACATATCAATTTTCTAACAGTGAATGTGTAGCTCATTCTATATACCGTTGACCATTCTAATAGAAATCCTTCAAAAAATTATTCAAACTCAAACGAAGCTATATAGGATTTTATCTATTAATATTTTTATAATATCCCAAACGCCACCAAATGACTCCAAAAAAAAAAATCATGCAGCTTCCTAAACTTATTCACAACTTTTGCGCATAGTTGCATTTTGTCATCTTCCCCCAACTTTTGTATGCACCCGAATACCCTTTATCCTTGTCCCTTATTCTTCCATTTTTGTCGAAGAACAAAAAGGAAACATAAGTATAGTGTTTATGCATACTTTTATCAAACTATAAGACATATTAGAATAGAGTCTTGTTAACTCTGCTCACTATGTCATTTTGGTGTAACAAGTAAACTAAAACTTCACATACCATTATGTGACCTGATGTGGTGAAGTTTTGATTTCAAATAGACAAAATAGAGAAAGAAAAATATTTTGCTCTTTCTCTGAGCATAAATGACAATCGAATGGACTATACGATTAATATTTTTTTAAATAACTGGCTGCTATGCATATTTGAATAATATTATCTAAAATAATTTCGTACATGTAAAGACTACTGTGACTTACTGTAGCTGTATAGATGTCATTAGCGTGGTTATTTTCAGAGCATTTCTATCAGGTTAACTCTTATAGTTGCGATCTGTTAATTATGATTACCATTATAAAGCCTCGTTTGAACGCCAATGGCTTCTACTTTCTTCACATCCGATTATCTTTCTCTCATCCATACATGATGACATGTACCTTTTCTTGTTAAATGCCATAATGATTTTATACCTTTTCTGTACTCTGCTTCAGCAATTACTAAAACTCAATCTGCATTTAAGGACTGAATCCCAATAGGGAAAAAAAGATCAAAATGGCTTTTCTAAAAGAGTAAAAAGAAAAAAAAAGAATGAGATTATTTCGCAATCTCCGGCCAACCCAAGCTTTAAATGTGGTAAGGGCTTTTGTGGGAAAATGCGACAATCATTAAACTGTTTTGTCTGTTAAAAAAAAAAAAACTTGGGGACGCTAAGCTGGACTACTGCTTTTTTGCTGGATTACTGTTTTTTTTAACTAAATTCCAATTGCCACCTCTTTGTCTTCGGTTTTCAATTATTCTTTCATAATTTGTAGTTCCTATGATCAAGAGAATTCACAAGGTGAAATTGAGACATATGACGACAGTCGAGTTGGCAAAACGAGTTTGCATTGAGATCTCTCACTGGAAAATTATCGAGACTATCAATTTTATCCAAGAGAACGACATATTGGGTAGAGCTTCAATGGTGGGAATTAGTGAAATCATAAAGCTATGTATTCAGTTTTTCCCGGAGATAATTTGGCTCTCACCTAATAAGCCAAATAATTGGTTGACGATACGGGCTGTGAAGTATCGGCAAGAAAGGACTCTGAGACTCGTTTTGAAGGCAAGCTCAACTAACCAGTTCTCATTACTTTCCACGCCAACAATAACAGAATCACGGCAGATGATGAAGGCAGTAACAGAGTATGCGACAAAAGAGTGCTACACTAGTTTCGATGCGGTCAATAACGTGGCCGGAGCAGCTTTTCAAATGCAAAGAGAACTCCAATGGTACAAGGTAAGCATCTTTCCTCAACCTCCCTTCTGGGCCACGTTATTCTCTCTTCCATCTTGAAGGGACATCTGTCCATCATCGCCAACCCATATAAATGCCATCCTCATCGATCACCATTGCATGACATAATTCAAGAAGTGTCGATTTTGGCAGTCAAATAGTCATCCAATGCATTTAATTAAGCAAATCATTAAGAATATTCATATCGAGTTTAAACAAATAGTATCGCAATTGATATGCAATTTACTCGTGGAATTCAACTAACTCGAGTGATTCCAATAACAATCAAGTCATGCACCGAATCTAATCATACATTTAAGCATTAAAAAGCAAAGCTTAATCAGACATGCAATTATGCTAGGAAGTGCAAGGAACTGAATTCACCTAATTGTCCATCATGGACAACTTCCTCAAATTATTATTATTTTTTAGGTTGGTGCTAATTGATTAAGCTAGGTATGTTCTAATACTAAAATTTGATTTTTCAAGCAAGACTATATTCACTAAACCAACCTTCAAGTTTTTTTTTTTGGAAATATTTTAAGAAAAATTATAATTCTTTTATTATTTATATGTTATATATTATTGTATTAAACAAAGATCGGTAGTTGGGTTTGGTTTGGGTCAACCCCAGCGTGGGGATAGACTGGGAAGAGCCAAGCCATAGAGCTGGGCTCTAGGCTTCGAAAACCCGGGTCCAAATCCAAGGACCCAGGTCTAAGCTAGAGACGGGCCCTTTGGTTCAAACCAAAGTGGGCCAACGGGGGCCCGAGTGGGGTCTTTGGCCCATCTATCGAGCGGGCCACGAACCAGGCTCAAATTGAGCTTGGTTTCTTCTATCTTGGGGCGGGCCACTCTCTCTCTCAGCCAGGCCTTCCATTGATCTCAGCCCGGTCTACCTGAAACGGCCCAAGTTTAGTCCAAAGCGTGTTGGCAGAAAATAGAGGTCGTCCCTATTCGCCCTTGCTGCACCCAAGTGTCGTTGTCAACTAGGGGATCGACCACGACCATGACGAAGGTAGACGATGTCTCCTAGTGAGCTCCACCCCACCTATCAACCTCTCTTGATCCACCTCCAAACTGGAAATAATGACAGCAACCAAAAGGAAAAGCATCAACTCAAGCCAAAACTTAGCTTCGTTTACGCATTTCCATATTTTCCATATATTGATTTTGATTTTTCAATTTTTGATCAAGATCGATTAGATGATGAGATTGAGATTTAAGTTTCAATTTTCAAGTAAGGTTTTGTTCAAACTATTTGATAAACCACATGCAATTAATTTTGTGTTCATAAGTTGTCATAAATAGAAATTTTCTGATATTTTATCTAGCTTTTGCAGTTAAAAATATGAGACCACAAGTTAAAATTAACAATCTTCTTTAGGTAACTTGATAGCACAATGCGAAATATAATAATATCTTGTTTGGTGTAATGTGTCATTTACATCGTGGATTTGATGAGAAAGATAATAAAAATATAGTCAACTTTGTTGGTTAGCTCAATAAAGAAAGAAACAATAAATTCAACAAAGGGAGAAGGGTATTTCGATTAGTTAACAAACCAAAACAGTGTCATAGCCAAAATGGAGGTGGAAATAGTGCCGCCCTTCTTGACAAATTCCTTAAATATATGATTGTCTAGAGCTTTATTTCAATACTCTTGAGAATACATAGAAGATTATATATATAAAAGTTGAGTGATGTATAGCCCTAGCTCTTGTGTAACAAGAGATTTACTTTCCTAGGTGATTTTAAGGGCAGATTGCTTGACATTTACCTGGTGCAATCAGGACTTACTCCTAAATTTGAATCCAAGATCATAGTGATTAGGTCGCCATGTTAGTGATTTTTTACCAAAATTGGCTAGAAAGGCTAAATTGACATTAGAAGGTGCAGGACTTGAATCCAACACTTTGTTGGCACATACAATTTGAAACAAAGATCACAATGATTAGACCTCAACGACTATCAATCAAAGTTGGCTAGAAAGACTAAACTGTAATTAAAAGGTTTAGGGTTAAATTAGCATATCATCAAAATATTTATAACTAAATTGATATAATTGAAATATTAATGACTAATTAGCAAATTAACAAAAAATTTAGGACTAAATTGGCATATTTAAAAAGTTTATGATTCAATTGGTTACTGTCCAATGTGTTGAGGAATTTTTTAACAATTTTCCAAATATTTTTTCGACAAATTCTTCTAGAAGACTCCAAATTTCATGAAAGTTAAATCCATCATAAAGCAGCATGTGCTTTCAATGTATATATTATTTGAGTAATGTGAGATTTTGTGAAATCATTACTAATTGTTTTAAAATTTTGAACTATTAGATGAAGATATATATATATATATTAAATATTTTAATAACTAAAATGAAGCACGCAATCATCGAAGGCCTAAAGAAAGCGACCTTTGATATTTTTCCAACAAAGATGGACTTCAATTTCGTACTAAGTATTAGATAAGTCTTAATATCCTTGAGATGTGCCCTCTGCAAATTTTTTTTTTTAATTTCACTACTGTTATCCACTTGTTTGAACTCCTATTTACGAGTTTCATGCATAAGCTGTGGAAAGCTGGATTATCCCTTCTGTGGCAAACGACTATGACAGCCAGAGAACATACTGGAATAAATTCGTGGAGAATCACCAAGATTTGCTAGAAAGTGGAGAGAAGTGGATGAAGGACACAGCAGATAAATGTATGCTCGTCTCAACTCTTGTTGCCACAGTATTGTTCGCTGCTGCTTTTACTGTGCCTGGAGGCAACGATGACAAAACTGGAGTCCCATTACTGTTAGGACAAGACTCTCTCCTTATTTTCACAATTTCAGATGCGTTAGGTTTGCTCTCCTCCGTGACGGCCATCTTGCTATTCCTAGCCATGTTAACATCACGGTATGAGCCGCAAGATTTTCTCGAATCACTGCCGAAGAAGATCATTTGGGGCCTTTGTTTTCTCTTCCTCTCCTTGGCTTTCATGCTGATGGCCTTTGCTACCTCTCTCACGATTGTGCTGGATAAGAGAGTGGAGTGGATTATCATTCCCATTACTTTGCTGGCCTCTCTCCCCGTGGCTTTATTCGCCGGACTACAGCTTCCCCTGCTTTTCCAAATGGTTAAATCCACTTATGGACCCAACATCTTCCATGCCGAGGGCATTTGGGATGGAATCAAATATACTAAACAAGATTAGAGATTGACGAATTTTATTTGAGGGTGTATGCCTTCATTATAGTTGGTCGTTTGTAGCAAGGCCAATGCAATACTGAGTGTATTCCTCAAAGTATTTAAATAATTACCATGCCTTATGTTTCCCTACCTTGTTGCCACAAATCTATTTGTAGAATGATTTAATCAATTAAAACTTTTAGCCTATACATACTTCAAAATCTAAACATTATATAAACAATTTTCTTTAAACATTCAGTATTAAAACAATCTCACAGTCACGGAATAAGCTTTTTAAAAAATAGTTCTTTTTTTAGCTTTTCGTTTTATAATTTAGATGCAAAATTTTATTTCCATCAGCTTAAATGTTGTTGACACATAATTTTTGCCGATCTGGTAATTCACTTTTGGCTTAGTTATGTGGAAACTGTTATTAGTTAAAAATTTGAAATGCCTTTAGAAAGAAAAAAAGAAAAAGAAGATGAAAACAAAAAAAGAGAGAAAGAGGGGGAAGAACTCGGATTGCGCCCGCACCCGTGCCCACGTGGGCTTCGCTCTCTCCTCGGCCCACTCGCCCACCCCCACGTAGGCCCAACTCACCTCACGGCCCACCTCCTTCTTTCCTTCCTTCCCTGCGGTCAACTCTGAGAGGTTGAGGACAGAAGCAGCAGAAAACCTGCACAAGGGCAAGGAGCAGAGGAGAACTGCACACGCGAGCAGAGGGAGTCTTCGGGCGGGAAAAAAAGAGAGGGAGGTGAGGGAAGATGAGAAGGAGGCTGGGGCGTAGGCCTTGGAGGAGGGAGAAAACAAACATAAAGAGAGAGGACAGAAAAAAAAAAGAAAAAAAAGGGAAGAATCGTGGAGGAGGGGGAGGAGGCGATTCTGAGCCATCTCTCTTGTGGACTCTGTAACGCCCCGGCGTTACCCACAGTATGGATATTGTCCGCTTTGAGCCCACTGGCCCTCACGGTTTTGTTCTACTCGGTCCATCCGAGAAAACGCGTTCACACTGTTAAGGGACCCACAGCTTTATAAGCTGGCCCAGGACTCCCCCCTAGGCGATGTGGGACAGGGATATCACAATATCCCCCCCTCAATGGCACAGCATCCCCGCTGTGCCCTCATCAGCACCAGCGAGCGCCCCACTATGGCCCCACACGCGGTCGGGAGTCGGCTCTGATACCACTTGTAACGCCCCGGCGTTACCCACAGTATGGATATTGTCCGCTTTGGGCCCACTGTCCCTCACGGTTTTGTTCTTCTCGGTCTATCCGAGAAAACGCGTCCACACTGTTAAGGGACCCACAGCTTTATAAGCTGGCCCAGGACTCCTCCCTAGGCGATGTGGGACAGGGATATCACAGAAATTATCATAGCTCTCACCTTCAACGGTCATCATGGTAAAGATCACCATCGCTCTTCATCTCAATTTGACTTCATTCTAGACTTGGCTTATTTTCTGATCGACTTTGCCGGCGAGGTCGGGCAGACATCACCCTTTATCTTGTTGGGCGGTACCCTCACTTGATTGCGTTGAAAGGTGAAGCGGTGTAACGCCCCGGCGTTACCCACAGTATGGATATTGTCCGCTTTGGGCCCACTGGCCCTCACGGTTTTGTTCTCCTCGGTCCATCCGAGAAAACGCGTCCATACTATTAGGGGGCCCAATGCCTTATAAGCTGGCCCAGGACTCCTCCCTAGGCGATGTGGGACAGGGATATCACAATATCCCCCCCTCAATGGCACAGCGTCCCCGCTGTGCCCTCATCAGCACCAGCGAGCGCTCCACTGTGGCCCCACACGCGGTCGGGAGTCGGCTCTGATACCACTTGTAACACCCCGGCGTTACCCACAGTATGGATATTGTCCGCTTTGGGCCCACTGGCCCTCACGGTTTTGTTCTTCTCGGTCTATCCGAGAAAACGCGTCCACACTGTTAAGGGACCTACAGCTTTATAAGCTGGCCCAGGACTCCTCCCTAGGCGATGTGGGACAGGGATATCACAATTTCAATCGCAGTGGGATTGCTGAATGGATGACTTGGCCCATCGTTGTTTGTATTTTTTGCCAGGAACCAGGCAATCTCCTTATGCATAGAAGCTTCCAGAGCGGACATTGCCAAAGGAACGCGTCCTCGCTTATCTGCAAGCTGCGTCAACCTAGGATTACTTTTAACTAATGCCTTGACCATCCTTATCCTTCCAGACAGGACAGCATAGTGGAGGGCTGTGCGGCCAACACAATCGACCATCTCAAGTTCTTCCGGATGTGGAGACAAGAGATTGACCAGGTTCTCAAGAAATTGGTCCTGTGCACTAAAGGCGGCTAGATGAAGCACTGTTTCTGATCTGCTTGATATTTTGGCCGTCATGGAAGCGGAATTCCTTTCGAAAAATCTTTTAGCAAAATCCCAGTCGCCCCCGAAGGCAGCTTGCATCAATGGTCGGTAATAGTTTTCTTCCACTACGTTTTCCGATATTTTTGCCATGGATGCGAACATTTCAGATTATTCAGTTAGTACTTTTTTCCTTGCCGACATTAGTAAGTGTTGCAGAAAAGAACAATTTCATGAAGATCTGCCCCATATACTAATTTCACAATGAAAATAACTCTTTTGAGGGATAACACACCTGGAGCACCTCCCGATTGAAAATTAGCTGGTCCATTGCTTGCACAAACATTTTCAATATCTGTAGGAGAAAGAGTGAGCACAAAATCCTTCCCATATAATAAGTTTATTCTCTCTCTCCTTTTCTTACCCAACGTCAGGGTTATCTTTGTGCCATGATAAAGCAAAGAAATAGAACGGTGAGAAATACGAGTTCCAGCGTATTTCAAGACCACATCGTTTACATTACATTTTTTCTCGGTGGAAACTTGAACATGTACCTGCTGGGGGTGCTGCAGGATTCGAATTTCCTTCTTCTTTGCTCGGTAGTGTCGCCATTGGGTTGCTTTACTGGTTAGAATCAAACAAAGTAAACGGAGAATGCAAACATGGGTAAGATAATCAAAGAGTTTGTCTCTCTAAGGGGGAGTTCATTCCTTCCTTATATACAAGCACCTCCCTTAAACTAAAGGTGAGCATCTACCATAACAACAAGCAAGCATGTCTTTTTTTCTTTCCACTTTAAAGCGGTTGGATTACTTGAGTGTAAAATAGTTTATGCTTGGGAAGATAGACTAGTCCTATACTGATGAGTTCCACCTTCATCACTCTGGATTCCTCTGCCCGTGCCAACAGGACCGAAGGGTCCTCTCTCTAGTGTCAGGGAGCTCTAATGATTCTTCTCCCTCGCCTCACCATTCCCCCAAGCTCCCTCACTTCAACACCTGCTGAGCTACCAGAAAAACATCACCGCAGTTGCCGACTCCTACTCGACCTCGGGCGGTCGCCGGTGTTGGCTCCGACGAATTTGGCCCAGAGGCTCTGTTTTCGGATCCTCTATTTTCGCCGTTCAAGAGCTTGCTCTTCTCGTTCAAACCCTTATTCATCCATTCTTCAAGTTCCAGAGGCTTGTCCCACACCTCAGTTAACGCCATGGGAGCCCTGGATTCGCCAAAAACTGCCCTTGCAGGAACGGACTTGACAACTCCCTGCCTTGGCATTTTTCCTTGATTCGAGTCTTCCACCGGCGCTCACCTCACGGAGCATCGTCACGCCTTGATCCCCAATGACACCCACACATAAAGAGGCACCTCCCTTAACCGTCGAATTGGCCTTGAATAGCCACGATGTTACTCTGCTTTGTCATGCTCTGTTTCCTTGTCACTGCTGCGGTTCGCCCTGTTCTGGCGAGTATAGGGCGCGTAGCTTGCCACCATCGCTGATTGCTCAAAACTGAACATCTGCTGGGATGGAAAACAATAGCCAAAAGAGAGGAACAGTAGATACGAGGAGAAGAAAACGCACAAATTAAAGGGGGAAAGCGAGAGCCGCCAAAATTCCTCATCGCTTGGCGTCTACGAATCCTTTATGGACTCTCCAAGTAGTCTACAGTAAATACTCTGGGGCCGTTGATAAAATCGCTGTTTGTTCGTTGTCACTGGGGATTACCAGGCCAACAGAGTTGCACGATCCAGTCAAGCCAAATCGCATCTTGTTTTGGAGCCTCTAAAACCGCTCGGTGGCCTCCATGGCGAGTAACCGACATCAACTCGCTCCAACACCATCGGATCGTTTGTATTTCGATTGAGTCCCAAAGTCGATTACATGTTCGAATTTTCCCACCTCCGTACTTTCCCTCTTCTTGTCACCAGCCAAATCACGGGCTCGGTTTCAGTGCATGTCGAAATCCTGGGACACTCAGCTCACCCTCCCCTCCTCCTTGAGATCCTATCGAAACCTATAGTTTGTGTTATCTCTGCACCAGTTCTTTCTTCCTATCTCGCTGCTATATCACTCCATGAATTGCTGGTAGTTTATCTTTTGATCTTTTTAGATCGTGCATAAGGTGCATTGGGATTGAATCATGGGCAGAGAGCATTTGGGGACGATCTGATTCTGCTGTAGAGAATACAACGAAACTCCAAGAGAGCTTGGCTGAAAACTTGTCCAGTAGAGAAGAAAAAAGACGGGAAGGGATGAGATGAAGAAGAAAGGTAAGGGTCAAACAGTAAGTGCACTCGTTGGGTGGTGAATAGAATAGGGAGACAATGAGCAAAAAAAGAAAGAGAAAGAGAAACAAATTACAAAAGGGGCGTATAGAAATTGATAGATAGAAAATGTAATAAAACAAATTAGTATTTTAGCGATAAAGTAGCACTTTCATGATAAATCATTCTTTTTATTTGCGTTACTCAAGCTTACGTTTAGTTTTACGATAACTTCATGTTATTTTTGTTTCACATCAAGGATGACATAAAAAGGAATAGATAAAAATAAAATAAAAAAAGTCCATAGTAGCATTTAGTTTAGCATTGCATATCAGGGGCTTAAGCTTGATTCATGCTTCGGCGAATTCTATTTTGCTTACTGACGCGCCTGTATCACTTGATTAGAAATATTATACTATTTAAATTAGAATAATAGCATGTTTAGATCAAGATTTAGTTCACGGCGTCCTTTCCTAAAATGTAATAACTTGGCAATTCTTTATTAGACTCTTATCGACTTTATTTTCTTGTGCTTTACTTTTATCGCCTCGATTTTGATTGTTTACTTATCTGCTTCTGCACTCATTCATGGACATCCTTTTAAGAGTTTTAACCAGCCACCCTCTTTAACAAACCATCAAAATCAGTGGAGTTTAAGGCCGCAAGTGGGAAATTCTTTTACTCCCCCGGTGTTTTTTTTTTATAATTACTCTATTAATGTTTCTACTTATAAATTATTAGATGGAAAAACATAAAATAAAAAAAATATTACCGCATGTGAACTGGGGGTGGCAATGGAACTGGTTCGGGGATTGCAAGGTGGGCGCAGGGGTTGCATCCTCACTTGTCAAGAGGTGTCCTATCCCTGCACATTCTTAGCATTTGGATTGACTGCCTTAACATGGATTAAGTCAGCAGATCATCCAATCTCAACCATTCGATCTTTGATTGAATTTTTGAGTTTTTTTTTTAATATAACCACAGCCGTCCCATTAAGATCGGATGGATGTGGTGCCATTATGTCATCCATGTCATTATGGGAGGAGATCCAATCCAACGTGTACTCCATCCCCAACCTTAGCAAATATGCACATTTCATGAAGGTGTCCTCGCTTATCGAGAGGTGTCCTCGTTCCATTTGCCTCGCTCCCATAATAACTTCTAGATAAGAGTGTTTAATTGAATTCTTCAGTAAGCATAATCTTGCAGGCGATCACTTCTAGAATAAGAGCAAGTGATGGATATATCCAGATCATGTGAATTTAGCTCGCGTGCCACAATTAAAAAAAAAACATGGGTCCCACATTGGGCCACCACGTCCAATGCTACATGTGAAAGGCACTCACCCGTGTTTAGTGCATCTAACTTCTTTTCTTCTACGATACTCGACGCGTAGAAGAAGGGTTCTGGTGTTGCATTTGATTGGTTGTTTGATCAGAAGTTTATAACATTGACACCTCAAATTTCCTTTGTAATTAAAACAAAATAAAAATAAAAATAAAGCATATAATAAAGAAGTAAACAGAAATAACAAGAAAAAGGAGAACAGAATCAAGGAAAAAGTAAGGAAATAAGTTTCGAAAGGATACATTGTGCGAGAAAAAGAAGAGCAGCAAAAGGTGAAACAAGAATCATGAGGAAGAGGAAATCAAATACAGCGGGAAGAACAGAGGAGGAAGGAGAATAACAAAGAAAGAAGGAGAATAAAAAAGAAGCAAGAAGAATAATAATAATAATAAAAGAAGGGATTTGGATCCCCTGTCATTGGCAGGGGTGAAATTATGGCACCATAGCCGTCTGATCTTACACAAAAAAAAAAAAAATTGGCGCTAAAATTCAAAAATTCAAAAAAATTAATCTCAATGGTCTGATCAAAGATAGAATAGCTGAGATTTCATATTAGGATTTAGGTCCCTGACTTAATGTCAGAGGATGGGGAGTGTACCGTGAAAGAAGAAGAAAAAGTGGCCAAGAACAGTAAAGAGCAAAATAAAAAGGCGAAAAGAGAAAAGACATTGATGAAAAAAAAAAGAAAAAGAAAAAGAGAGAGAAAGAAGTAGAGAAAGTTTTTTTTTAATGAAGATCCATGATTAATTATCATCGGCGCCATAGTTTTAGAGATTGACATCCACTTCGACGTTAGGTAAACTTTTTGTCATATTGATGGTTTCACTAAGTCATCATTGAATCAAGATTCATTTTTTTTTAAGATTGACGTTTGAATATTGAATTTATGAACAACTAATTGATTTAGCTATTTACTCCCGTCTCTCTTTATATTTTTTTGGGTGATTTTATGACATATTTTCTCATTGTTCGAGTCAACCATTGACGAACCTTACCTCACTAGAAATCTTCCCGCACGTACGATACTCGCAGTTAGAGGCTGCTTTAGCTAGCTTTTTTTTTTTTTCATTATCTCTACTTTACATGTGTTTTCATTAAAATGTTTTTTGTTTGTAATTCTATTGATTCAGTGATTGTTGAATCGGCGGCCGAAAAACTTGTTGAGAAATTTTGTCGACGGCTGGTTTAAACTACTATCGAAAAAGTTGAATGGTTGTTGGTGTGGTCCACAAAGTTTGATGTTACATGCTAGAATATAATATTCGTTTTCTAGCGTGTTTCACTTAGAAAAAGCTTGAAATAGAAAAGAAAAGAAATAAAAATAAATAAATAATTTGAAATTTGAAGTTTGAGTCAGACTGAGTAAATGGAGTTGGGCCGATGTCGTTTAGTAGGCTAGAGGGCTAAGCTAAATTGGTTCTAGAAAATCAGGTTGGGCCTATTCCAATTTTGGCACAATCTTGCTTTGAAGTTTTTTTTTTTAAATGTTGGGTTGGCGATAAGCTTGACCCAATTCGTAGACCCAACCTGAATCATTAGGGTCCGGGTCAGTAAGTCGAACCGGGTTTCCCTGACCCGGTCCAAAGTCCCATTTTTTAGAATTGAAAATTAATAAAAATAAAAATTCTGGACAATATCTTTAACCCTATTTCCCCCGAGGACGGCCCCTCAATGCATAGGTCGCGACATATAAATTTCAAATTCAAGTATCATTTAAGTCCATTTTTGGATACTTGCAACTCTCCTACCATCAGAATGCTCAACTCTTAGCTGGCCAGGAAAGCCCTCACCAGCCCTACCCGATTATGGTCGGGCAGCTAAGTAGCGGCAACAACTTCTGGTGCTTGGCTTTTATTCCTTTTTTGTGATATTTTTAAAATTACCTTCTTTATTTTGAATCTAGTTTAATTGAGATTTTAGTTAAAAAATTAGGACGTAGATCAAAACGATATTGTTTTAATCTCATGATTCATGTTTTAGTAAGCTGATGTTAGCATTTTTTACCAACTTAATTGGATGAAGTTAATGGAAGAACTCAATTGCATTAATCTAACAAGTTTTACCATATGATTATACTTTTTAATAAGACTCAATTGCACCTTCTTCATAAGTTCTAAGACATTTTATTGCACTTATTTCTAGTTGTTAAGTGTAACCATTGTTTAATTGAGATCCTTGGGTTTTGATTTCACTGTGTTTTTGTAAAAAAGGTGCCTACGTTTGTTCAAGAAGAACAGGGGTGTCGAGCCAATGATGTCTTATTAGAAAGCTTACCATAAACCTCAGTGCTCACAAAGTTTTGAGGTGAGATGAGCTAAATCAAAGAAACCATGCTAACATAGTACTTTCAACGTGAGTCTATTATCTATCCATTTGTCAATACATACAAGCATGGGTAAAACGCGTATGAGATTGACTCAGTGACATGTTCATGTGTAAGTTTTATGTAATGATGATTCGCTTTTGATGGAAGTTTAGCAACCCTTCAATGCTAGCAGATGTCGAATCTAAGCACAAATCTAACTCTTACAAATAAGTTGAAAATAAATTTCTGTTGATTTCCAAGAAATAGATGCTTAGAGATATTACTTATGCATGCATTAATTCTACTTAATTGTTTACGTATGCCTGGACTCAATTTTGAGACATCTTTATATCTAATTAGTTGACCGATCAAAAATCTATGATAGGTATAATTTCATGTTTTTCACAATTTATGTGGACAAAATCCTATAGCTGATGCAATTCCAATTTTACAGCTCTTAACAATAAATTCATACATCTGGTATCACGTCTATCATCGATATTCTTTACATCTAGCTTATTTTAATTATCATAACATTCATCTCAAGAGCACCTATAAAGAAAAATCAAATGTATAAAAAAATCATATCCCATGATTCCCCATATTTTTGGTAATAAATGTTTAGGCAGTTGCTTATATGTATACATATAATATAATTTCGATTATCTATAGTAAAATAAAGTTGCTCTTTTAAGTTGGCGGACAGAAAAAGACAAACTACGAGTGCACATTTTGGTGATAAATGGTTAAAAATCCTTTTGATGATAGATAGATTATGTTATGAAAGATCTGTATATAACTTATGGTCAAAGATTTATAGCAGGTAGAATTCCATCTATTATACATTTAACGTAAGCAAAGTCTTATATCTAGTAAAATTCCAATTGCTTTATAATTTACTAGAATAAAGGCCTACAACTTTTATAATTTTTATCACTGATATTCTTTTTATATAGATCATCTCTTTTAGGGGTGAACCCATGGTAGATAAGTTCCAGCCTAGAATATGGAACATACCCTATTTGGATCGGTTTCTAGTATCTAGAACTTGAAACCGATCCTATAAATCTTAGAACCAACCTTATCTATCAAGTCCAATTCCGTGGTCCACCTAAGAATTAGACAATTCCTTCTTCTTTTTTCTGTTTCAATTTTTTCATTCCTTGAAAGGACAAACTTCATGAAAACATCTCCTAATGTATAATTAAGACAAACAGCAATTACAACAAAGCAGTACGTCAACAAAACGATGAAAAATGTGGTTAACAGCAAATAGAAATATAAAGCAGTTGGGAAGTGCCAAACATATTATTTAGTCAGACAAATTGAAAATCAAAATAACAACAAATATTTCCATATGTCAAAAGTAACAATCCTTAAAAAATGAAAAAAACAAAAACAAAATACAGCATCTTAGCTACGCTATTTGTGGAGCACTGAGAGCAGTCGAAGGCTTGAAAGAATTGAAATATTTGAAGGAAGTGGAGATCAAACATTGCTTCTTCCCAAAAAGTTTGCCCAATGTGTACGTATTGACAAAGTTGGAGACAGATTTGACGTTGCCAAACGTTACAGAGGACACCATTCAGCAGGGGAAGTGGTGATGACTTTCAATATTTCAATACGAATAAGCATTAAACCAAAAGTACAAGAACTTCCTTTGGACAAATATGAAAGTTGTACGAGTTAAAGATTGAGTAGTTCTAGAGTGAGGAGGCTCCAAATCTGAAGATTGAATCCTACCCTGATATATGGTCGATCTAATCTAGTTCTAAGGTCTACCCTAGACCGTACTAACCTCTAATTTATTTTATCAAAAATTTCATCTTAAGAGCATACATTAGAAAAATTAAATGTTAAAAAAATTATTACATGAGGAAGTTCATTATCCTTGATTACATGTATGGTGATAAATTGTTTGATATTATTTTTTATGTATATGTGTTTTACTGTGAAATATCTATAAAAGAATAAGGTTTTTTTTTTAAAAAGAATTAAGGTTGAACTTTAATGTTAATGGAACAAATTCATGCCTTTAAGCTATAAAAGGAAAATTAAGTTTTTAAAAATTGATATTCTGTGATTAGTGCGTATTTGGTAATAATGTTGCCAATATTTCTTTCTATACCATAGATATTCTATTTTAAAATACCTAGAGGCTGTACATTTAAGTTGATGGAAAAAAAATTCCTGCTTCTAACAAAAAATCTTTTTAAAAAGTTATGGCCCATGATTAAGCATACTTGGTAGTAAATGTTTAAAGCAATACTGGGAGTATCTAAAGATTTTATTTTCAAATATCTATAGGTTGATACCTGAAATTGATCAAATCACTCTATAAATAGATGTTTGATAACATATTTGTGGACAAGTACATTTCATGTGCTTTGAGGCAATAAATAAAATACTCGTGAGAGTTATTGGTTAAAAAAAAAGTATCATATTCACACCAATACAACCAAGTGCAGTGAAGAACTATACCTTCAAATGAAGTTCACCAATCATGCAATATCGTCCGATAATTGTGCCTCACTTCCAAACGCCCATGGGACGAAAGATGCCATGCCCATAGGTGGATCTAACCATTTGGAATAGCAGGGGAAGATGGAGTCCTAAGAATGAAAAGACGGTCACAGAGGCCAGCACAGTGATGGGAATGAAAACCCACTCCAGTCTCTTATCCAGCACAATTGTGAGAGTCGCAGCAAAGGCCGTCAGCATGAAAACCAAGGAGAGAAAGAGAAAAGAAAGTCCCATTATGATCTTTTTTGGCAACGAGTGAAGAAAATCCTCCCACTCATACCGCGAAGTTAAGATGGGCAGGAAGAACATGATGGCCATCACAGAGGTGAACAAACCTAACGCATCCGAAATTGCAAAAATCAAAAGAGAGTCTTCTCCTATTAACAATGGGACTCCAGTATCGTTGTCATTGCCTCCAAGCACAGTGAAAGCAGCGATGAATAATACTGTGGCAATTAGAGTGGAGACGAGCATACATGATTCTACTGTGTCCTTCACCCACTTCTCTTCGTTCTCACGCAACTTGTCGTGCTCCTTCACAAATATTTCCCAATATGTTCTGCCTTTGTATTTGGCGGTTCTTATATCAGGCATAACACACATTTCCACTGCCTATGGTAAGAGTCGAAAATATGAGTTACGATACATTATTGAAAATTTGAAAAAATCGCCGAACGAACATCCCAAGGAGATTAAGACTTATCCACTTAAGAATGATGCATGTCATATTATTTCAATTAAATCATTATCCTCCTGCATACATTTTATTATATTTGAATGACACTATTATCTTGAGCTCAAGATACTAGGGCAAATGGCCAGGCCTATGACTTTGGTATCATTGCCATCTCCCCAAAACCTCAACCCGAGTCCATAAAGGCTAGGCTTGAGACTCCTACACTCATTTCTAGGTCCTTAGTGCCCAGGAACAAGTCCATTCAGTTTGGGCTCAAGACCTTACTCTTGGGACTGAGTCCATCAAGGGCCGGCCTAAGATTATAGTGCTAGTGCCTAGGTCCTCAATGCCCAATCTTGTGTTCATTGAGGGCTCTCCCATATCCATCAAAGTTAGGCCTAGAACCTAGCACCTAAGCTCAAGTCCTAGGCATTAGTGTTCGTGTCTCTACATCGGGGATCAACTACATCAAGGCCAAGCCTGAGACTTTGACACCAATGCTCGTGTCCATTGAGCTGGGGCCTATGTCTATTGCGGCCAAGCCCACGACCTTGACACTCATGCCTAGGCTCGAGTTCATAAAGGTCAAGCCTTAGACCACAACGCATGTGTCCAGGTCCATCGAGGTAGGGCTTATGGCCTTAGTGCCCATGCCTCTACCATCAAGTTTAGGCCTAGATCCATCGAGACTCTAATGCCCTTTCTTGTGTTCAAGACCCAAGTATACCCAAGTATCCGTGCTTAAGTCAGGGTCTATCAAGGACGAACCTAGCGCTCTAGTGTGTCTACTCAATTTCCTAGCTAATCATGGTTAAGTCACTGGCACTCGTATAATGTGTGTTTGTTTAAGAAATTCAAATAAGGTTGTCCAAATTATACGGTAGGAAATATTCTTCATTTTATTTATGGGTTTTAGCCAAAGAATAAAAAATGTTGTCATTTTCATAATAAATGATTTCTTGAAACATATTTATCAGAAATGTTATATTTTCTGCCAAACAAACAAAGCTTTAAGTACAAAATATTATACAATGGAACTAGCAAAACTATTGTGAAAACACAAGCAAAACTGATTTAAATGCATTTTGTTTCTCCAAATTAATCTATGTGGATAATAGATGAAATGATTTTCACAAACATCCTCAGGTTGCATCGTGAGAGAAACCTAAGAAAGAGTCAGTCGGATTTATGAAAGGGTTGTTTGGATTAAATTAAGTGGCAGATCCTAGTTACAATCTAATTATGATGACTTTCTCTCAGTTTTTAGTGCCCCAATGTTTATAATTAGTCTCCCTCATTTATAGTAAATCGTTCCAAGGATACAGCGTCATTTCTGAACTTACTTAAATAATTTATGTTTGGCACATGTCATCTAAAAGTTCCATGAACCAACAGGATGTTCCCTTAAATGGTAGGAGAATTTATTCTTCTCCTTGTGTTTTAATTCAAGCCTTGTTGAGAAGATGTCACGACTAAAACCTAGAATGCTTCATATTTATGTAAGGTAGTGTGTCCTTAAAATCAACCGGGGAGGTGGACCAATTAAGCTATGCGAAAACTTAACAAAATATCGCCTGACCTCTATAAAAAAGAAAAGTAACTGCATATGCTCTCAAACTATTCAAATAAATATCCAGCCATCATATCTTAAGAAATTTTCTGGGAAGATATTGTAATTACTATTAGGAGCGGTTGTTGAGCGCATGAAAAGAAAGATACTTACCTTGAACCATTGGAGTTCTCTCTGCAATTCAAAAGCTGCTCCGGAGATTCTAGTTACATCCTCCAAATTTGGCTCATACTCTGCTGCTGCCATCATCATCCTTTTCGATTCATCCCATGTAGGCGCTGGAACGAATAACAACTCAGTGTTTGAGTTTCCCTTCAGAAAGAGTCTGAGGATGCTTTCTTGACGATACTCCACAGCCGTAGTCCTCAACATTTTACCATAAGGAGAAAGCCAAATGATCTCCGGGAAAAATTCAATTAATAGCTCCACGAGTTCAAGGATTCCCCATGATATAGTTCGATTAAGCAGATCCCGCTTTTGGAAACACTCGGCAATCTCGGTAGTTGTCATCTGAGAGATGGCAGCGCAAACTTGTTTTGCCAACTTACTGGCCATTGCATGTCTCAGCTTCATCTTTTGAATTCTCTTGATTGTAGGAACTACAAAAACTTAAAATAGAAGTACAAATAAACTAAATAATGAAGAGGCGGGTTTTACTTATAAAAAGAAGTTCTCCATCTTCGCCTTCTTAATATTTTCACTATTTGTCATATTTCCCACAAAAAGACTCCAACGTTTAGAGCTTGGGTTGGGTGGATGGTTGGGAAAACGATCTTTTTTTTCCTTTCTGGCTAAGAAAATCACAGTAATGTTTGCAGATATAATTACTTAAACAGTATTATTCATATGTGCATAGCAGCTCGTAATAACTCGTATGATCCTTCGTGTTGCTCTTTGCGCTCGGTTCAGTGGGAAAATATATCTCTTTTCTCCATTCTTCGTGTCAAATAAAATTAAAACTTCCACGTGATCTCACATAATGGTATGTCACGTTCAAGTTTACTCTGCAAACCTAAATAGGAAAGTAAGCACAACACAACTAGAAAAATTGTCCAATTTTTTTTTTTGCAGTAGCCAATTCAGTTCTAAACTTCTCAATTTTGCCAATTCAATTCTTAATTTGTTAACAATTTACCAATTATGAACATTTCAATTATGCCAATTTTTTTAAATATTTTTCAATTTACTCGTAAATCTTTCAATGAATTACTAATCTAGTCCTTTCAGATAATTTTGGTTGTAAATAGTTGATATGATGGTTCACTCAATGCCAACAGTCCTATGTGGCGCAACCTAAATTGATGTAAACAATTTTTTAGTTTGTCAAAAAAAAAATTCTTTTTTCTGTACACGGTTGGCGAGGTCACCAACCACTAGCTAAGGGCCTGCAGAGGGAAAGGGTCAATGACCCCCAAGAGTCAACAAGTGAGGGCCATGATACCTTCGTCAGCCATGTTAGGTCGTGGCCCTTGCCGAATCTAGCAAGGCGAGGGTTCGGCAGATCACACCCAAGCCCCCAGCGGCCACAATGAAAGTGGGTAGGTGAGGGTATTGTTGCCCTCACATTGAGGCCGACAACCACCGCTAGTGGCTTGCAAAGAATTAAAAAAATTAAAAAATAAAATCCATGTTAGCGCTAGTTACACCATATAAAACACATCAATGATTTCCAATCAAAACTAGTAAGAATGACTATATTGGTAATTCATTAAAATAATTAGAATTAAATTGACACAATCAAAATATTTATGACTGAATTGACAATTTTTTTGGGACTTGATTGACATAATTGAAAAGCTTGGGATTAAGTTGTTCGCCACATAATCAATTTAGAAATTTTGGGCAATTTTTTTTACGGTAACTAGCTTGACACTATTATATACAACTTTTTATTCGATAAAAATACACACACTGACCAGTTCCTTATTACTTCTTCGCCGAACATAGAATAATTACAGACAAAATGACAAGATGAGTCTAACTGCAGGCAAACGTTGAAAATAATTTTTGGGTACTTTATTATTGTACTATAGCACCTAGATGGTGTTTAGATTGATTGTCTCGTGCTTCAAGTGCTTCATCTCGTCAAAAGATTTTAAGGCTCCGTTCGTTCCATGAAAAATAACTTTCGGGAAAATATTATCCAAATTTTCCAGTGTTTGTTTCACAGAAAATAAAATAGTTAAGGAAAACATTTTCCACCAATGGAAAAAAAAAACACATTCCAAAATGAGTGGAAAACATTTTGTCTTTTTTGTTTACCTTTAAATATGATGACCTCTAATAGCGTGCATCGACCTCGTTCGAGATAAGCAAACCAACGGCCTTTGACAAACGAATACCCTAAAATATTGTCATTTTTCAAGAAAATGATTTCTCAAGAAATATTTTCCATGAAACAAACGGAGCCTAAGAGTGCATTCTCCCGTGTTGACATAGTGAATTCAAGATTTATTTTCATAGTGCCCTTTTATAGTGCCCCCAACAAAATGCAGGGTTATGAGGAAAGGAGAAAAGTCCCTTGCCCATTAGCTAACAGCTTATTGGTATAGGGTTATATAACAGTGAATGGAATTCTGGGATGCACCAAAATCTTCTTCTGTTCAAGCCCTCTCCAGCAAATCTTTTTTTATTTTATTTCTACTACCTGTGTTCTTCATTTATCCGATGGGGACTACCTAAAGATTTTTCCCATAGACAATAGACCTAATAAAATTCCCCTTCAAATCAGGGCCAAAATATCAAATAGAACTTTTTTTATACTTATCACAGAAGAAAAAAACAGACAAGAAATAGACTTTTAGTTGTGGGGAGAGAGATAGAGACAAGAGACAGTATTCATAAAATGGAAGCATACCTACAATTTTGGCGGCATTCCAAAGTGAGCTTGCAAGATATTGAAGCGCCACAGTTAGATTGCAGAGAAAACATATTAGTGGATATGAAATCATTGTGTAGGTGGAATGAAGATATTTTCTATATAGATTATAATTATTGGTCTTGACAATTCAAAAAAAATAAAAAGATGACAACATTCACATTCACACGGATTAATTAGTGTAGATCCGCTTTGTTTTGCAGCTCCTCCCACGCTAGTTGCGACGTAATTCTTTCGTTTTGTTGTCTATTAAATAAGTTATACAATACTTAAGCGCTTGGTTGAATCATATGTGGCTCTCATGGGATAGCTGATCCATGAAGTAGTTTGATTCAAGTCAAATTAGGTCAAGGTGCTAGATGTCCCACAAAGAAACAATATTTTCGGTTTCCACTGCTAGTTAGGAGGGAACCAGGGTAAGAAAAGTGACTGAAGTAAAAAATCATGGAAGGTCCTAGATTAGATAGTGCCAACTGCAAAATGTGCCTTACCCGAATCCGAATTTTCATCTGTTGGTTTGAAGTTCAAGTCCACTGGAATGCCTTCAGTTCAGATTCCAAAAAGCTGGTGATGAGCAGGGTATGATCTTCTCAAGGGAATCAGTAATGAAGGGATGCGAGCGCAGGAAGTACGTACATCTGTATATCAATTGTTCCACAACACCGAGCCTGGTTCCGCTGCGAAAGTTTGACTTCACCATTGCCAAGGCGTCCAGTATGTACAGGTCTTTCAAGGTAATTAAGTGAGGGTACCGCTCAACTAGATAAAGGGTTACATCTATCCGAATTCACCGGAAGAGTTATCAGGAGAATAAGCCAAGTCTAGAATGGAGGGAAAAACAGGTGTAGTTGAGATAAAGAGTGATGGCGGTCTTACCATGGTGACCAGCAACGGTGAGAGCAAAAATGGGGAAAAATGCAAAGGGACTGCTGAAGGGACGACTTGGCCCATCGTCTGTTGTTTTTACAGCCAGGAACCAGGCGATATCCTTATGCGCAGAAGCTTCCCAAGCAGATATTTCCAAAGGAACACGCCCTTCATTATCTTGAAGTTGCGTCAACCTGGGATTTATTCTAACTAATGCCTTGACCATCCTTATCCTTCCACACCGGACAGCAATGTGGAGGGCTGTCTGGCTATCACAATCGGTCATTGCAAGCGCTTCCAGGTCTGGAGGCAAGAGCCCAACCAGTTTCTCGACAAATTGGTCTTGTGCACTCAAAGCGGCTATGTGAAGCACTGTTTCTGATCTGCTTGTTATTTTGGCCGTCTTCGAAGTAAAATCTCGTTCGAAAAAACTTTTAGCAGTTTCCCAATCACCACTGATTGCAGCTCGCAACAATGGTTGGTAATAGCGCTCATCCACTTTCTTTTCCGATATTTCTGCAGTGGATGCAAGCTTTTCAGGCCACCTCTTCCGTGCAGACATGAAAGGTGTGCCAGAAAGGAACAATTTTATCTAGATGCGCAGTCAAATGAAAAGCAATAGTTATGTTTTTTTTAATTTTATCTAGATGCGCAGTCAAATGAAAAGCATAGTTATGTTTGTTTTAATTTTATCTAGATGCTCAGTCAAATGAAAAGCAATAGTTATGTTTGTTTCGAGTCCTCCAATCTACCAACTAATCAAAAGAATTACACCATTAGATTGGCCCAAAATATTAACTTCACAATGAAATAACTCTTTCGAGGAATAACACACCTGTAGCTAAGAAGAAGCTGATTCAACACCTACACAAACAGCTTCAATATCTGCAGGAGAAAGAGGGAGCACAAAGTCCTACTAATATTGTTAAGTCTATCTAATATTGTTTTTCTTTCCCGCTTCTTTTTCCTAGCCAAGGTCAGCTTTCTTTTTGTTTGATGATAAAGCAAATAAAAAGAACCATAAGAAAGATACAAGTCCCAGCATATTATTAAGACTACATCGCTTATACCATATCTTTACTGGGTTGGAAGTTGAATACCTGCTGGTGGTTCTGCATGATTCGAGTTCCCTTGTTCTTCACTTGGTTGCATCGCCATTGGATTGCTCCCCTGGTTACAGCCTTTCCACAGCAAAGTAAACGTAGAGCGCAAAGAGACTTTCTGTTTTCCTAGAAAGTCAATGTCAATCGGCTTGAGTTTCAGGGCCTCTTTTAACTAGGCCTCTTTTAACTAAGCTCAAGGTTCGACCATTTCCATATTAATGCATTGAACCTTGGTTGTTTTTATATTGATTAATTTATTAATATAGACAAATAATATGGTATTTTGCCGTCGGTTCATTCGTATAGTCTTTTTCTCATACCTCATGTCATGCGATTTAACTAAGAATTAATAAGGTCGCATAATCAAGTGGCGGAGCATTATGAAAATACTGCAAACTATGGAAATGAAAAATATATTAATGCGATCATTAACGGATGAACTATCTCAAGAGTTCATCTTAGTATTTTAGTTATTTGATGGAGGGGCCAAAATAATTGATGAAGGTATGCATATGAAACCGACCTTGTGTCTATCTCATGTATGAAAGTTCCATCTAAATCGTGAGATTAAAAAAAGAAGGATCAGAGAGAGATATTATTAAGTTCCTTCCAGATTCAATAATTGTCTCTCTTTTGACGCATTCGAGGACCAACCTTTCAAGCTCTATCGTACTTTCAACAATTGAGTCATGTTCCTACTCAGCCATTGGATTCAAGTGGTTTAATGTCAGCCATATGATTAATGCGTGCTGTCAGCGTTTCTAGATCACCACCGATTGTGGAAAACTTGTGGAGTTGGCCACTCAAAAGTGCCAAAATCACAGCATTGCCCTTCCTTCGTTTCTACACTGCTTCAATTTTTCTTCCACCATCTCCTTTTCACCAAACAACACATTTTAATAAAAATTTTAATCGGTGCACTAATGTCGCAATTTATAAATAAGCTGGTCTTTATAGAATCACGCATATTCATTTTTGTTTTTTGCATGTAGTTATATTTCATAAACAAGTTATGTTCCCATTTGAAATTGCTTGTTTAAAAAAGACATGAACCGATCATGTGTGTGATATGTATAATCTTCCAAGGGCTTTTATTCTGTGCAATGGTGATATAAAAATTCCTTCGTACAAACAGGTTTTACATAATAAATCATAATCGACCTTATCATTTTTTTGCATATAACTTTATTCATAAGTAGGTTCGTATCTACATTATGAGATTATTTGTATAAAAAAACTTTCATGAAAAAAGATGTATGTAACATACACATATATTCGTAACAATTTCATTTTCTACCGTTAGATCCTACTTTCTGAGCAACATGAGAAAATCTTTTTCTTCACCTTCGTCTTTCACTTCTCCCTGCCAATTCAAAACATCTATACTACATAATCTATATTTGAATTGCGTCGGTGCACTTTTCTCGTTAGAAAAGATACATTGCCATCTTTAATTTTTACCTCATAAAATTAGGACATCATCATCCCCAATCAATAAAATCGTTATCCGTATTTAGCTTGATGTGGGTATTCTCAAAAGTTTAATACAACACTTTTTTTGGGGGAAAATAATTAACTGAATAGGAATTTTATGTTATCCTTGAAAAAGCTAGTAAAATGGGGAGGATAATAATTTAGATGGGAAGTTAGAGCTTATTTGGTAACATTTTCAGTTCTCTATTTTTTTAGACTTTAGTTTTTCGAAAGAGAAAAAGAATAAAAACCTATTTGTATATCTTAATTAATGTTTTTATTTCCCGAAATTGATCGGTGGTTGAGGAATACATTTAAAGCAGAAACAAGAGGTAAACAAAATCTACTCTTTTTGTTCCCAAGAACAAAAAAAGAAAAAGAAATAAACTCAGTGTAATCTAGAGACTCAAACCTAATTCGAAATACATATGACCCTAATTGAAAGACTTAGGTTAGGTTGGCATAGATTTGGGTCCTTTTTTATTTGTTGGGTGGGGTGTTGTTTGGAACATTCATAGGATAATGGTTAAACCTTCTTTCCCCCTCACAAGTATAACAAAGTTACATCTTCTTTAACTTGAGAAAAAGGAGTTGATATCTACATGAGACATGCTTCTACTAATGAAATTTGCTCATAAGTTGACAACGACAAGTTTGACTAAGGTTTAGGCATATAATTTGCCATACTTTCCATTTTTCTAGAACTCGAAAATTTAGCTGCCTCAATTTTTTGTTTAAACTTCTTCAAAGCCACCTGATATATAGATTTTACAATGAATGAACCATACATATTCCATGGCCATATCACTTTATCCCTCTTCTAGTGCGAATGAATAGGAACTTTAAAATTTAACTATAATGCCACTCCACCAGATTGTGCTCAATGTTCTCTAGTATGCATACCTTTATCTTCCAATCAATTAATTGAGCTCCCTTCGTCTCTATTTGCCTTCTAATTAGGTTAATAACAAGATTGAAAGTTTCAGATATCATGTATCCACCTGTTTAGATGAAATTAGGACATAAATGTTGAAGTGCTTAAAAAAATACTAGAGAAGTTATCTTTTTCAAAAACTTTTGACAGATAAATCAAGTGAGATGTTAGAGTTTATGACATATGTATAGATTGTATCAATTGAATCAATTGATACTATTACCATTTATCCAGTTTTAAATAAGTCTATGCTCTATGAATGTTCAATGTCATTTGTTTGAAGGTTTAATGGGTTCATGTAAATAAGCACATCAACTTCAAGATCACCTCCATCCTCAGTTGTTTCATACTTGCCCATTCGATCAAGCCACATTTGCTCTTCTTCTCACCATCAAGAAAGTTCAAAAAGTCTATGCTACTCTTTATTGTAAAGTCCAAAAATTGGCCATCAACCTCCTTGTATTCCATTTTTCTGGATGATCTATTATCAGCAACTTCTTTCCAACTCCTTTCATTGTAAAGGAAAGAAAAAGGAATACTGGGTAATAAACAAGCGGCATTCTCTAATGTCATTTTTAGCCATTCATTTTAAACTAATGATGATCTTGATGAGTTAATTCCTTATAAAAATTTAGTTTTATTTGAAAATAAATTGTTAAGCCTCTCTTAATATTTGCATAATTAAATGAAAATTTTGATAACATAAATTTTTAAGATCAAATCAAACACATTTTTACTTTATTTTATTTAGTAACTATAAATCTTTTGTAGTTCACAAATATATTCTTCTGTTCAACACCCGTTCAGGATATAAAAATAAAAATGAAAATATTTATGAATGGACGTTGTTTTTCGAAATAGAAAGGAAAGTATTACCAAGCACGTTCTTAAATAATAAAATTAGTTCTTCTTTTAAAAAGATAAAAATAAAACGTTATGTCTTTTGAAAAAGAAAGGTACGATTAATGAATGAAATTATTAAGCACCTGGTACTGTCTAAGTGTACACGCGTCACGCAATGACGCCTTTTCTACAACTCCATTTTGGCCCTACATTAAGCGACTTAAAGATGTCATTGAAGTCAAGGACGGTTGCCTAAGGTCCCCCAACAATGATGCGACGTTCTTGCTTCTTCTCCAAGTTTGTATGACGTCATCGCTTACATCCTCACTAGGAAAGTTGGGTCGATTCTCTGAGAAAACACCAGGACACCTGCCAGGTGTCTCAGCATGAAAAGATGGAAGAGATGAAGACAAATAAGAAATTCGGTGATTTTAAATCAATTGTTAACGTGACGTGCATTTTTCTCTTATACCTAATAATAAATTGATACGTATGTGTCAGGTCATGTGAAATAAAAAAATTACTTTTTTATTCTTCTTCGTCCTCTTCCTTCCCTCTGTCGTTCTGGCTGTCCTTCATGGCCGCCGGTGCTTCCTCCTCCATCACAGAGCATCGTCCCCGCCCACCGCCAGCATCTCCACGCTTGCCCCTTCCAACTTGAGCTACCCCTCCATGGCCGTCGGCGCTGCTTCCTCCGTGGCTAGTGCTTTCCGCTCTATTCCGGCCGAACTTTCAGATCTAGATTTATAGTCGGAACAGAGCAAAAAAAAATTGATGAGTGCTTTCCATGGCCATGGCCAATCGCGGTTCATCGATCCAACACTCACTATACTATCAAGACCCAGGATCTGAAACTTTCTCAGATCTGGAACTTTCAGCTTCATTTGGTGCCAACACCGATGAAGGGGAAGCAGCGCCGACGGCCATGGAGGGTAGCTCGAGTTGTAAGAGTAAGGGGTGGAGATGCTAGCGGTCGACGGGGATGGTGCTCTGTGATGGAGGAAGAAGCATCGACGGCCATGAAGGACAGCCGTAGCGACAAAGGAAGAAGGAAGAAGATAAACATTCAATTTTTATTTTTTTATTCCACCTCATCTGACACGTGTCGACCTTTTATTGAGTATGAATAAAAAAATGTCCGCCGCGTCAACGATTGACCAGCAACCGCCGAATATTTTCTCGAGACATAGACATCCTTGCATGACCTGCATGATAGAGAAAAGAGAGGTTCCAGGACTGGAAACCCTTTGGCTAGCCCAACAATGCCACCGCAGCATTGTTCATGAACTTCGACGGTTGCTTTTCGGCGTAAGAGAGTCGGCTCATTGACGGTCCCCCAAATTCGGACATCAAGAATTTTTTTGTTTCCAAAAGTTCAACTGGATATGTATCAAAATATGTAGTTTCCACCCTTCCTCTGTTTATACTCCGCTTCAATTTTTCTCTAATATTAAAGCAAGGCTCGCATTCCTCGTGATCGTGCTAATGATGAATTTATACTATCGCTGAATATTCTAAAGCTCGTAACGATGTGAAGGTAGCAATTCAAAGAAGTTGATAAATTAATAAATTACCAAAATGGTGGTGATGATTATTTGCTTATGGTGCTTGATGAATTTTTCAATAAAGTTGAAAAATATTAATTTATTTTAGAAGTTAGTAATTAGTTAGTAGTGTCGATAAGTTATTAATGTTGTAAGAAAATAGATGGAGAACATGAAAACAAGATCCACCGTCTCGGATGTGCAATTATTATTGTCCTTTAGAATAAATTCACCCCTCGAAATATGGAACTCGGTGCAATCGATTCTGTCGGCTATTCTCTTGGGAGAAAATAGATCCTCATCATTACTTTGCACTGATAAGTACAGAGAACATGAAAACAATTTTGTATGTTAAACCTAGCAAAAAAATGAAAGCAAAATAAGAAGGAAAGTAAAGATTTTCTTGCTTTTGTATGTCCTTAGTAACCATTTGTAGGTAAATAAAAGAAAGCTGTTTTTCCATCACCAATTCTTGCATTAAATTGAAAATCCTTGCAAATCCCTTACAAATTGATGGAAGTTATAACCGTTACAAATTGATGGCGGTCATAACTATTGTCGTTAGCTTTAAATATTTCAAAACCTTTAAAATATCCAACAAATACCCATATATTTCAAAAAGTTATATGCTAGGTTAAAATCAATTGAATGTAATGCATTAGAATGTGTGAACTTTGGAGTTGGCTAGGTTTGCTAGACATTGCGCAAGCCCAAATGACCCCAGTTGGCCCTTGCCTCACAATCGCCAGCCCGTTTCACAGATGGTGGGGTGACGGTGGCTAGGGCCTTGCCGGCCCTCTTGATTTTTCCATCCTTCCTTTTCTTTTATAAGTCTAGATTATCTTTTAATTTAATTTATAATATCTAGGTTAAAAAAATAAGATTTGAACCCAAATAACACCGTTTTAACCTTATCTTTCTTAAGCATATTGCTTGATAGTAATAAAATGTCGAGACAAGGAATGAAGAATTCTTTAAGAATATTTTTTTGTTGAGAACTGATAGTATTTCTCATGTAGCTCCAAATACAAATGATAATGAACAATCAAAACATGAATTGACAAGAAGTAAAAGGCAAGGGAAATAACTTTTTGGAAATGATTTTTATACTTATCTTGTTGCTAATGATTTGTTTAACTTATTTGAAGCAATTTCTTCTAAAGAAAGTCATTTTTGAAAAGAAGCCATAAAAATTGAGATTAATTTTACTTTACAAAATCAAAATTAAAAATTGGTCAATTTCCTATCAAGTTCAAAATCGATTGGTTGTAAATGGATATTTAAAAGATAATTTAACCATGACGGTTTCATCGATAATTACAAAGCAAGTTTTGTTGCAATATCTTTTACTCAATAATAAACTGTTCATTATTCTGACATCTTTGATAAATAAATTATTCTCTACCAGAGAAACAACTAATGATGGTAATCACGAAAGAATAGAGAAAACCATCAAGTAATTAAGTTGTTTGTAACATTGAAACAAGATCACATATCGTTGTTTGCTCAATCTTCACTTCTCTTATCTCAATATTTTTTCTATTTTTTATTAGTAAATTACTAATTTTTCTTTTATCGGTGAGAGTTGTATTTCGTCCTTGAGATATTTCCTCGTGACCGTTTGGGCAATTTATCTTTTAAAAGAGAAATTGAGCGGTCGAATGGTCACATGGTCAGTGACCGTCAAACCGCATTTCTTAGGGAAGAAAAGTTACTTAGATAAATGCAAGAACTCCTCCTTTCATATCCTCTCTAAGATTTGATCAATCTATATTTTGCAAGAAGAGCCATCTTTTCCATAATGTATATTGTATTCTGCCCCCTATCCTTGCGTGCAAAATTGTATTGACTAAGATAGCAACAGAGGTTACTTCTCTCCTTATGGTCTTAGGTTTAACCCTTCTTGGGAGCACCATGGCAAATCCTTAATGTACGAACGCTGAGCATTACGTGATCACCAAATCAAATAGCAATTGAGTAGACATGTATAAAGCAAAAAAAAAAGAATTAAATTGAGTTATCTCTTGAAAACAAGTGAGTAGTTATCTTGTGAATGGGAAGAACTAATTATGTACGAACGCTGATTTTCACTTAGCTTTACCAAATAAAACAATTTGCATGTTACATTTTTTTAGTTTATAAAAGAATAGAAAGAGAGGGAAAAAAAGAGTTTTTCGGCTTGATAATGCAAACATAAAAAGGGTATAGATAGGGATGAAAAGTACGGTATTCTTAAAATCTCAATTGTATATTGCTAGTGCAATTATTATTATTTAAATCTAACGGAAATATTAGGATAACCAATATTTTTTTCCGAGGCAGAAAATCTGATTGGCCTAACCATTTTGGACATTATTTTTATGTCGGGATCTCCTTAATTCACTTGGAGCATGTTTGTATAAACTTCTACTTTCTACTTTTGGTCAATTTAAATATCATGGTGATGCATTTTGGCTTTTTTTTTTTGAGTTTGTGATGCCTCAAGTTTTAAAAATATATATACTTTAACACTTAGATCGTATGTAAATTTTTCATAACCTTTTTTTATTTGAAGGAAAATTGTGTTCATAGTTCAAAAAAAATACATGAGAAATATATAGATTTCATGACAAAGCAAATGAAAATAGAGCAAAACCTTGAATATTGCAAAATAAAGCCAACTCCAGAGTACAAGGAAGATCAACAGAGCACTACTAGGGTGAAGTATACACTTCTTCCACAATAATAGATTTGTCAAGCAATCGGCGGCCGATAATTGGATCTCGTATTTTCGTCAGAGATGAGCACACATTGAAAATTCTTTCTCCAATAATTATGGCATTGCCAATTGGCAGTGTGCACTAGGTTTGGCTTCCTCTATACCATAGCCATATGGAGACAACAAAACATGTTGAACAAATGTGAAAGAGCATATTCATGATTTAGTGAGACGCCAAAATTTTACGATCATCATTGAAGTTGGAGGCATAAAACTTGAATATGGATAGAATATAAGGGTATCAAATCTATAAAAGCATATTCATTAAAATCCCATAACTAAATTGGAGAGGATAGCTCCTAGATTTAAAACTACATAGGGAGAGTTCAAACTCTCCCATTCCATAAATAAACTGAGAAGAGAGCTCCCAAGATCTAAATTGAGAAAGAAAGGAAATAAAAAGGAGCAATAGAACACAAACAAAATCAACAGGAGATGGAGGGGAGGACGAGACTAGCTCAAACCCTCCCCTGCGATTGAAGGTTGAAGAAGACGATGGAGAGAGAATAGAGATAGAGAAAATGACTTTTTATTTCTTCCTAACTTTTTAAAAGTTAAATAACGTTTAAATTTCGGTTAATTAGTAAATTTTGTTGTTTAACTTTTGTAAAAACATGAACCGACAGGCGTTTGGAAAGTGTGGTTCAATCTGAGTTATAGGGCTTCAAATGTTGCATTCGGCAGGGTCTACTCTTGCAAAGGCATGATAAGGAAAAAGGAGATTGTTAAGACTTAAATGGAAAATCAAATAAATTCATTATATCATTGGTAATTTACTGGCTGCATTTGTAAAATTTCGAAAAAGTTGGTCATTTACTGATATGCCGTTTGGAAGCCAAGAAAAAAGTGGAGCTAGAGCTGTTTCCACAGTCCCGTGCTTTCGTGCATGACAACTTTTGTCATGTTTCTCCTCAGCCATTGGATTCAAGTTGTTTAATATCAGCCGTTCGATTAGTGCACCTTGTCAGCTTTTCTAAATCCTTCCCGTTGGTGCGAGACTTGTGGAATTGACCACTCAAAAGTGCCAAAGTCACAGCATTGCCCTTCCTTTGTTTATTCACTGCTTCAATTTTTTTCTGGTACCAAAGGTAATCTCACATGCCTCATGGCTATGCTAATGATGAACCTATTGGTCGGTTGAAGTTAGGAAAGCTACTATCAATAAATATTTTAAAACTCGTAGCAATATGAAGGTAGCAATTAAAAGAATTTGATCAATTATAAATTGTTGAGATGTTGATATATTTATTATAGAGTTGATAATTTACTTAAGATCGTTATAAAATCTCAAAAGAGTTTATAATACACTAATATTTGGAAGTGAGTAAATTCTTAATAGTATTGGTTAGTCATTCATTGGTCACCTGATAATCCAGTTACTGATCATGCTCTTTTCACCAACACTATTTGAAATTTGCCAACAGCTATAGAAATTCACCAACGAAATTTGTTTTCACATTTTCCCTTGATTGGACCTTGAACTCGTCCTCGCCAACAGGAAACATGCGGGGGCTGACCAGTTCATGGGCCAAACCTATAATTATCTCACTCCGCAATATTTATGGCGAAGGAGATCGGACACATTGAAATACGACGACAAAAATAAACATCAAATAACGGATTAGCACGAAGCACACTTGCAACGGACGAACAAACATAATTTCAATTTGGTACAAGGACACTTACAGCATGTCATACTCCATGGCAAACGCTTGAATAGTCGTAAATGGTTGAGGATCCACATCATAACTGTCCATCCGGACCAATCAGTCGCTTCGCCCATTTCAACGTACAATTCAATGCATTAATCAAGTGGCGAAGAGGTACCTCAGATATAAATCCGCTTCAGCCGTTCGCCAGGACGACCATAACTTTTGCTCGGCAGAGTGGTTAGGATGTAGATTTATTTGGGTCATTTCGTAGTTTTGTCTTTTCCAAAAGATCGATTTATGTGACTTTTGCTTAGCTTTTTCGGAGACCTATTAACACCAACAAGATGTCAAAGTATTTGATTGGCAACTCGTACTGCGTGAGACCGATCAAGACGCAGCAGAGGCAAAATCCTGTGTTGATTGTTGAAGGCTTCTGGCCGGCAAACTCAATTGACCAATGAGGAAGCTAGTTAAGGGATAGGAGTGAAAATAAGTAAGTCTGAGAGCAAAGGATCAATCGACTTGGATTGATCTAGTCGACAAAAGAATACGATTTCGGATGCAATCGTCAAGGAGACACCCGTGAAGGATAATATCAATGCAACTACCAAAAAGTAGAGCTGAAAATTGAAGAAGTGATTGATGAGGACATGACAATGTGAAAGTGGAATCATGAATTTCAGAAGTAGCGACGTTGGTAATCATGAAAGAGTGGAGAAACAATCACCAAGTAGTGGACTCGTTTTGTTGCTAAACAACCATTTGCAAGTAGAAATGGTTAAATTGCAAGAGACCCCTAGAGTATGTATGATGAACTGTTTTGGAAAATATCGGGTCAAGGAAATCATTTTTTTATGAAAATGATTTATTGGAAATCATTTTTCAGTATTTTTCTAAATCCTCAAAAAGACTGGAAGAGTAATTTTTGTTGTTTGGTATCCTATGATAAAATTATAAAAAAATTATACTAATTTTAATTTTAATTTTTTCCTTTTCTTTTCCTTATTCCTTGTTCAATGGTGGGCCGTGGCGATAGGGACAAGCCTGCCTGAGGTTGGCAAGACTCAAGCCTACTAATTGGACAAGGCCTCGCTAGATCAACCGGACTCAAGTCTCACTTGTGCTTGCCAAACTAGTGAGGCTTAAGGCTCGGCCTTTCCTAATTGGTAAGCTCGAGCCTTGTTGACCTCTGCTGAGCTTGTCCTTGGTCTATGGCTAATCGCCAGCCATTGCCAATGGTGGCCACAGGCCAAGGAAGGAGAAAAGAAAAAAAAAGGAAGGAAAACAAAGAAACAAAGGAGAAAAAAGAAAAAAAATTAAAAATTTGAAACTCCTTTTCTTAAGTATTTTAAAGCGGTCCTAGATGTTGGGACGTGAGAACGAAATTTGGGTTTTGATGCTCAAGCATAGAGTTTTGTGTCTAAGTATAAGTACTTAGTCATATTTTGAAAAACATTTTCTGATCATTTCAAAGTGGGAATCATTTTTTGAATGTAAGTTTTGTAGGAACAAATTTTTTGTTGACTACGAAAGTATTTCCTATTAACTCATTTTTCTAAACGAATCGTGGAAAAATAAGTAAAATGTTTTCCGAAAAATGTTTGATATCTTTGTAACGGTGAAACAAGACCATGCATTGTTGTTTGCTTAATCTTTACTTCTCTTATCTCAGTAGTTTTTTTTTTCGTGTCATAATATTTTTACCAGCTCATAAATTACTAATTTTGCTTTCGTTTGTGAGAGTTAAATTTCTTACTTGAGGGGCCTCCTCGTGACCGTTTGGTCAATGATCTTCTAGAAAAGAAATTAAGCGGTCGAATGGTCACATGGTCAGTACCGTTCAACCGCATTTCTTTGGTATGAAAAGTCACATAAATTCATAGAGCTCCTCCTTTCATGTTCACCTTCATTCACATACTATATTTTCTTTAAAGTTTGATCAATCTATAATTGTAGGAAGAGTCATTTTTATCATAATGTATGCTTTTATTATATGTGCTACCCGCGTGTGTAAAACCGAATAGACATTACCGACAAAGTAGTGGATTGAATGGCAATGAAGTTTGCTCCTCTCCTTATTATCTTAGGTTTAGGCTTTCTTGGGGCCCCTCCAAGAGCAAAACCTCAATGCACAAGGGTGATTTGGGGAGTTTGTTCCCGTAAGATCACTCGGGGAGATATACTAATTGATGTGCATGATAGCTGACCTGAACATCATGTAATTGCCAAATTAAACAAAATTTGAATAGACATTTATAAAGAAAAAAAAAGAATTAAATTGACTTACCTCAAGAAAAGAAGTGAGTAGTAATTTGGTGAGTGGGAAGGACTGATCATGTATGAAGATAGACCATCACTTAGCCTTACGAAATGAAATAACGTCCGGGTTAGATTTTTCAGTTTAAGAAAGAACAGAAAGAGAGGGAAAAGAGTTTTTTGGCGTAATATTACAAAAGATATCAAAAGGGTATAGACATGGACAAAAAGCAAAAAATTGTGAAAACCCCAATTGTATATTTTGCTTGGGCAATAATTTTTTTTAAATATAACAAAAATATGTATAATCTTACGTATTGGCTAACTTTTTTTTTTCCTAAGCAGAAAATCCAATTGGCCCAGCCACTGCGGGCCTTCAATTTGGATTAGGATTGCCTTGGGTTCACCTTAACTCCAACGGGGAATGTTTGTATAGACTTTTACTTTTCTCATTGATCAAAAGTGATAACAAGCAAATCACTTTTCTCATTTTGCTCAAAAGTGATAACAAGCAGATCAGAAACGGTATTTCACATAGCCGCTTTAAGTGCACGAGACCAATTTGTCGAGAACATGGTTAAGCTCTTGTCTTCATATCCGGGAGCGGTTGAAGACAAGAAAACAAGAGCCTCCACGATGAAGACAAGCTCCCGGATATGAAGACAAGAGCTTAACCATGTTCTCTACAAATTGGTCTTGTGCACTTAAATCGGCTATCCGAAGCACCGTTTCTGATCTGCTTGTTATTTTGGCCGTCATTGAAGCAGGATCTTGGGTTCACACAAATTTTCAATTAACAACAAAAGTGTACAAGCACTTAGGATTTAATTTTCAAGGGAAAAGTCCTAGTGAACCAATAGTAGTCATTAACAAATAATATGAAATATTTGAAACCACAATTAGAGAAAACCGGTCTCTTCCATACATCAAAATGAAATACAACTAAAAGAAAAGACGCAGGTGGCGCCTTGTCAACACCACTTGTCTTCCATGATCTATGGAGACAAATAATCAGTGGAACTCATTGACGAAATACTAATGGAGTTTGGCATAGAAAAGTTTAGAATAAATATGTGTAATAGATATAATTTAGAGTTTTTGGTGGATTTTTCCCCATATAAAAGAATTCTCCACTTAAGATTTTCTCATGCTCGCGAGATGACGGTCTTCCATCCCTAGCTCTTGATTGAAGTCGTTAGCTTCAAAATCCTAAAGATCAGACAAATTTCTATTAATTCGGCCAGACCTGTCGCCAAAAGACGTCTTAAGTGAATTTTTTCAAGGCTGTGGTTCCCAGATACTCAATGGTTGTAATTAGTAGTTAAAGTCTAAGTGAGGATGATCGATGGCCAATTAAGTTGTTAAATATGACTTTGAGTCACGAGTAAATGGATTGGAATATGCCTTAAGATATCAGACTTTTTGCAAAATTTGAATTGCTACATAAAGCGCAAACAGTAGATTGGAGACAATCATGAATTTTAATAATTTTGTTAAATTATAACATATGGATTGCATTCTTAGAGGCCATGCTTGCTCGATGACTGAAGTTGATCACAAACTGCCAATGGAGATTATTGGAGTGCGTACAGCAAGTAAAATGCTTACAAAACATGACTGGGACGCTTTTAAAAACAAGGATGAGAACATAAATTAGAAAAAAAAAACTAATCTAATTTGAGATTCAAACTAAGGAAAAATCTTATCTAAATTGATTTGTTACCAATGATCTCCTCCTCTTCAGAGTCAAAATCTCATGTCGCATGAAAAGTCTTACTTGAAAGGAACAGAAGTTTATGCTTCACGTGAACACGTAACATCCACATGTCGATGGTTTTTCATTTCCCGTTGTACAAAAGATGAATTAACAGAGCACCTAATTGGTAGTCTATTTTAGGACTATGAGACAATATGTCACGCCCCGGTTTCGGGGTCGTAGCAATTACTTCATGATCCAATTAAATACCACACTTTTCAGGAAACGTTTTTCATTCCATCAGCATCAATTTTACAATCCAAGATCGCCGTCAGTTCCAATACCAGAAGGTTCTTCAAAAAGGGGTACACATCACAAGTACGGGAGAGGGGAGTGGTCCAAAAGAGAGTCATACAAGACCTACGTACACTAGCACCGCTCAGCTATACACACAAAAGTTGCGGTCTAAGTTAGGGAAGACTAAGGCTATCCTAAGGAGTGGTCGGGGGCTTGGGCCAAGTCCTCTCACATGAAGGCTTCCCGTCGATTACCGTACCGTCCTCTGAATCGTCCTCTCCTTCGGGGTCTTCCAAGTCTGACAGGTAGCCCCCTTGCGGCACCTCACACCTCTCGTGTAAGAGTTCTAGTTCGGTTTCCTGGAACCCTGAGTAGACCTTCACGTGCTGGTGTGGGTACCAGATATCCCTCCTAGTGCTCCAGATCCACCCCGTTTCCCGGTGGAATTCGACGATCAGCCCGTCTTCCTGGACATCAGTGTCTATGACCTCTCCCATACTCTGAGGAGCCTCAGGATTCACTCCTAGCTCGTATTCTTCCTCGTTCTCTGGTAATTCATCCGGGTCGAAGGGGACATCCGGCGGCAAGTATCCCCCGACGTCCTCCAGGTCCTCATCTGACCCCGGATCTTCCATCTCCAGCAGTCGATCCAGCTCCTGGTCCCAATCCTCCTCCTGATCCTGAGGGTCCGGCGCCTGCTGATCCCGAGCTTCCTCCTCCTCGGAAGGCCATTCCATGAGATGATCCTCCACCGCCGTGTTCTCCGAATCGGAGCTGTCCGTGTCCATTCTGGGGTCCTGGTGTGGTGGAGTGGTGGGGTGAGATTCCACGGTCTCAGTGAGCAAACCATAACCCTAGATTAGGATCAGCCCAGTCCTAGGGTCCCTGGACGTCCCATCCCCTCTCAGCCTCCAGGTGGTAACAGGCAGAACTAGGTAAGACCTACCTCTAGTCTCACATCCCATGGCCCCACAATCGGAATATACTACTCTCCACTAATCGACAACCAAGCGGGGTGTCTAAGCCGGGTCGCGGGGTACCGTCTAACTCAACCTTATAAATGAGCGAGATAGTAAATAAATTGCAATCTAAATTAAATAGGCGTGATCGAAATTACGGAGTAAGCTATAAAATTTAAACTAATTAATTAAGCGAGGAAAAACATAATTTAAATGCATCTAAGTAAATGACATTAACGATAAATTAACTTTAATATAAGGCGGTAAAGGAGTGTAAAATACTACTCAAACACCCAAGCTGCCAGTTCGAGTAAGTCCCAACTCCAATCGCAGAATTGCGGGGAATTCGGTCGGACTACTCCCAGTTTGAACTGAGCACGAGTGTGTTCTCGTAATTTCACGAGAAGGGACACCCTTGACCAATACAAGTTGGCCCGACCACTAATCGTGGTCCAAACAAGCAATCCTTTCCTCGACTAGGCTAATAGATAAACCAAGCATGAGGTCCAATTCTATACGAATTGCAGTTTATGCTTAAACCAATTCTAATCGCCCTAGCCGTTCTAATCGCCCCAAATTCTACCCGCTAAATTCTACTAAAACGGAGATGCGCCTAATAAAAGGTTAGGATCCACTCACTTGGAGAGTGTCCCAACAAGTCGGCTGCTGAAGCTTCCCCCCCTTTTTTTTTTTTTTTTTTTTTTTTTTTTTTTTTTTTTTTTTTCTTCGGGCCGGGCCTTCTTTTCCTTTCCTCCGAGCCGGCTGAGTGGGCCTGTGCTGAAAACTAGGCCTGAAAGTGGGCCGGGCTGATTTTCACGGGTCGGGCCCACGAGTTGGGCCCGCGGAGTTGCTGGCCGGGCCGGGCCGGCTGGGCCTTCGGGCCTGGCTACTGGGCCTGGTCAGTGACCCGGCTCCCCCTCTGCTGGCCTGGTCAGTGCACGGGCCGGACGGGTCAGGCACGGGTTGTGCACGGGTTGTGCACGGGTCGGCTCGGATCGATGCACGGATCGGGCGGATCGGTGCACGGATCGGACGGATGGGTCAGGGATTGATTTTGGCCAGGCCACGGACCGGATCAGCTGGGTCACGGATCGGGTCGTGGCTGGGTCACGGATCAGGTCGGCTGGGTCACGGATCAGGTCGGCTGGGTCACGGACCGGTTCGTGGCCCCTTCCTTGCGGTTTTCCGGCTGGTCGTGAAGGCTCGGAACTCGCCTCCGTGCGTCGGCCTGGGGTCTCGTCGGAGCTTGGTGTTGGTCGGTTCGGGGAGCCTGCGTCACGACGTGTCGAACGGCGGCGGTGGCTCGGCCTGGGGTGGTCGGAGCACGGCGGGGCGGCTCCGTGAAGTCGGCTGCTCGCACACGGTTCTGGCCTTTTTCCAGAAAAGCTCCCGGACGGCTGGTCGCGAAGCCTCCTGCAACTGGCTGTTTCCGGCGGCTCGAGGCGAGACGGCGGCGGAGGTCGGGGGCGTTTGGAAGAGGGAGTCACCAGCTTCAAGAGGACACCAAGAACGCTTGGAGAGGAAGCCAAAAGCTCGGTGAAAAACCCCCCCGAAAACCCTTGCCCACTCGGTTTTAAGCCGAGTGGGGTGGGTGAGCGTGGCCGGAAAATCCGGCCCCGCCGGCCACGTGCCGCCTCCCCCACGGCCGTAGTCCCTTCCGACGGTCTCCTCCATGTCAGGGGTGGGTGGCTGCAGGGCTGATTGGCCGGTGGAGGCGACGGGTTGAACAGTTGATGGACGTCCATCAACTGTTCGTCCTAATGTCGCAGAGAGAGAGGAGAGAGGGAGAGAGGGAAGCCGCGAGGCGCGTGCGGGGCACGTGCCACCCGGTTCGACCTGGTCGGACCGGCGGCGTGCACGGCCGGACCGGCCGGTTCGCTGGCCGGTCTGGGATTTTTAATTAAAATAATATATTTTAATTTCCGAAATTTGGAAAATTAATTTTAAAATTCTGACAATTTCCCGAAAAATTCCTGAAAATTCCCAAATTGAAATTTAAAATGTTTTGGGCCCCAATAAAATTTTAAACTTCAAATTTGCATTAAATCCAATATTTTTCCAAATTTCGCAAATACCGGGGAAATTATCCAATTTCCCGAAAAATCCCAATTTAGCCGTAAATTGCGAACCGGACCGACACGGTCATTACAACCTACCCCCCTTAAGAAATTTCGTCCCCGAAATTTGCTGCTTCTGAGTCTTCAAACAGTTGAGGGTGTTGTTGTCGCATGAGCTCTTCGCTCTCCCAGGTTGCGTTCTCTGAGCCGTGATGTTCCCATACCGCCTTGACCAGGGGTATAACCTTGTTCCGGAGTTTCCGCTCCTTCCGATCTTCAATCCTGACTGGCCTTTCTTTGTAGGACACTTGTTCATCCAGCTTAATGTCCTCGTAGCTTAACACATGCGAAGGGTCAGGCTCATACTTCCTTAGCATGGAAACATGGAAGACGTTGTGAATTCGTTCCAAGTTCGGTGGTAGGGCCAGTCGATAGGCTGCCGGGCCTATCCTCTCCAAAATCTCAAAGGGTCCCACAAACCGGGGACTCAGCTTGCCTTTTCCTCCGAAACGAGATATCCCTTTCTTAGGCGACACTTTTAGGAAAACATGTTCTCCTTCGTCAAATTCCAAGGGCCGTCGCCTTCGATCTGCATAGTTCTTTTGTCGGTTCTGAGCCGTTTTCAACCTCTGTCTAATCAACTTTACTGCTTCCTGCGATTGCTGTACCAGTTCGGGTCCCAAAATTTTTCGTTCCCCGACTTCGTCCCAACATACCGGAGTCCTGCAGGCTCGTCCATACAAGGCCTCAAAGGGTGCCATCCCTAAGCTTTGTTGAAAGCTATTGTTGTAGGCGAACTCCACCAGAGGTAATTGACTTTCCCATCCTCCTTTAAAATCCATGACGCACGCCCTCAGCATGTCTTCCAGGGTCTGGATGGTCCGCTCAGACTGCCCATCAGTTTGGGGATGGAACGCCGTACTGTACTGTAGTCGGGTACCCAAGGCTCCTTGTAGGCTCTTCCAAAAGTAAGCGGTGAATCTTGGGTCACGGTCGGAGGTAATAGTTACCGGCACACCATGCAGTCTGACGATCTGGGTCACATATAAGTCTGCCAACCGGTCCAAGGGAAGGTTCTTTCGTACTGCCAGGAAGTGGGCAGATTTGGTCAGTCTGTCCACTATGACCCAAATCATATCGTGACCCTTCTGACTTCTTGGTAAGCCGGTCACAAAATCCATCGTGATATGCTCCCATTTCCATTCTGGGATTTCCAAAGGGTTCAAAAGACCTCCCGGCTTACAGTGTTGTGCCTTCACTTGTTGGCACGTCAGACACTTGGCCACGAATCTTGCCACGTCCGCCTTCATTCCGCTCCACCAGTAGTGGGGTCTTAAATTCTGGTACATCTTGGTGTTACCAGGGTGGACACTGTACTTACTTCGGTGTGCTTCGGACAGGATTTCGTTCCTTAAATCAGGATTATCAGGTACACAAAGTCTCCCTCGGAAGCTCAGGACTCCATCCTCCGAGACCTGGAAACCAGGTTTCCTTAGTTCCCCTTTGGTCTGTAAGATGTCCAATAAGGAAGGGTCCGAAGATTGTAGATCTTTAATCTTGGTCCTGATTTGAGGTTCTATCCTTAGGGTGGCCATCAAACAATTCAGGTGTCCAATCTCAAACCTGAACTCCGAGTTTTGTACCTTCCCGTGCAGTTGCCATTCCTTGGCCAACAGTGAAGTCAAAGAGGACTTGCGACTAAGCGCATCTGCTACACGATTCGCTTTTCCTGGGTGGTACAGGATTTCGCAATCGTAGTCCTTCAGGAGTTCCATCCATCTCCGTTGTCTCATGTTCAACTCCTTCTGAGAGAACAGGTACTTGAGGCTTTGATGATCTGTAAAGATTGGAAACTTTTCTCCGCACAGATAGTGCCTCCAAATTTTGAGTGCGAAGATCACTGCGGCTAACTCTAAGTCATGCGTTGGATAGTTTTGCTCGTGGGGCTTCAGCTGTCTCGATGCGTAAGCTACAACTCGACCGTGTTGCATTAGAACGCACCCAAGGCCTTGATATGAGGCGTCACTATAAACTTCATAACCACTTGGCCCTGTAGGAATGGTCAGGACTGGTGCAGTGGTCAACTTCTCTTTTAGTGCTTGAAAGCTCCTCTCGCACTTTTCCGTCCATTCGAACTTCTTATCCTTCTTCAACAAGCTTGTCAAGGGCAGGGATAGGCTTGAAAATTTCTCTACAAACCTTCTGTAGTACCCCGCCAGACCTAGGAAGCTACGAACTTCCGTTACTGTCGTAGGTCTCGGCCAGTCCATCACCGCCTCAATCTTTGAAGGGTCTACGGAGATTCCATCTCCCGAGATCACATGTCCCAAAAAGGCTACGCGATCTAGCCAAAACTCACACTTACTGAACTTCGCGTAAAGTGCATGTCTTCTTAGTACCGTAAGTACTATCCTTAGGTGCTGCTCATGTTCTGCTGAACTCTTTGAATAGATCAGTATATCGTCGATGAAGACTATGACGAACCTGTCCAAGTACTCCCTGAACACCCTGTTCATCAAATCCATGAAAGCAGCTGGAGCGTTGGTTAATCCAAACGGCATTACTGTGAACTCGTAATGTCCATAACGAGTTCGAAAGGCACTCTTCGGGATATCCTCCTCTTTAATCCTTAATTGGTGGTATCCCGTCCTCAGGTCAATCTTTGAGAAGACCTTGGCTCCTTGCAACTGATCAAATAAATCGTCAATTCTGGGTAACGGGTATCTATTCTTGACTGTTACCTTATTTAGTTGTCGGTAATCAATGCAAAGTCTTAAGGACCCATCCTTTTTCTTTACAAAGAGGACTGGCGCACCCCATGGTGACGCACTTGGGCGGATAAATCCTTTATCCAGTAGTTCTTGCATCTGCACCTTTAACTCCTTCAGCTCTGAGAGTGACATCCGGTAGGGAGCCTTAGAGATCGGTTCCGTCCCGGAAGGCACTTCGATAGCAAACTCTACTTCCCTCTCTGGGGGTAACCCAGGTAGTTCCTCCGGAAAAACGTCGGGAAACTCCCGAACTATAACGATCTCCTCTAACACTGGTCCTTCGACCGTTGTGTCAACAACACTAGCTAGATAGCCTTGACAGCCATCCACTAACAACCGCGTCGCTTCCAAAGAAGAGATAATTGCGGTTGAAGGTCCGCCGTGACCTCCGAGGAACTCGTAACTCGAGTCCTCAGTCGGGCAAAACCTTACAAGTTTCCTAGAACAGTCCACCGTAGCTTTCTGTCTAGTCAACCAATCCATGCCAATAATAATATCATAATCACGCAAATCTAAAACCGCCAAATCAATCGAACTTCTAACTCCGCTGAGCTCTAACTCGCAGCCCTTGCATCCGTTAACGGATAACATGTGAACATGCAGAGGCGTCGAGACATTCAAAACAACAGCTAAGGGTTCCACATGCAACCCTACTAACTCCACAAAACGCTCAGCGACGAACGAGTGGGTAGCCCCCGTGTCGAACAAAGCATAAGCAGAACTGCGGTGTAAGGAGACGGTACCTGTTATGACTCCTCCCGAGTTTTGTGCTTCATGTCTGGTCACCGCATAGACTCTTCCCTGCGCCGAGGGTCGGTCCATCAAAAAAGGCGGCGCTAGGCCTGCTAGCTGCCCGACCTGCTGTTGAGGCTGCGCTCTAGGAGCGCGCTGGGGACAATCACGGACCATGTGGCCCAGCTGGCCACACCCGTAGCATCCCTCGCTCTTCGGGGGACAGGGTCCCGGTTGGTGCGTCTTTCCACACTGTCGGCACCAATTCCCTTGACGAAAGGGGGGCTTCCTGACTCCCCCGTTTCGTACAGCTGAAAAGGGCTTCTTCACCCCTGCTGCCGGCTTCTTTACATGCCGAAATCTACTAGCATCTCTACCCGCGAATGCTCGCGATCCAGACGCGGCTACTCTCTCGTTTAGGTCCTTCTCGACCAATTGAGCCCTTGTGAACACCTCCTTGTAATCCCGTAGGTTGAAGGGAGCAAGCTGGGATTTGATTTCGGGTTTCAGCCCTTCCCGAAATTTCTTCGCCCTGTCCACCGGATCCTCGATCAACTTCTTGCCATACTTGGCCAGGGCGGTAAACTGTGCCTCATACTCCAGCACTGTCAGGTTATTCTGCCGTAGTCTCTGAAACTCGGCGAGCTTCGCGTCTCTCTCTGCCTCGGGGAAATATTGCTCGTTGAAAGTTTCAACGAAATCCTCCCAGTTAGGTACTGCGCCTCCAGGAAAGGCGATACCTCTAGTGACCCTCCACCAATGTCGGGCATTCCCCTGTAGTTGATACACCGCGAGTGTCACTCGATCTTCGTTTGAACACTCCATGACCTCAAATATCTTCTCAAGCTCCAGCAGCCATTCCTCTGCTGCTCCAGGGTCTCCCATTCCGATAAAGACTGGGGGTTTCAATTTTAGGAATTGTCCGACCTGCCTCTGCTTCCTCCTCTCCCCATTCGTACCATCAGCCAAGGGAGCAGGGGCCGGGACCTCAACTTCCTGCTCATCGACTCGCACAGCGGATCCCTGAGCCGCAGCAGCATTCTCATTCCGCACGGCAGCTAAGGCGGCATTTACCGCAGCTGCAATTGCGGCGTCCTGATTTCTTGCTTGCTGGCGGACTTCCTCCCGCAGATCCTCCACCGTTCTCACGAGTCCCTCAACACGGGGATCCTCTTGGGGTCCATCCTCCCCCAACCCGAAGCGACCAATTGTCGTCCTTCTACGCGGAGGTCTCCCCCGCGGTCTGACCATCTGGTCTTCCTGTTACAGCATCACAATGCTTTTGTCACTCCTTGAGGAATTCAACAGGGGTAAGCACTATAGCTAGATCTACCAAAATAGATCGTTTAAAAACACCCTATTGACCTCGAAAGGAGACATAGTATACGACAGTGTTGGAAACCACCATCAACACTCGGTGTTGGAAACCACCATCAACACTCGGTGTTGGAAACCACCATCAACACTCGGTGTTGGAAACCACCATCAACACCCGTCCTATCCTCGTAGGACAACACGACCCCACGGGTCCAGTCGAAACCTCGTCAGGAACTCGACTCCAGTGCATCAGTGGCCACCCTTATTCGGTGCCACGCACTTTCGCCACGCAGGCGGTGACAGAAACACCACACCTTCTCAAAAGGGGGATCATTGTCACAATAGCAGAGGCCCAGCCTCGCCACGCCGATCAACGGCCACGTGCCCTCCGGCACTACAAGTCCAGATTCGGCCTTGCTGCACACGTTCTAGACCGTGCCAACTTAGCTAAACCAGACGTCACGTCACACGCCTGACCTCGCCCTGTGCGTCCCATACCGCCCAGGTCGAGTCCGGCGTAGACCAAGCCCTATGGTCTCTAGCCAATGTCCGGCCTTGCTGCACACGTCCCATACCGTGCCAACGCAGCTAAACAATTGACACCAAACCTAAGGTCAAGTGGGGGTCTTGAGCTAACCTCAGTCTGGTCCCCTATCCTAGTGGTCAGACCTAACCAAGGTTCACAGTTTCGATAGAGTGTGCTGCCAACTGTCCATCTTGAATAAACGTCGCTCCTTATCACTCCAACTAGGTGACCTTTTCCTCGGTCACAACCTCGCTCTGATACCAAGCTGTCACGCCCCGGTTTCGGGGTCGTAGCAATTACTTCATGATCCAATTAAATACCACACTTTTCAGGAAACGTTTTTCATTCCATCAGCATCAATTTTACAATCCAAGATCGCCGTCAGTTCCAATACCAGAAGGTTCTTCAAAAAAGGGGTACACATCACAAGTACGGGAGAGGGGAGTGGTCCAAAAGAGAGTCATACAAGACCTACGTACACTAGCACCGCTCAGCTATACACACAAAAGTTGCGGTCTAAGTTAGGGAAGACTAAGGCTATCCTAAGGGGTGGTCGGGGGCTTGGGCCAAGTCCTCTCACATGAAGGCTTCCCGTCGATTACCGTACCGTCCTCTGAATCGTCCTCTCCTTCGGGGTCTTCCAAGTCTGACAGGTAGCCCCCTTGCGGCACCTCACACCTCTCGTGTAAGAGTTCTAGTTCGGTTTCCTGGAACCCTGAGTAGACCTTCACGTGCTGGTGTGGGTACCAGATATCCCTCCTAGTGCTCCAGATCCACCCCGTTTCCCGGTGGAATTCGACGATCAGCCCGTCTTCCTGGACATCAGTGTCTATGACCTCTCCCATACTCTGAGGAGCCTCAGGATTCACTCCTAGCTCGTATTCTTCCTCGTTCTCTGGTAATTCATCCGGGTCGAAGGGGACATCCGGCGGCAAGTATCCCCCGACGTCCTCCAGGTCCTCATCTGACCCCGGATCTTCCATCTCCAGCAGTCGATCCAGCTCCTGGTCCCAATCCTCCTCCTGATCCTGAGGGTCCGGCGCCTGCTGATCCCGAGCTTCCTCCTCCTCGGAAGGCCATTCCATGAGATGATCCTCCACCGCCGTGTTCTCCGAATCGGAGCTGTCCGTGTCCATTCTGGGGTCCTGGTGTGGTGGAGTGGTGGGGTGAGATTCCACGGTCTCAGTGAGCAAACCATAACCCTAGATTAGGATCAGCCCAGTCCTAGGGTCCCTGGACGTCCCATCCCCTCTCAGCCTCCAGGTGGTAACAGGCAGAACTAGGTAAGACCTACCTCTAGTCTCACATCCCATGGCCCCACAATCGGAATATACTACTCTCCACTAATCGACAACCAAGCGGGGTGTCTAAGCCGGGTCGCGGGGTACCGTCTAACTCAACCTTATAAATGAGCGAGATAGTAAATAAATTGCAATCTAAATTAAATAGGCGTGATCGAAATTACGGAGTAAGCTATAAAATTTAAACTAATTAATTAAGCGAGGAAAAACATAATTTAAATGCATCTAAGTAAATGACATTAACGATAAATTAACTTTAATATAAGGCGGTAAAGGAGTGTAAAATACTACTCAAACACCCAAGCTGCCAGTTCGAGTAAGTCCCAACTCCAATCGCAGAATTGCGGGGAGTTCGGTCGGACTACTCCCAGTTTGAACTGAGCACGAGTGTGTTCTCGTAATTTCACGAGAAGGGACACCCTTGACCAATACAAGTTGGCCCGACCACTAATCGTGGTCCAAACAAGCAATCCTTTCCTCGACTAGGCTAATAGATAAACCAAGCATGAGGTCCAATTCTATACGAATTGCAGTTTATGCTTAAACCAATTCTAATCGCCCTAGCCGTTCTAATCGCCCCAAATTCTACCCGCTAAATTCTACTAAAACGGAGATGCGCCTAATAAAAGGTTAGGATCCACTCACTTGGAGAGTGTCCCAACAAGTCGGCTGCTGAAGCTTTCCCCCCTTTTTTTTTTTTTTTTTTTTTTTTTTTTTTTTTTTTTTTTTTTTTTTTTTTTCGGGCCGGGCCTTCTTTTCCTTTCCTCCGAGCCGGCTGAGTGGGCCTGTGCTGAAAACTAGGCCTGAAAGTGGGCCGGGCTGATTTTCACGGGTCGGGCCCACGAGTTGGGCCCGCGGAGTTGCTGGCCGGGCCGGGCCGGCTGGGCCTTCGGGCCTGGCTACTGGGCCTGGTCAGTGACCCGGCTCCCCCTCTGCTGGCCTGGTCAGTGCACGGGCCGGACGGGTCAGGCACGGGTTGTGCACGGGTTGTGCACGGGTCGGCTCGGATCGATGCACGGATTGGGCGGATCGGTGCACGGATCGGACGGATGGGTCAGGGATTGATTTTGGCCAGGCCACGGACCGGATCAGCTGGGTCACGGATCGGGTCGTGGCTGGGTCACGGATCAGGTCGGCTGGGTCACGGACCGGTTCGTGGCCCCTTCCTTGCGGTTTTCCGGCTGGTCGTGAAGGCTCGGAACTCGCCTCCGTGCGTCGGCCTGGGGTCTCGTCGGAGCTTGGTGTTGGTCGGTTCGGGGAGCCTGCGTCACGACGTGTCAAACGGCGGCGGTGGCTCGGCCTGGGGTGGTCGGAGCACGGCGGGGCGGCTCCGTGAAGTCGGCTGCTCGCACACGGTTCTGGCCTTTTTCCAGAAAAGCTCCCGGACGGCTGGTCGCGAAGCCTCCTGCAACTGGCTGTTTCCGGCGGCTCGAGGCGAGACGGCGGCGGAGGTCGGGGGCGTTTGGAAGAGGGAGTCACCAGCTTCAAGAGGACACCAAGAACGCTTGGAGAGGAAGCCAAAAGCTCGGTGAAAAACCCCCCCGAAAACCCTTGCCCACTCGGTTTTAAGCCGAGTGGGGTGGGTGAGCGTGGCCGGAAAATCCGGCCCCGCCGGCCACGTGCCGCCTCCCCCACGGCCGTAGTCCCTTCCGACGGTCTCCTCCATGTCAGGGGTGGGTGGCTGCAGGGCTGATTGGCCGGTGGAGGCGACGGGTTGAACAGTTGATGGACGTCCATCAACTGTTCGTCCTAATGTCGCAGAGAGAGAGGAGAGAGGGAGAGAGGGAAGCCGCGAGGCGCGTGCGGGGCACGTGCCACCCGGTTCGACCTGGTCGGACCGGCGGCGTGCACGGCCGGACCGGCCGGTTCGCTGGCCGGTCTGGGATTTTTAATTAAAATAATATATTTTAATTTCCGAAATTTGGAAAAATAATTTTAAAATTCTGAAAATTTCCCGAAAAATTCCTGAAAATTCCCAAATTGAAATTTAAAATGTTTTGGGCCCCAATAAAATTTTAAACTTCAAACTTGCATTAAATCCAATATTTTTCCAAATTTCGCAAACACCGGGGAAATTATCCAATTTCCCGAAAAATCCCAATTTAGCCGTAAATTGCGAACCGGACCGACACGGTCATTACACAATAAGTCCTTTCTTTCGTGACAGCTATTCATGTTTGTTTGGATGGAAACCCCATAGGCTTGTAAAAAGTCCTCCGAGATCAGAACTGGCTCACGCCCTAAATTATTGGTGGTGGATGAATCGACTGAAACGTAACCAGGGGCATCTGTCATTCAAACGTGGATTTTTTTCGAAAAATTCTAACACATTACTTGCAGGCCCTGATTTTCTATCAGGGGCTCAATTAAGTATCTCTACCTTTTCACAGAATCGAAATAATTAAGAATATATGATTCAATTTACGATATCATGTTAGTAAGTTAAGAGCTAGATCCTTTGGTTTGGTATGCTCAAGGCATCCTTTAGATTGAACCATTAAATTCAATTTGGTAGACATAGATTCCTATGCACGGACTTGGTGGATTTTAAGATGTGAACAACTTATGTATAAGAACCCAACAATTATGATGATTCCACACCTTTCTCAGCGCGAATCAGTACAATCCATGACTTTGCGGTTTGCTAGTGGCCAAAAGTCTCCCAACCGAGGGGGAAAATATAGAGGTGAAGAGAATGATTTTCCCCGTGCGATGCAATCCCACACCTTTCTCAGTGCAAATGTAATGATGATATGTAAATATACACACATCGGCATCACAAAAGTTTTCTGCACAAAAATATCACAGAGTTGTAATATAAATATATTTATTGAATAAAGTTATGTGCAAAAAATAGAAGTTGATTATGTGTTATTATCTAAAACTTGCTTGTGTGGAGAAAATTTTACATTGCATTTTAGTGAATAAAAGTCCGCTGAATTAAGGTTCATGTTATGGACACTTCCCTTGAAGTAGGATTTATGTCATGGACACTCTTAGGCTCCGTTTGTTTCACGGAAAATATTCTTCCGGAAAATATTTTCCAGAAATTGTGGTGTTCGGGGGTGGAAAACAAGATAGTCAAGGAAAATATTTCCACCAATGGAAGAAACACCTTAAAAAGTAGGAAAAATGTTTTTCATTTTTATGAAAGTGAAAAACATTTTCCCTTTTCTTTGCTTACCTTTAAATATCATAGCCTGTGATAGTGTTTCTCGACCTCGCTCAAGGCCGGTGAGTCAGCGACTTTTGACAAACGAACACCAGAAAATATTATCATTTTTTAGGAAAATGATTTCCTGAAATATATTTTCCAAATATTATAATTTCCGTAAAACGAACGGAGCCTTAGCACATGTAGTCTCAAAATGGAAAAACATGTTTATGGTTTAAACCTACTTGCTAAGAATAAAAATCATAAGTGGTATTCTATAAAATCTGCTGACATAAAGAAACTTTTACACTATCAATAAAATGAATAAAAGTCCATTGAAATATGTTGTTTCCAAAGTAGACGATGATGGAAGAAAAGAAAAATAATTGTAAATACACTTGTATTTCTTTTAATAATTTTTTCGAATTTACACTTTTGAAAATAAAAGGAATTTTCATAAAATTTCTGGGGTCATAGAATTTAGAAATGACGTCATCATTCAGTGAAAAGAGAACGGCTTTTTTTAATCTGTGGCTAAAATCTGGCTCCATCCACATGTGTTTGTATAAATAGAGGAGATCACAACAACACAAACTGACTTTGACTTCCAAGTCTTAATGCAGCTAAAATTCGGGACAATTGCCGTTTGAGTCCTAAACCTTTTGCTATTTTGCTGATTCAGTTCTAAACCTTTTTTTTATGCCAAATAAGTCTTAAACTTTTTGCAACTTTACCGGTTAAGTCCTTCTGGCGGATTTTTAGCTGGAAATGCCTACGTGGCGATGACGTGGAGTTACTAGCCATCGCCGGCGACAATGTGGCGATAACATGGCAAAAACGATGCAAGAGGGTCGCGTCCTTTGAAAAGATGCAAGAGGGTCACGTCCTTTCACTGAATACGATGTCTTCTGTTGAGCATTTGGCTTGTACTATTTCGCTTTTTAACCTTTATGGGCCATTATTTTTAGCTAGTTGCGTCATTCCTATCGTAAATTGAACATGTAACAATTCGGAGTATCTTCGGTCATTAACTTCTGCTAGAGGTAGAATAAGAGTTGACTAAGAATCAATTGGCATCTGCCAATGATCCTTCTGAATTTTTTTTCTCTTTCTTTTTGCGTGACATGTATACAATTCAAACTTGCTTGTGTGAAAAAAAAAATTACATCACTTTTTGTAGAATAAAAGTTCATTAAAGTAGGATTCATGTTATGGACACTCTTAGTGTAAAAGACCATTGAAGTAGGATTTATGTCATGGACACTCTTCGTGTAAAAGTCTTCTTTTTTACACATGCGCAGTCTCAAAATGGAAAAACATGTTTATGATTTAAACCTGCTCACTAAGAATAAAAATCATAAGTGGTATTCATTAAACCTGCTGACATAAAGAAACTTTTACACTGTCAATAAACTGAATAAAAGTTCTATTGATATATGTTATTTGCAAAGCAGAGGATGATGGAAGAAGAGAAAACAAATCTTTAATATATTTGTATTTCTTTAAATAAAATTTTCAAATTTACACTTTTGAAAATAAAATGAATTTTTATAAAATTTCTGGGGTCATAGAATTTGGAAATGACGTCGTCATTCAGTGAAAAGAGAAAGGTTTTTTTAATATGCGGCTAGAATCTGGCTCCATCCACATCTGTTTCTATAAATAGAGAAGATCATGACGACACAAACTGACTGTGACTTCCAAGTCTTCATGCACCTAAAATTCTTTACCTTTGAAAAGATGCAAGAGGGTCCCGTACGGCATTTTATGTCGGCCATTTGGCTTGTACTATTGCGCTTTTCGACCTTTATGGGCCATTACTTTTAGCTACTTAAATCACTCCTATCCCAAATTGAACAAGTAAAAGTTCAGAGTATCGTCAATCATTAACTTCTGCTAGAGGTAGAATAAGAGATGGCTAAGAATCAATTGGCATATGCCAATGATCCTTCTGAACTTTTTTTTTTTTGCGTGGCATGTCTACAATTCAAGGAGAGTCCTCAATAATTTCATATATGATTTCACACTTTCAAACGTGCTTATGGATCACGATGCAGGTGAAAAAATGTTTCCTCATTGTTTTTACTAATTCCATTAATTAACTTTATATCTAATTTTTTCCTCTTTATTTTCATTATTTTTATTTGGGGGATAAGTGGACCACAAATCTTAGAGCTTACCACAAAAATATAATTAAGTACTAAAATATTCAAAAAATGTAATCAAATTTTAAAACTTATCAATGGTGCAATCAAGTCCTTCTATTAACATCATCAATATATTTAACGAAAAGAGCTAACATGGAATTTTGAAATTAATTTATCTCTCTGATGTGGCACTTTTTATTAATTTTCCTTTCCAATTTTATTTTAATATATGAAAAACTGAGATCAAAGAAAAATTGGGTACGAACTCGCTATTGACCATTGTTATTGCCACCCATGTCAGAGGCTCCGTTCGTTTTACGGAAAAAATGTAGCAATTTGGAAAATATTTTACAGGAAATCATTTTCCTAGAAAATGATAATATTTTTCAGTGTTCGTTTATTACAGACCGCCAACTCATTGGCTTCAAGCTAGGTTGAGGCACACTATTAGAGGTTGCTATATTTAAAAGTAAGCAAATAAGAGGGAAAATGTTTTCCATTTTCAAAAAATATATATATATTTTCCCAACTTTTGAACGTGTTTCTTTCATTGGTGGAAAATCTTTTCTTTCACCATCTTATTTTTCGCCCCTCGAACACCACAATTTTCGGAAAATATTTTTCGGAAGAATATTTTCCGTGAAACGAACAAAACTAGAGGTTGGTCAATGATGGTTGGCCCTAGGCAAGGTTGGCGCATTCTAACTAGTCGTGGGTAAGGCCTTGCCACCATAGGCAGGGGTTGGCGACCCCACTAGGCCTAGATAATGCTTGCCCTGGGCAACGTCGACCCTCTCTTGGGATTAGCAAAGCTCGTTGGTCCTTGCCGCGGGCAAGTGAGGCCTCACTTGGGTTTGGCTATGGCTAACGTCACCTGTATTTTGGCTACTAGCACTTGCTCCAAGCAAGGGCCGGCAAGGCCACACTCGATAGTTGTTGGCCCTCAATTAGGGTTAGCGAGGCCTTGCCCAATGCAGGCGATGGTCATCAACTCCACAGGACAATTGGTGTCGCCCAGATCTAGATGTCCTCAACCCAATCTGGGCAAGCCTTGCTAGCCTTTTCTTGCACCGACGAGGACTCACCTAAGGCTAGATAGGGCTGACCAACTACACCTAGGGATTGGCGAGGCCTTCTAGAGTTCTACTGGCCCCTCTAGAGATCAGCAATGGTAGTAGAGCCACTTGCAAGTCCTTGTATTTTTTTTTCCTTTTTTCCAATTTTTTTTCAATATTATTTACATAAATTTAGGAGGAATTTTATTTAAAATTCTACATAGGAGAGATAAATCATTTTAAAAACACCATGTTAGCATTTTTTTTATTAGAAAAATTGGTGGTGTTAATAGATGGACTTGATTGTATCAATTTGACAAGTTTTAAAACTTGATTGCATTTTTAAAAAATTTCAGAACTCAATTGCACTCATAGTATACTTATCCCTTTTTTCTAAGATGAAATAAATTCCATATTCAATTAATTATCCTTTTTTAGGAAATTATGATAAACTTATGAGAATACCCATATTAAGCTAAATATATCTGGAAAAGGTTGATTAATTGAGGATAATGATATTTTGATTTTATAACTAAAGTTAAATATGTCGATGTCTTACTTTCATAAAAAGGACACATTAGCGCAATACAGACTCAAATTACATTTGAAAGACCTTTTGAATTGGAGATGCAAGATACAAGTAAAGAAAAAAGAATTGCAAAGAATTATTTTTCCCATGTTGTTTGGAAAGTACGGACCAGTCGGTGGTGAATAAAAATATCATATATATATGAGACCTACATCATGATCAACTTTTTTAATAAACATTGTTAGAATTGAAATATAAACTTGTCAATGGAATAGAGTCAAATTCAAAATAAAATTGACTATGTGTCATCATCTAAAACCTCCTTATGTGAAGAAAGAAGCTTGTTGGAATCATATTACATACACTATTAGTGTATGCTCTCTCTCTCTCTCTCTCTCTCTCTCCTTGCACAAGTAATCTTAGAATGGAGATACAAACCTATTTATGGAATAAATCGACATGCTAAAAATAATTTGTACTTATGTAAGCTTACGTGTCATTTGATAAGACTAATTACATAATGTGAGTTTCATGCTAGTGGTGCACTGAATAAAAGTCCATTGAAATTTGTTGTATGCAAAGTAGAGGATGGTGGAAGCAGAGAAAAAATGACTATGTGAAATTACGCTTGTATTTCTTCTAGTAATTTTTTAAAATTTAAATTTGGAAATGATGTCGTTATTCAATGAAAAGAGAATGGTTTTTTCAATTTGCGGTTGGAACTCTGGCTCCACCCACGCATTACTATAAACAAAGAAGATCCACGACAACACAATTTGAATTCGACTTCTAAGTCTTCATCCACGTAAAATTACTTTTTTGCTTTACATTTGAAAAGATGGAAGCGGGTCACGTCCTTTTGGTGAGGAAATTTGGTAGCACTCTTGGTGATGATATCTTCTGTCGGCCATTTGGCTTGTATTGCTGTGCTCTTTGATTTTATGGGCCATTACTTTTAGCTGGTTATGTTGTACCTATCTGTAAATCATTCTATAGATGCTTCCTGTCATTGGGTTATGTAAAAGTTTAGAATATCCTCAATTATTAACTTCTGCCAGAGGTAGAATAAGAGTTAATTAAGAGTCAATTGTCATATCCGAATGATCCTTTTGGAACTTTTTTTCTCTTTCCTTTCCGTGAGATTATACAATTGAAGGAGAGTCCCCAATTATTTCATACATGATTTCACACTTTCAAAGTGCTCGTGTCTCACGGTGTAGGTGAAAAATGTTTCCTCATTTTCCTTATTTTTCTAAGGATAAGTGCACTACAAATTTAAAAACCTATCACTAAAGTACAATTAGGTAGTTAACTTTCAAAAAGCATGATCAAGTTTTAAAAACTTATCAAATTGATGCAATCAAATTACTCCATTAACACCGTTAATTTATTTAACAAAAAAACGTGACATCGCATGGTATTTTAAAAATAATTTCTCTCTCTGATGTGGTATTTTTTACTATTTTCTTTGCAAACTTATTTATAAAATATAAAAAGCTAAAATAATAAAAAAAACTAGGAAAGAAGGAAAAAGGGCATGGACTTTCCCCCTAGCTAGCCATGTACGAGGCCTTGCCAACCTATGCAAGGACTAGCGACCCCACCAAGCATAGGTGAAGCTTGCCCTGGGTGATGTCGACCCTCAATCAGGCTTTGGAGGCTCATCGGCCCTCGCCTTGGGCTGATGCAAGGCTGATAAGGCCTCACTTAAGGTTGGCTACGGCTAGCGTCACCCAAATTTGGGTGAGTGGCACTCGCCCCAAGCAAGGGTCGACAAGGCCTCGCTCAATGGTCGCCAACTCTCGCATGGCACCGATGAGGCCTTGCCTGAGCCAAGTGATATTCGTCAGCCCCACGGGATAGCTAACGTCGCTAAGATGTAGACGTCCTCAACCCAGTCTGCGCAAGCATTGCCAGCCCTTGCTTGCACTGATGAGAACTCACTCGAGGCTAGATAGAGGCGACCACCTATACTTAGGGGCCGTCAAGGCTCTCTGGAGTCTTATTGGCCCCTTTGGAGATCTGCAATGGTAGCAACGTCACTTCCAAGTCCTTGTCTTTTTTTTTTTCTTTTTTTCCTAGTCTTGTATTTTTAATTATGCTAGTTTTATTATTTAAATCAATTCGAGAGGAAAAATTATTTAAAATCCTATGTAGGAGAGAAAAATATTTTTAAAAATGCAACATCATCATTTTTCGTTAGACAAATTGATGGTGTTAAGAGATTGACTTGATTATACCAATTTGATAGGTTTTAGAGCTTGATTGTACGTATTAAAACTCTGAGAACTCAATTTCATTTTCACAAGAAGGTTTAAGATTCATGGTACACTTATACCTTTTTTCTAAGATGAATTAATTCCATATTCAATTAATTGTTCTTTTTTTAGGAAAAATTCCAATAAACTTCTGAGAATACCCCCATTAAACTGAATGTATTTAGAAAAGTTTAAGTAACTAAGGATAACGATGTTCTCACGTTATAGGTAAAGTTAAATATGTCGATATTTCACTTTTATAAGAAGGACACATTAGCACAATACAGATTTAACTTATGTTTGAAAGACTTTTTGAGTTGGCGATTAAAAATGAAAGCAAAGGAAAAAGAGGTGCAAACAATGATTTTTTTTCATGTTGTTTAGAAAGTATGGAGCTAACGGCGGTGAATAAAAAATATTATAGATTTATGAGTCCTACATCGCGATCAACTTTTCTTTTTTTGGCACTGACATTCTTACAACGGAAATATAAACTCGTCTATCGAAGAGAGTTATATGCAAAATAAAATTGATTATATGTGTCACTATCTAAACTTGCTCATGTGAAGAAAATGTACACTGCCATTGTATAGAATGAAGCCTATTGAAATAGAATCATATTACATACACAGTTATTGTAAAAGCTCCATTTTTTTTTGGGCAAAACAGGTAGTCTTAGAATGTAGATATACATCTAATCATGGAATAAAACTACATGCTAAAAATAAAATTGTATATGTGTCATTCTACAAAACCTGCTTATGTAAAGAGGTTTTTAAATATCTTACTGCCATTGGATAAAACTGCTTACGTAACACTGCTAGTGCACTTAATAAAAGTCCATTGAAATAAGTGGTTTACAGAGCAAAGGATGATGGAAGAAGAGGAAAAAATGATTATGTGAAATTATACTTCTATTTCTTTTAGTAAATTTATCAAAATTACACTTAAGGAAATAAAAGGAATTCATAAAATTTCTGGTATCATAGACTTTGGAAATGAAGTCGTCAGAAAATGGTTTTTTTTTAATTTGCAGCTGGAACTTTAGCTCTATCCACATGTGTTTCTATAAAGAGAGAATATCGATGACAATACAAATTGACCTTGAGTCTTCATCCATGCAAAATCACGTTTTTGCTTTACATCTGAAAAGAAAAAGATGCAAGAGTGTCACGGTCGGCCATTTGGCTTGTATTGTTGTGCTCTTTGACTTTTATGGGCCATCACTTTTAGCGTTACGGTGATATCTCTATTATTGTATTATTTAAAATGCTTAAAATATCCTCAATCCTTATCCTCTTCCAAACGTAAAAAAGTTAATGAGTTGACGAAGAGTCAATCGCCCTATGCCAATGGTCCTTCTAAATTAAATTTCGTCTCTTTCCTTTCGCGTGACATGTGCACAATTCAAGGAGTGTCCTCAATAATTTCATACGTCTTTCAGACGTGCTCGTGTCTCACGTTGCCGGTGAAAAACGTTTCCTCTTTGTTGTTACTTATTCCATTAATTAACTTTTTATCTATTTTTTCCTCCTCGTTTACCTTTTCTTTCTAAGGATAAGTGAATTATAAATCTTAAAATTTATCGTGAAAGTTTAATTAAGTGCTAAAATTTTCAAAAAGTTTAATGAAGGTCTAAAACATAGTAAATTTGCGCAATCAAATTCTTTCACTAACACTGTCAATTTATTTAACTGCAAAAACATAAATGGAATTATAAAAATAATTTATCTCTCCTACGAGGTTATTAGTAATGTTTCTGTCCTATCTTACATATATTATTTTTAATAAATTAACTAAAAAATTGAAAAAAAAAATAAGGTAGGGACTCGCTGATAACTGCTGTTGCCACTCCCCATTGTTGGAGGGGGTTAGTGAAAGTCAACCCTAGGCAAGGGTAACTAGCCCCAAGTGAGGCCTCGCTACCCTAGGCAATGGCTAAAAACCTTCACTAGACTCAAGGGGGGCTTGCTTAGATTTGCGCAATGCTAACCCTCACTTAGGGCCTCGTTAGGGCCGACAAGGCCTTGCCCAAGGCTAGTGCACCGACATCTGGGTGAGCGGCATTAGCCCTAGGTGAGGAGGCAACAAGGATTTGCCTACGCCTGGCAACAATCATCGGCTCTCACCTAAGGCTGGCGTCACCTAGATCTCACCGCCTTAAACCCTATTTGGGTGAGCCTTGTACTTGTAGGCCCTTGCCTAGGCCATCAAGGCCTCACCTAAGGCCTAATAGGTTGGCCAACCTTGTTGGCTTGCCCTTTCAAAGATGAGCGATGGTAGCATTGGCACTAGCGAGTCCTTGCCCTTTTTTTTTCCAAATTTTGTTCTTTATAATTTTTTTAGTGTTCAAAATATTATTTAGATAAAATTGAAAGGAAAATTTTATAAATTATTTTCATATAGTAGAGAAAATTTATTTTTCAAATCATATCGGTATTTTCCATTAATGGTTTTAATGGAAGGACTCGATTGTAGCAATTTGACAATTTTTAGGATTCGATTGCACATTTTAAAATTTTTAGAACTCAGTTGCACATATATGACAAATTTTAAGACTTGCACTACACTTATCTCTCTCTCTCTCTCTCTTAAAGATAATTGAGTTTCCTATTCAGTTAATTATTCTTTTTTAAGGAGAATTTCGATAAACTTTTGAGACTACCCACATTAAGCTAAATGTTTTTGCAAAAGTTTAACTAACTAAGGATAGCAATGTTCTCATTTTATAGCTAAGTTAAATATGTCGATGTCTCACTTTTATAAGGTGGACACATTAGCGCAATACATCCTCGATTTATGTTTGAAAGACCTTTTGAGTTGGCAATAAAAAATGAATGTAAAGAAAATAGAGGTGAATGATTTTCCCAATGTGTTCAGAAGCGACGAAGCTAAGGGCTGTGAATAAAACATATATATATATATATATATATATATATATGAGACCTACAAAAAACTTGTCAATGGAATAGGATTATATGCAAAATAAAATTGTTTTTGTGTCATCATCTAAAACCTACTTATGTGAAGAAAAATGTACACTGCCATTGTATAGAATGAAGCCTGGTGAAATAGAATCATATCACATACACCGTTAGTGTTAAAGCTCTTTTTTTTTCTACACAAGTAGTCTTAGAATGTAGCTATAAACTTATTTATGGAATAAATCTACTAGCTAAAAATAAAATTGTATATGTTTCATTCTATAAAACATGCTTATATATATATATATATTAAAAAATTACACATCCTACGTGTCATTCTATAAAACTGGGTATATAAAGAGACTTTTACATTGCCTGTTCACTGAATAAAAGTTCATTGAAATATGTCGTTTGCAAAGAAATGGATGATGGAAGAAGAGAAAAATATAATTAAGAAATTACAGTTGTACTTCTTTTAGTAAATTTTTTAAATGTACACTTTTGAAAATAAAAGGAACTTTCATAAAATTTCTGATTTCATAAAATTCGGAAATGAAGTTGTCATTCAATGAGAAGAAAATGATACACCATATTTGGCTAGAACTTCAGTTCCATCCACCTGTTTGTATAATTAAAGAAGATCCATGGCAGCACAAGTTGACTTCGACTTCAAGTCTTCAGCCACAATTACTTGTCTGGTTTACACTTGAAAGGATGCAAGAGTGTCAGGTGCTTTTGATGAGGAATTTTGGCAGCACCCTTGGCCATGACATCTTCTAAGGGCCATTTGGCTACTATTGTGCTCTTCGACTTTGATGGGCCATTTTTTAGCTGGTTACATTTTACCTATATGTAAAGCATTCTATATATGCTTCCTATTACTTGATCATAGAAAAGTTTAGAGGATCCTCAATCATTTTTTTTATGACCAATGATTCACACTTTTCGCTAGTCTTTCAGAGCTACGTATTTGCAAGTTAAACTTCAGGAAAGACTGACCCAACAACCTACCGCTAGAGTCCATTGCTTATTGAACCATGCATGGGATTCGAATCCTGAACCCAATTGTGAGAAATGAATGTCTCAATCATTAATTTCTGATAAAGGTAGAATAAGAGTTGACTAAGAATCAATTGCCATATGCCTCTTAAATCCTCTTTTTTCTCTTTCCTTTTGCATGACATCTATACAATTTGAGGAGAGTTCGAAATAATTTCATACATGATTTCACACTTTCAAGTGTGCTCATGTCTCACAGTGCAAGTGGAAAACGTTTCTTCTTTGTTTTTACTAATTCTGCTAATTAGCTTTTTGAGTAAATTTTTCCTCTTCATTTTCCATATTTCTCAAAGACAGAATGAATTCCCCATTCAGTTAATTATTTTTCATAGCCACATTAAGCTAAATATGTTTACAATTTGTTGAATTAATTGAGGATAACGAAGTTCTTATTTTATGAGGTGAAGTTAAATACGTCGATGTCCCACTTTGGTAAGGACACATTAGTGTACTACAGACTCATATTTTTGAAACATCTTTTGAGTTGGTGATCAAATATAAAAGTAAAGAAGAAAGAGGTGCGAAGAATGATTTCCCCAGTGTTGTTAAGAAAGTATGGACCCAATGGTGGTGAATGAAAAAATATTATAGATACACGAGACCTACATTATGATCGTAAAACATCAATTGTTGAAGAAATTGTGCATGAAAATGTCGAAGAACATCAATTGTCAGCATTTGCAAACGCCAATATTGTAAAGTCCTTTCTTTTTCTTTGTTTACACAAGCATATTAGAACAAAGATATAAATATTTGTACGGATTAAATCTACATGCTGAATATAAAATAGTATATGTGCCTGTCTATAAAACCTGCCTATGTAAAGAAATTTTCACACCGTTATTGCCCTCGGAAAATATCCGTAGAAATATGTTGTTTACACAGCAGGGGATGGTGGGAGAGAAGAAAGAAGTAATAATGTCAAACTTGCACTTCAATGAATAAAAGGAATTTCTATAAAATTTATGACGTCACAGAATTTGGAAAAGAAGTCGTCATTTAGGGCCTGTTTGGTAAAATGTGTTTCTATTCCTTGGAACACAAATTTCTGTTTTTTTGTTCCAGGGAACAAAAAAAGAACAGAAACGCGTTTGGTTAAATTTTTGTTCCAAAACTGTTTTTTGTTCATGAGAACACATTTGGAGTAGAAACGAGAAGTTAAAAAAACATGCTTTTCTGTTTTTGGAACACATCTGAGAAACAAAAAGAACAAAAATTTGTTTCTTAAAAAAAACAGACGCTCTTCCTCACGGCCCCCTCGACGCCCTAACCTCACGGTCTCCTCTCTTCCATTTCTCATCTTCTCCCGTCTTCAGTCAGTGCAGTCGCCCACCCTCCGCCACAGTTCCCGTCGTCGCCATCGCCGGTCCTCTCTCGACCTCCCACTTTCGTCCGCCGGCCCCAGCAACCAGGCCTGAAGCGACCTCCATCTCTCTCGTTGTCACCTCTCTTTCTCTCTCTTTCACTCTCTACCGGCAGGAACCCTAACTCTGCCTCCATCTTTCATTTGCAGCTTGCCGACTTCGATTCGCAGCTTGCCGACTTCGATTCGCGGTGTCTTTGCCATCGACGTGCCCTAGCCTGCCGATTCTCCGTTGGACGCAAGGTGTGTATTTTGCCCTGAACCTTATTCTTGTTCTTGATCTCGAGTTCTTTCGAAGTGCGTGCGGTCGATCTTGGAGGTGCTGTGTTCGTCTGCTTTAAGGTCGATTGAGCGGTTGATGAAATTGGGTTTGCTTCAGTGTGTTTTGTTGCCGTATCGATGTTTTTTATGCCGATGTTGTCATAGCTCTGTGTTTGTTTGCCTAGCTAATATTCTTGGTCAAGCCGCTCGCTGGTGTTAAAGGAAATTTCAAGTTGGGCCAGAGATTGGAATTGGGTTGTTACGTATGTTTCAAGTTCTAAGATTTCGATTCCAAGGAATTTGTTGGTTTTTTTTCTTTCCTTTATGGGGATTGCGGTGGACTGGTGGGATTTCTTATAACCAGTCGTGGTTATGTGTTTGTAATCGGATGGATTTTGTGCTTTTGTTTGACGGCATATGATGACTTGGGTTTGAGATCTGTTGCTGAATATTGGTTTGTCTTGGAAGGTGATTAAGTGGTCATTCCTTGAAAGAATTGTTCTCCCCTGTTGGGTTTTCAATGTCGAAAATGAATAGCATTGAGTTTCTTCAGTCGCTCTGTGGTGGGGTGTGTTGTGTTTGGTAAAACTTACATTTGTTTTGCTAGCACATGGCAAAAACATGTGGGGCATACATAAAAATTTCATCGAAGCTTTATAATGATAGTGCATGATTCTTATGCAGATAAATTAAACCATTGTGAGCGGGTATATGGTCAAAAAGCTAGTTAACATTGATAATCTTGTGAGCACTGGCGTAAAGAGTTCTCAATGACCTAGCACAGAGTTCTTGATTGATTGATGCCTCATTAGGCTGGGCAGACACTGCTTTGTAGCGTGTTATATGTGATATAAGTTTACTGTTTGTTTTGCTGGGCATGGTTCGGCTGAGATGGTGTGGGTAACACTATTTGGGTTTGGTGGCCATTGATTCTTTTTTTGGGTTTTTCACTGTAATGGTCATTTTTCTTAGATGATGATTGCAAAACTTGGCTTTATACTCCTCATGAATCTAAAAGGACAATATGTTAAGCTCTTTTCATGTTCCTCGAGGGCTAAGAAGTATGATGGCATTGTCTAGATGCATGCATGATAAAGCTGGAGCATTTGGTAAGTTGTGGTTTTTCTGGCTCACATGCTAGTTTGCTCCTTTTAGGGGTGTCCAAAGCCTGATAGACCGAAAATATTGAACCAAAATTCTCAAACCAAGCTGAAAAATCCCAGATCAGTTTTTGGGGATGTCATTGGATCTGTTCGGCCTAAGAAAATGAAACTTAGTTGACGCTGCCCAATTGACCTGTTAAATTCAAAAGGACCTGCATCCCATATGCAGATGTGTCAAGTCTTCTGTCTCTTTGCACATGCTCCCTCACTTCAGGCTTTAGTCTAGTGAAACATAAACTTCTCTAGCAAGATTGAAAAGCCACCCAGTCTGCCAATTCATCTTCACCACCTCACTTGGCATGCTCTGCCTCACATTTTCAGCACAGTTCACTTCAGCATTTACTTTGTGGCTGAATTGTATTTGATTTATCTTTTCTTTTTTTGTTTAGCAGAAAGATACAACTACTGTACTAAATGGTGCTTGTATGGAAATGAATGAGATCAGGAACCAGAAAAATTTAACATTATGGTAACACAGAAGGGTTGGCGACATAGATATTGAAGAAGTTCCTTTTATATGACTAGTAATTTCGAACACAAACAAACACAAAAACTGTTTCCTTATACTAGATGTTGGGAAGGAGAATTTCTAGCTTTTCTGCTTAAGTCAAGGTTTAGAATTTCTAGTTTTTCCTTACACAGACATTGCTCTTCTTCGTTAGAGTTCACTGTCAGGGTCTTATGTTTTTTAATGTGTGCCATGAGAGTCTTCCCTACTCATTTACATCTTGATATGCTCTGGGATTTAATCAAATGTCACATTTCATATCATTTGTCAGATTTGAACAAGTTAACATGATGTTTTTGCTCGATTGTGTGTAGTTCGATCGTGTCTTTATCCTCTTTTTTGTTTAAATTTTAGGAACTATATTGCAAGGACTTCCACTTCTTGAATTCCTCAAGTTTAACACTTCATTTGGTATGTTTCTCATAATACTCTTTATTTCATTTTGAGCATTCTATTTCATTGATCATTGATAGTCATTGGTAGGTTTTGTGTATGTTGTGTAGTTCTTATAGTATTATGTTATTGATGTAACTCATAACTCATGTGATGCTCAACCGGTCAAAGATTAAATGGCATCTGAGAGACAGACAGTCGGTGCAAGGTGGACCGATTCTGTAACCAACCTACTTGTCGGTTTGATGGTGGATGAGGTCAAAAAGGGAAATCGTCCCACTTCAACTTTCAACAAAGTGGGGTGGAAGAATATACAGACTGAATTCAGTAAACAGACAGGGTTCCAGTATAACATAGTACAGCTGAGGAATAAGGTAAACAAGCTAAGAAAACAATATGGCAGCTTTCAAAAACTCATTTCTCAGTCCGGATTTGGTTGGGATAATGTGAATAATAGAGTTGTCGACGATCCAAGTATATGGGAATCTCACATCAAGGTAATTTTCTAACTTTTTGGTCATTTTGATATCCTCATAGATGTACATTGTAAGATGAGATTATATTGCTGAATGTCATTATTGTCAAAATTGTAGGATAATGCCGAGTGGGCAAAATTCAAGAAGGATGGATTTCCTCAGTATCCTGATCTATGTATTGTATTTGGTGGAACATATGCTACTGGGAATTATGCTGTAGGAAATGGAAATGCTGAAAATTTGATGTTGTCGGAGGAAGATGACAATGGTGATGACTGTGTAGGCTTTGACAATGGCGGTGGCAGTGCATATGGTGACGGTGCTGGTGGCAATGCATATGGTGACGATGCTGATGGCAATACAGATGGCTTCAGTGGACACCACATTGATGAGAGAGTCGGTACATCAGACAATGTTGCAACTTCAGCTCAGCACAAATTGGATAGGACTCCAAATATTAAGAGGAGAAGAAAGAGTAACCAATCCGGTATTTCTGAGACTTGTAAAGCCATACAAGATTATTTAAAAGTTACGACAAGTCAAAGTGGTAGTGGCTCTGCGAACTCAAGGGTTACACCACCACCTGAGGACCTTTTCTCCGTATCTGCTGTGATTGGTGTTCTACTCAGTATGGATGAGATTGAGCAAGATGTTTACAATAAAGGTGGAGCGAGCATGTGATAGTGCCTCATGGAGGGAGGCTTTCATTCAAACCCCACCTGAAAGGAGAAATGGACTTCTTCAATATCTTTAGTAGATGTTTAGATATATATTATGGATTGCATGGGTTTCATTAGACATTTTAATTATGTTATTGATGGTACATTTAGTTTTAAAGATATTAGTGTTGAGACTCTTGCATTTATATGTAATGGCATCTCCTATCGAGACTCTATGGCTTATGTTATTGATTGTTATTTGATGTTTTTTTTAAAATCTATATTGATGTTATTATATTTATGTGATGGTATAGGTACCATGGAAGGAGAATCCTATAGTGTATCTAATGAGCAGGTAGATTCAATTGAACAATTAACGGATGGTGATGATCTTGACATATTGATAGCGGGGTTATGCACAGTTGCGATGGACGCGTCTGTGCATACGAAAGAACCTATTAGAGACAGTAAATTATCAGGACCCGGATGGATGATGGAGATTGTTCATGGACATGCAGATAGGATATATGAAGCCTTTAGGATGGAGAGACATGTTTTCCAGAATTTATGTGATTTAATGAGAGTAAGAGGTTGGTTGAAAGATAGTCGATATGTTGGAGTAGATGAACAAGTTGGGATATTCTTATTTATGATTAGTCACAATAGCTCAAATAGAAATTTATGTGAGAGATTCCAACGTTCGGGAGAAACGATCAGCAAGTATTTCAACACGGTGTTGAAAGCAATGATCAAATTTTCAAAAGAGATAATCAAACCACCGTCATTTGATGATATCCCACCTGAAATTCTTATGGATCCTAGTCATACGCGCTACTTCAAGGTATGTTTTTAATATCTAGTTTATACTGTCAAATACATGCAGTTCATAATCTTATATAAGTGGTAATAAATTGACAGGGCTGCGTAGGTGCTATGGATGGCACCCATATAAATGCTACCGTCCCTGCGGATCAGCAGGTTCCATTTAGAGGCAGGAAAGGGATTACCACCCAGAATATGTTGTGTATTTGCTCATTTGATATGAAATTTACTTTCGTATATGCTGGATGGGAAGGATCTGCCAACGATTGCCGAGTGCTTTCAGCGGCACTTGAAACTCCTGAACTGCAATTTCCCCGGCCACCACCTGGTATTTACTTTATTTTTAAAAACAAAGTTTCTTTATGATTATATTATGGTTGAATATCACAACAAATCTATATATATCATGTTGTAGGTAAGTATTACGTGGTAGATTCTGGTTATGCAGCACTTCCAGGATTTTTAACTCCATTTAAAGGCAAGCGATATCATCTTAATGATTATAGAGGGAATGGAAGACGACCAAAAACAGCAAGAGAATTGTTCAACTATAAACACTCTTCACTAAGAAATGTAATTGAGAGGTCATTTGGGGCACTAAAGAATCGTTTCACCATTTTGAGACATATGCCTCCATTTACATTTCAAAAGCAAGCATTTGTTGTAATCGCATGTTGTGCTCTCCATAATTACATTCGTGATCAAGACAGGATGGACAAAAACTTTTCCCAATATGACGATCCGGAGTATCCATACGGATCTGGAGAAGTAGAGGTTGTAGATGATACATCGGATGAGCAAGCACATGGGATAAACATGCTTAGGATAAGTATTGCAAATAAGATGGCAAGGGATCACAATATGTCTGAGATTTCATGATTTTGTGTTCCTACTTTTGTAATATTATTTTTAAGTAATCACTTATCCAAGTCAATGTGATGAATTTGGACGATGAACTATATTACTTCATTATTGTGATGTCATATATGAAGGGGTCCATGTAGAGATCTCTTATTAAGTGGAATACTTATCAAAGTTGTGTTGCCCATCCTCTCTCTCTCTCTCTCTCTCTCTCTCTCTCTCTCTCTCTCTCTCTCTCCTTCCTGTCCATTAAGGTTTTTGTTAAATCTAAAGTCCACGTCCCTCTCACACTTAAAGAGTGCCCATCAAATTGTGCCTGTTTTTGACGCAAAAATTGTTGGAATTAATTATGATTTTACCAATCTTGCCTGATTTAAGGTCAAATATCTTATCAAATTTTACACTTCATAAAAAAAATAAACTCTTGTGAAAAATTGGAAGAAAAATTCTACACAGTTACCAAACGTGTTTCTGTTCTTTTTCTATTTCAGGAACATAAATTTTGTGCAGTTACCAAACGTGTTTCTGTTCTTTTTCTATTTTAGAACAGAAATTTTATGCAGTTACCAAACACGTTTTTTTGTTCAAAAACTGTTCCCGGGAATAGAAACAGATTTTTATGTTTTTGTTCAAAAACTGTTCCTTGGAACAGAAACGTTACCAAACGCGCCCTTAGTAAAAAGAGAAAGGGACATCATCTACTGGTGGAACTTTGGCTCCATCCCCAAGTCGACGTATAAAACGAGAAGATCATCGAGATTAGAACTCAACTTCCACTTCAACCACACATAAAACTACTTTCTCCTTTAGATTTTTACCAGCTTGAGAGACGGCACGGCAAGAAATCCACTATGTATGACCAAGACAATTCGGTTTCGAAACCATTGGCAGGTGTGTTCTGTTCTTTCCTTTGTTGTTATTGTTTTGATCCCATAAGCCGATGGCAAAATTGGAAAAGCTTCTCTTTTTGTGTTTTAATTTCAACGTAATATAGGCAACATCGTGGATAATTAACTTGTTGAAAAGAACGATATTTCTTTATTTCATTGGTTAACAAGTTGAACCTAAGATAATTTGCACAGAACCTGAGATAAGTTTTGGTATAAGGAAATCTTCAAATTTCTTGTTTTCACTTCCCAAAATACTCAACGAAAATACGTTTGCTAGAGACTTTGGTTGGTGTGTCCTAAAAATTTGAACCATAAAATAGAGAATATCCGCAATGAAATTATTTTGCACATGGATTGCTTGAAAGCTTGCGCTGATGGCAAAAGACTTCCTAAAAATTTCAAAAGTCCAACTAAATCATCCGAAATTTAAACTATCATTTTTGAAAAAAATTTTACTTTAAATTATTGAGGGTAAATAACACTTTTTACCCATGTGATTTTAACAAAGTGGCTTAACTGTCGCCATGGAATAGTATAAGGCCTGGAATTGTAAAAACATATATATTGAGAGGGATTGAAGAGAGAATTCCCAACCTACAGCAACCGAAATAATTTAATTTGTCCAAACTAAAATTGCAAAAGCAACGTGTGGCCAATTGATTCATCTTCTCAGGTCGGTGGGCGTGACTATGCCTTTCCAAAGTAAAAAATCTCCTAACTGGGTAATGACTTAGGCTCCACAACTTCCCTTATAGGTGTTGATGAAATCGATAGGATTAAGTTAACTCATTTATTTTCATTTATGTATAGTTCCATTGTAATTGTTATGTGAAATTATGGCGATAGATAAAATCATCCATAGAAGTAGTTTATAATTATTCCACTAAATTTTCTATTAATATTTTGTTGAAGAATTTACCATCTAAGTTTAACACAAAGTTCCATGCAACGGATGAGCTTCAAACTAGTCATGTACAGATTATCTGAAGCATCCAAAATGTAATTAATTTCTCTAAATTCACTTATGTTCCTTTCAGCTTTTGGTAACAAAGAGGTCCGCCTAGACATGAGCTCAGAAGTCACTTCCCAAAATGATCGCAAACCAAATTCAAGGATGACAGATCAATTAAAAACTAAAGGTTTGTCATTTCGAGCTTTTAGCTTTTGTCTTTCGTGCATTTTGACTTTTTACACTGCAAAACATTTTAAAAAGGTTACTTACCATCATTTCTCTTTTTGGTAACGTATGAGCTTCATACTAATCATGTACAGATGATTTGAAGCATACAAAATGTAATTAATTTCTCTAAATTCACTTGTGTTCCTTTCTGCTTTAGGTAACAAAGAGGTCCGCCTAGACATGAGCTCAGAAATCATGGAAATTGATAAAACTTCCCAAAATGATCGCAAACCAATTTCATTTGAAGACATAGTATCTGATAAAGCTTCCCAATATGGTTGCGAGCCAATCGAAGGTATGTCGCTTTGAAATTTTCATTTTCGTTTTATTTAGACCTCATGTTTCATGCATTAAATTTTTTATATCTGAAACCTTTTAAAAATCACATTATACAAATGCTGACATAGCATTTCAATTCAAATATGGCGTTTTCATAATTTTTGAAACCTGAATAATATTTTGAATTATAATCGAGAAAGCTCCAAAAAGAAAGCTTTTTTACTTTCAAGAGTAGAACATTCTCATAATTTACGAAGGATATCACAAGCATGATCGATGGCAACGAGAGATAAAAACTCACTATGGCTCCATTCGTTTCACAGAAAATATACAATTTCTGAAAAATAATTTTCAAGAAGCCATTTTTTTTTATATTTTCGAGTTTTTGTTTGAATCTTAGGAAAATTTATTAAAAAATTTACTTTTTTTAAACTTTTTTTTCCTTTTTCTTTCATTTTCTTTTTGTCTACTATTGGCCACTGGTCACAAGCAACTTTTGAAAGAAGATGGAAATGTTTTCCACTAAATATTTCCTCACTTTTGAAGGTATTTTTTCTATTAGTGGAAAAAAAATCCTTAATTATTTTGTTTTTTTGTAAAACGAACGCCGAACAATCCAAATGAAAATTATTTTCCGTAAAATGAACAGAACCTAAATAACACATTGTTCTAAATATTGTCGCAACCTACCCGAACTTTCCCCACTGAAAAGGGCAATACTAGGTAGGTTTAGAGGTATTTCTCGTTAGTAGACCCAAACCAACATCCTTAAAAGACGGTTTAAAAACGTCTAATCGTAATCCGCACGAACTTGGACTCTCCCAAGTCCATACATCGTGTGGCGTTAAGGCATGTTAATTTTTTAAAGGTTATTTAACTTGAATATTTCTAGGAGTCGCCTCAAACCTATTGAGATCGGCTAGAAACCAATCGAGATGTGAGAGTGTCGTCTCGATTCTTATGAAACCATAAATTCTAAGTTCGAGGACTCGTTTATGTTAACATTTTTATTAGCGCCATTTCGATACCTAACTAATTGGTTGTTTTATCTAAAGTAGTCAGGCACCCTAAATTTAATTCAAAATCCCTAAGTGTCCATGCAATTGTTTTCGTAGTACCGTTTTCATGCGAATCTAAGCTAGTGCTAGACAAACCTAAAAAAGAAATGAACATGCAATGTATTGAAAGACAATGCGAAAGACAAATCAATATTTAAAGTATTGAAATACGTTACGGTAAATAAACACTCAAATAATTAAATACAATTACTTAATAACAAGAATATAAAACCCACAACATTTCATTAGACTAAGCACATGTTAAATAATGTAAAAATGTCTAACATGGCATAATCCTAATAGACTTAGGCTAAACATTTACATATGTAAACCTGGAAGGGACATCGATCTAACGCCACCAAATCATATGTATAGATCACCATCGAGCAACATAATTTGAGGTATCGACTTTGACATTCGAACACTCAATTGATGCATTCAATAAAGCAAAGCATCAGCAATAGTCATATCAAATTAAATAGATAATCTCAAAGTTGACATGGAACATGCAATTTAACAAATTCAAGTCATTCTCATAAGCTATCCATCAAATCATGCATAGTCTAATTATACATCCAAACATCCAAAGACAATTGACAAGGCATGCAATTTAGGCTAAGAAACGCCAATGAAGACGGAAACAATCATGGACCACTTCTTCAATTTTCTCCAAAAAGGTGTTGGTTAATTAGTCCAAGCCCATTCTGAAGCTAAAGTTCAATCTTTCAAAGAAGACTAGCTTCACTAAATCAAACTTCAATTTTTTGATTTTCGAAATTTTTTTAATATAAACATTTTTTTTTTGTGTTTATATGATTAAAATATTATTTTAATATTATATTATGTTAAAAACCGGGTCGGGTTCGGGCCGACCCGGACGCGAGGGGTCTAAACTCGCAGGCCCTGAACTCAAAGTGCGAGGCCTAGTCTCATGGACCTCTTTCTACCGGCACTCTCCTTTCTTAGTCGGGCCTCTGCCCGGCCCAAACGTCGCAGCTCAAGTCCAGGGGCGTCCAGGCGGGCCCAGGCCCGACTCGGCAGCTTGGTCCACATGAAGAAGGGCCCGCCCAGCACGTGCCATGCTCGGTGGAGCTCCCAGCTGCGACGTCGTCCTCTTCGCGCGACGCCCATCGCCGCAGGGCCACGATGGGCGGCGCTGCCGCCTCGGCTTGACGCCACACCTCACGCAGCAGCTCACAGCCCCCCCACGCAACGACCAAAGTTACCAAAATAGACTAAACTCGGCGAAAATAAAGACGGATCTCGCTTTGGCATTTTATCGAACACTTCAGAAGGTCAAACGGCGGAAAAGCTCGTCTAGAACAGGGATTTCACGGAAGTGGGGATAATGAGGCAGCGAGCTTACCTGGTTCGCGAGGGTTGCGGCGGCGTTGGAAGCGGACGAAACTTGGATGCGGGCGGGGAGTTGAGTGGCGGTCACGATCCGGCGGGTGTCCAGCGAACGTGGAGCGATCGACATTTAACTCTGACCCCCCTCTATGTCTGCCTCTTGCCGTCGCTCCTGCCCCCTCTGTTCCGAATATCCTGCGCCAAAAAAAGAACATAACTCAGTCCTCCTCTCTCGGTCTCATCTTCCTCGCGGTGTTTTCTTTCTTTGCTGCGTTTTCTCCTCCTTGTATATTTTTTCACCCCACCAGCGAAGACCTTCTCCTCTCCTCTCTCTATCCCCCTCGTCTCTGCACCTCTCTCTCTCTCTCTCTCTCTCTCTCTCTTTTCTATTTTTTCCTCCGCTTCTATGTTTTTCCAGCGACCGCCTCTCTCTTTCCTCTGTGCCCTTCCATCTTCTGCCCCTCGCTGCTGGCACGCTGCTTCCTTTTACAGGAATCCCGAGAAGTCAGCCCAAAATCTGCTCTCTGACCACCGAGTTGACTGGGCGGGAAAGAGAAGAAAGAGGCGACCGTGGGCTGGGAAAGGAAAGAGCTCGCATGGGCAAGGCCCGCGCGAGTGTTGGAGGGGGGCTGGGCCGATTGGGCCCGGCCCGAGGGTTTGCTTTCTTTTTCTTCTTTTTTTGTTTCTTCTTTTTTTCTGAAAATAAAAGAAATCTCTAATTTGTAATTAATAACAACTTATCAAACAAATAAGCCAAAAGTGAATTACTAAATCAGAGAAATTTAGGTGCCAACAGATGTGAAAGGTAGAATCCTAAAAAACAATCCCATGATTCAATGTTGATCTCAAAAATAGTTCTCATGATCTCTGTTAAGTTTCACGTTAGTACATAAAATTATAGGCAATAATGAGCTTGACGCTAGTGATATTTAGATGATCTAAGACACACAAAGTGAAAAAACGATCAAGGTTTTTAGTGTCCAAACTCTTTTTGGTAATGAAGAGATTCACGGAGAATGTGTTCGTAACTCACGGCAACTAATAAAGCTCTTCAAGGTAGTCGTGGACTACCTAAAGTTTGTCACTTTGAAATTTTAATTTTTTCCATAAACCTTGTTTATATATATTTTAACTTTTTAAATCCTAAACATTTTAAATGTCATAGCATACAAATGCTTACATTTCAATTCAAATATAATGTTCTCTCAGTTTTGAAATATGAACAATATCTAGTATTATAACTAAGAAAGCCCAAAAGAAAAAAACTTTTTACCTTCAAAGAGTAAATGAACGTGCTCAGGAAGGTATTAACCGCGTCTCATGAAGCACTTTAAGCAAGTGTAATGGTCACATAAGTGCGGGAGACTGACGAATTTTGACGTGCAATTCTTGTAGATATGATGCCGGTGGTCGATGAAAAGTATCGACCACTGTTTAAAGCCGCTCAGAAAGGTGATTTGAAAGATGTGGAGCAAATGCTCAACAAAGATAACCAAGCAATGACGGCCACAATTATGAATATAGAAGATGAACCCGTTACGGTGCTCGATGTTGCGATTATGGCCTCCCAAGATGAATTGGTCAAGAAGCTGATTGAGCGCATCCCTGTAGAAGATAAAAAGTTTGATTTTAGTATTTCCCTTAAGAGGGCTGCCCGGGGAGGAAGAATAAAAATGGTGAAGGCATTATTAAACAAAGTTAATGATGAAACTGGAAGTGTATGCAAAGCCCTATGGATTGCTACTAAATGTGCTCCTAAGCAAAAGAAGGTTATTTGGTGTCTAGCCAAACGTACAAATTCCCCCCCCCCCAGTGAATGATACCATGCACAACCTTATCATGGCCGATCATTCGGGTAAGAAATTACAGTCACTCATCTCATTTCCGTCAACCATTACTAGGATTAAGTTTTGTTGTTTTGTCCCAAAAGACCTAGCTTTGTCTTTAGCTCAGAGACACAAAGACTCAGTGTTACATGCCAAAACCGATAGCATTTTGGAATCCCTGGCAAATATCGAGTCTAACTTCTGTAGTGGAGCTAGACACAATTTTTGGGAAAAACTTTTGGGCAAATGTAAGTACTTTCTTGCACTTCTTTTATCAGATGCGCACAATCCAAGCAACTCTATCCACAAAGATGGTCTCCAATCACTCTTTCTATGACCAATTGTAGGTATCCCTCTCCGTTTGGTCGACACATCACTCAACAAATCTCCACGTATTTTTGTTAATATGCTTAATGGATAGACTAACACGGCAAAAAGCATATCATTCAAGTATTCCATTAACAAAAACGTTAAGGACCAAAGACTACATTTTTCTAAACTAGCATGTGAGTCACAAATTAATATCTATTGTAACATTTGTAAAGTTAGTCAAGAAATCTTACTCAATGTCAATTTGCCCAGCAGAACTATTGAGAATTGTAGATATGGATCTCAAATCATATAAAGGTTGGTGCTTAAAGGTTGATGGATCTCAAAGCATATTTAAGCGCTATTCAATTTGGTTATTGTTAAATTTATCATTTTTGTTCGTCATTAATTCCTAATTTGCTTGCATGATGCTTGTCTCCTCTTTGTGGTAGCATCGTTCAAGATATCACTCTGGGATCTTGCCACAAAACCAGGTACACAAATCTGCCTTGATACCTAGAGAAGAAACACTTTATTTCATCCACGGGTAGAGATCCCTAAATTTAAAGTTTAAATTATTATTTTTAGTATATCCCTTTGAGATCGTACATAGTAATATGGACTGCTCTTAATTTGTTATTAATATGCAATTCAATAAAATTCAATTCTAAGTTTAAACGGTACATATCTATTAGAAGAATCTATAAAATAACCAAATAAATCATATCTATTGGTCCGTTGCTAAATCTACCTATTTTTCACAAAATAAATAAAGAACTCTTAATTTCTCATGAGATTGGATGTTAATCGATAGGTCTATTAGTTCTCTGATGCATTCATTTTAATGTCCAAGCCATATAAAATTTGCTTTCTTGATTACTATCTTAAACCCATGATTCTTTTACTCAAACTACTATATATAAATAAAACATGGCACAAACAGGAAAGCCTTTTTAACCTTTTGACTCTTCATCATTTGGAAAATTGCTTATCCGATGCAGGGGTAACACTTTTGCTCAACAGGATTGGATTGAGGAACAGATGCTCACGTGAGCTTGCAAATCTAGTTCTTACCGGGATGAAGTCTCAGATGGGAACTGCCAAGATGCTTGAACTCCTTCGACCCATTGTCTTTAAAGCTGCATCTCGGGGAATCTCTGAAATTGTCAAGTTATGTTTCAAGCATTTTCCAGAGTTGACTTGGAATGAAAGTTTCACGACAGAGTTAATAAAAAAAGTTGTGAATGGACGGCACGTAGAGTTGTTTAGACTATTAAACACCCCCGGCACAATTCCATTTTCGACAGTCGAAACGACGAGGAAAGATGTCTGGATGAAGGCAGTAGCCGAACGGTCACCAAGACGTCTGCCGAAAGATGTTTTTGGAGCACCTTTTCTTATGCAGAGGGAACTCCAGTGGTTTAAGGTTCGTTCTTATTTGTTTGCCACTCAATTGCGCTTTTTAATTTATATTTATATTGATAGGCATCCTTTATTTTTCTGAAGGTACTGGACGATACAAGTGATCGTTCTTCTAAAGAGGTCCGTTCAAATTAATTGGTTTTTGCCACCCTTTTATGATTTTTTAATTATTATTTATATTTGCATTGATAGACATCCTTAATTTTTCAGAAGGCCCTGCTAGATACAATTGATCCTGCTTCAAAAAGTCGGAGATTACCAGGAGATGAAAAACCATATTGGGATGATTTTGTAGAAAATCGCAAGCAATTGCTCAGAGAAGCACAGCAATTGATGAAGAATACATCATCATCATCTTGTAGCCTCATCTCGACTCTCATCATTATAGTAACTTTTGCTGCAATTTTTACAATACCAGGAGGCAATGACAATGAAGGGATCCCGATCTTTCTCCACGAGAGCTCATTTACGATATTCGCAGTTGCAGATGCTCTCGCTCTTTTCTCCTCTGTCACCGCCACCTGGATCTTTTTGGCTATCTTAACTTCACGATATGCTGCGGAAGATTTCCTCATGTCACTACCAAGAAAATTGATAATAGGCCTCACTTTTCTCTTCCTCTCCTTGGCCTTTATGTTGGTGTCATTCGGCTCTGCTCTTACCATTGTCCTAAGTGAACGATTCTTCATGAACGAACGATTGGGATGGATTTACCTCCCAATTACTTTCTTCGCTACCATCCTTGTCATGCTATTCGCAATTCTACAACTTCCCTTATACTTTGAAGTGCTCGAATCCACCTATTGGCCTCGCCTTTGTCGGCCCTTGGAGCTTTGGAAGTAATCCTCGCTTATTAGTGGACAAGGACATTTGTTAATATCTTTTTTTGCACTTGTTTCTGTGTGTGAAATGCGAATATTAAGGTGTTTACTCATGTATTTAGACCTTTAAACTGTGACATCAGCCCTACTTGTACTAAAGTTTAATGTATGCTGTCAAGTGCACACCTTGTCTCAATGCATTTTTTTTTTGTATACTTCATTGATCATTGTCGAATTAAGGTGAACCCAATTTTTCAATGAAATGGCAACGTGGCCATCAATATTCAATAGGTGTTCATCCATTCAAATAAAGCAACAATCTACACCAGTTCTCCATACTACACAAGATGGCCATAAACCCTGTCATGCTCTGCTTCTTTGCTGCCACCGTGCCACGTCCCTTTCTATGCCTAATCCTCTGTGCTCGTCATCTAGCAACCCTGCACGGTGCACATAAGCTCTGTTAGAGAAAACTCTATTTATGTTTTGAAGATGACAAAATTTAGTAAAGTCTCAAGACAGTCAGATCCAAATAGTAAAGTTTGAAGATGGTCAAACTCAAGCGGTAAAATCTAAAGACTCGATCAGACTCAAATGACAAAGTCTGAAGACTTGATCAGACTCAAATGGCAAAGTCTAAAGACACGACTGGACTTGTTAAAGTTTGATGACTACTAGGCTCAAGCACCAAAGTCTAACAAGTCTCAGATTGAATCGGATAATGAAATTGGTATGTGATATCTTGTTCATTCCTTTTTAGGATTCGATTCTTATGACTCACAGAAAGCTTCCTAGTTGGATACAAGATCGACTGTCCTTACTAAAATTGATATGGATGCAATTGATCTTTCAGAAGGCAAATAGATTTGGAAGGTATTAGCCTATGAAAACTGAGATCCTGATTATATGGGCGACCAAAATTAATAGACTTTCATCATGATCCTCATTCAACTCATGATCTCCTTGGTTGATTCTATCCAATGGGTAGATTGAAAGAATTCCTTTTGAAAGTTTCAACGGTCAAGAAGGCATGAAAGAGTATTTAAAGGACACGTCTCTAGTCATTTGGGGTACTGGTGATTAAAAGTTAAAATCCCAAAGTCTGAAACTTACATTTCACTTGTCATTTACCATGACTGACAGGTAGGCCGCGTTGGACACGTGTCATGTGATTAATGGACTACGGCATGGCTGACATGGTATCGCTTGGGTAGAAACTGAGCACGGTGCACGTCAGCACCAACACCACCAACTCCATCAGTGTTGTAGCGAGGAAGTATTAGTGGTTTGGGACCACCAGTCAGTGTGGTCCCCGACCACTAAGGAGGGCCCAGCTCGTGGGGCCTGCATCCAGGAGAAATTGCATTGGATGCGGCCCCGCCAGCAGGGCCCACACGCCATGTGGCCCCTCTTTAGTTGTCGGGGACCACCATGACTGGTGGTCTGGGACCACCTATAATTTTTCCGTGATGTAGCCATCAAAACCCCGCACTCCAATCTCACCAGGACTTTAGCCTCTTTTGGGTCTCTCTGTGATCTCAGCAGTGAAAGGCCCGACGTTCCTTTGGTGAACAGTGCCAGGACACTGAGCACCCGGCCGAACAGCAGAGCGAGGAGGATCGAGACATGGTTCATGAAGCAGAATCGAGTGAGCCGGGAATAGAAGCTCACAATAGAGGAGATGAGTCAGATGGACAATATTATGAGGAACGCGAGGCTGAGCGAAGTTGGGGGAATTCTGATGAGGATTACGGGAGCAAAAGATGCTACGGGAAGTTTAAGCAAGAGCAAGAGATTCGGTAATGAACAAGAACTTCTCAACAGAGGACAGTCGCTCTTCTTTTTTTGGTAAGTGTTCAACGACGACATATGTTGGAGAGAGCCGCGCTTTATTTGTTTCTCGTCTTGGGTTGTGCGAGAGAAGATTTTGAAAGCTTGGGTCCTTCTCTTTCTACAAATGACATGAGGATTGTATCAGAGAGAGAAGGAGAGAGTCGTATGAATGGAAAAATGTAGAGAGCATCTTTTTTCAAATAGGAATAGTAACCCAAGTAAAATGTTCCAAGCAATATGTAAGAGAACATCTTAATTTCGTAAATAAGAGATTCATAAATATGAGAACTTAATTATACTAGATAAATTTAATATCCTTTCACTACATTTTTTTTCTTATTTCAGAAATAGTTTGCAGGCGATCATAGTTAATTTCAATCTTAAGCCATTAATATGTGAATGACGATTATACGGATGTACAAGTAATGAAATAACACTCAATAACCAAAGCAGTAAATAAATTATGGAAAAATCAAAGAACTTGAAGTGCACACCTCTTCATCAAGCCTTGACATAAGGTCCCATGCACTAGAGATCGAGTGTGATCTATATGGTTTAGGGGCGTGTGCATCATTTGACTTCTCCGTAGACAGGAAGATGCCTCCTATGATGCCATCCAGGCTCAAGTTTCCCAGGGCGGGACATATGAAATTGGGATCTAAGCTTTAATCTTCTTGTGATTGAAACCCAACTTCTTCAAATAATCAAAACATGGTCGACTCTATTCGGAACACAATTATTAGCACATAATCATCATTAGTCAGTTGGTCCCACGAACTTTATATTTACGGACATCGCTCTTGATCCGGAGTATAATCACAAAACGGGAAACGCCGTCGTCGATCTACCAAAATTTGCCACTTAATCCTGAATCTTGACGGTCTTGCTTGGTGGGAGATAATTAAATGGACGGCTTTCCTCTTTTTAGGTGCATCACTTTATTTCTTACTTTTTCTTCGGAATTTTCATCACTTGTTGTGCACGCATACTATTAGTCGGTAATGGAGAATCGGGGATGCTGTTTCTCCACTGTAAATGCTGCGGAGCATACAGGAATACAAGTCATTGACAAAGCCCCGAAAAGTTTAACATGGCAATTGTTTAAACTTCTTTCGACAGTCTCTCTAAAGAAATTATCGACGCAAAATAGGACAAATTACAAATGAACATTCATTCTTATTATTTCTACTTCCAAAATAAACCCGAAAAGAGATTCCTTCTTGGAATTTGTATTTCCAAAATAATCTCTTCCTGGAACTTGTAGGGCACCTTCCTTCGGCAGTAGATATATGTCGACATGGATTAAAAATTCGAATTGAAGCCTTTCCATCCTGTGATAATTTAAAACAATTTATACACTAAGCTCTAATAGTCTTCATCTTCCTTCGCTAATTTATCTTCTTCTTTTTTCATATTATATACCCTAAAAGGTATAAAAGTCCATCGAGACAGGATTTTTATTATATACCCTAAAGGTGTAAAAGTCTTTCTTACACAAGCAGTCCCCGAATAGAAACAAAAACATGTTCATGGAGTAACTATACATGTTAAAAATAAAAGTTGTATAATCTGCTTACATTGAGAAAGATACAGCATTAGTGCATAAAACAAAAATACATTGAAATGTGTTATTTGCAGAGTCGCATATAGTAGAATAACAGAAAGGAGTAATTAAGCAACTGTTGTCTTTTCTTTAAGTAAAATTTCCGAATTCACTCTTCTACAAATAAAAGGACTTTCCACTTATTTGTTGATGTTATAGAATTTTGAAATGAAATCGTCATTCAGAAAAAGAGAATGATACAAGTTTTGTTCCTTGCGTAATATGTTGAAAAGAGAGAGTAGTTAAAAAGAAAAAAGAGTTATTCCTGCAACCCACAATGCACATGAAAAGCGTCCCATCTTTATTTGTTATGCTCAATATACGCAACTAGAACTTTGGCTCCATCCACAAAAACACATTGAAATGTGTCATTTGCAAAGCAGCAAATGGTAGAAGAAAAGAAAGAAGTAGTAAAGCGACCATTGTTTCTTCTTTTAGTAAAATTCCAAATTCACTCTTTTGTAAATAAAAGGAAATTCCACGAATTTGTTGATGCCGTAGAATTTTGAAAATGAAATTGCCATTCAAAAAAAGAGAATGGTAAAAGTTTTGTTCCTTGCATGATGTGTCAAAAGAGCGAGTAGTCAATAAGAAAAAAGTGTTGTTCTAGCGACCAACAATGCACATGAAAAACGTTCCATCTTTATTGTTAAACACAACATCTGTAGCTGGAACTTTGGCTCCATCCATAAAAATACATTGAAATGTGTTACTTGCAAAGCGTGGATGGTAGAAGAAAAGAAAGGAGTAATTAAGCAATGGTTGTCTCTTCTTTTAGTAAAATTTCCAAATTCACCCTTATGTAAATAAAAGGAATTTCCACTTATTTGTTGATGTCATAGGATTTTGAAAATAAAATCACCTTTCAGAAAGAGAATGGTATGAGTTCTATTCCTCGCGTAATATGTCGAAAAAAGAGAGTATTAATAAGAAAAAGAGTTGTTCCCATGACCCACAATACACATGAAAAAAGTTCCATCTTTATTGGTTAAACATGACATATGTAGCTGGAACTTCGGCTCCATCCACAAAATACATTGAAATGTGTTATTTGCTAAGCAACATATAGTAGAAGAAAAGAAAGAACTAGTTAAGCAACCGTTGTCTCTTCTTTTAGTAAAATTTCCAAATTCACTCTTCTCTAAATAAAATGAATTTCCACTTATTTGTTGATGTCATAGAATTTCGAAAATGAAATTGCCATTCAAAAAAAGAGAATAATAAAAGGTTGGTTCCTTGCTTGATGTATAGTCAATAAGAATAAAAGTGTTGTTCCACGACCAACAATGCACATGCAAAATGTTCCATCTTTATTTGTTAAACACGGCATCTATAGATGGAACTTCGGCTCCATCCACATAAATATGTTGAAATGTGTTACTTGCGAAGCATGGATGGTAGAAAAGAAGAAAGAAGTGATTAAGCAACCATTGTCTCTTCTTTTAGTAAAATTTTCAAATTCACTCTTCTGTAAATAAAAGAAATTTCCACTTATTTGTTGATGTCATAGAATTTTGAAAATAAAATCGCCATTCAGAAAGAGAATGGTATGAGTTCTACTCCTTGCATAATATGTCGAAAAGAGAGAGTGGTTAATAAGAAAAAAGAGTTGCCCCCATGACCCACAATATATATGAAAAATGTTCCATCTTTATTTGTTAACACGACATTTGCAGTTGGAACTTCAGCTCCATCCCCAAAAATACATTGAAATGTCATAGAATTTTGAAAAAGAAATTGCCATTCACAAAAAGAGAATGGTAAAAGTTTTGTTCCTTGCTTGATGTGTTGAAAAGAGCAAGTCAAAAAGAAAAAAAAAGTGTTGTTCGTGTGACCCATAGTGCACATGAAAAACATTATATCTTTACTTTGTTAAACACAACATCTACAGCTCGAATTTCAGCTCCATCGACAAATATACATTGAAATGTGAAACTTGGAAAGCGCGGATGGTAGAGCAAAAGAAAGGAGTAATCAGGCTCTTCTTTTAGTAAAATTTCCACTTATTTGTTGATGTCATGAAATTTTTTAAAATGAAATCACCATTCAGAAAAAAAGAATAGTACAAGTTTTGTTCCTTGAATAGTATGTCGAAAAGAGAGAGCAGTCAACAAGAAAAAAGTGTTGCTCTCATTACCCACAATGCACGTGAAAACCGTTCCATCTTTTATTTGTTAAACATGACACCTGCAGCTGAAACTTCAGCTTCATCCACAAACCCATCTATAAAAGGCGATCCATCAGAACACAAGATAACTTCGACTTCAACCACGTGAAAAATACACTTCTCCACTTCAAAATTTTATAGTGCTCATGAGTTGTGACGGCAAAGAATGCTCCATGGATATCGAAAGCAGCAGGTGGACATCGCCACGACCGCCAGGCATGTTCCTTTCCTTCCTTTGTTGTTCTGATTTGATCCCCCAAGGCGATAGAAATCGGAAAAGTTCATTATTTGTAGATTATTTTCAATGTAATATAAGCATTATCATGCATTGTAATGGCATTGAAATTGTAATATTTATTTATTTATTGACAAATGTCCAGACATATCCTTGTGAAAAAAAGGAGAGAGTGGGAAAGAAGAATAATTTGCAGGAATCTCAGGAAGAAATTTTGCAATTTCTTCTTTTCATTTCCAAAAATTCTCAATGAGAATACGTTTGGTGGAAGTTTTTGGTTTCCGGGTTTTCAAAATTTGAATTGTAATACTGAAAAAGACCAAAAGTTAACTTTGCTTTGTACCAGGATCGCTTTGAAAAATTACACCCACAGAAATGATTTGTAAATAATTTGGAAAATTCAATACTTTGAAAAAAAGAAGAAGACTTTCTTTGTATTTATTTGGGAAAGAAACACGTTGTCCCCGTAATTTTGACAAAGTGATTTACATGTCACCACAGAACAGTGTAAGGACGGAACTGTAATTAAATAAAATATAGAGATTACCTAAAAAATGTTCCTTGAATTAAAAATGAAAAATCAATGCGTGGCCACCAAATACTGATAAGAGATTCATTTTCTCAGGCCCTTGGGCATGACCGCCGCTCGCCTCTGCTGCCGCCGATCGCGGGCCACCTCATTTTTTTTATATTTATATTTTTAGGACAAGAAATTTTATGCAATTACCAAACGCATTTATATTTTTTTCTAATTTCAAAGACAGAAATTTTGTTCAATTATTAAACACGTTTCTCTTCCCAAAAACTCATCCGAGAACCATTTGTTAAAAAAATTCATTCTAAAGAAAAGTTATTTGTGGGACGAGAATGGTTACCAAACACGCCCCCAAATACAGCCAATTGATTCATTTTCTCGGGCCCTTAGGCATGACTATTCCTTATTTGGTATGAATTGGCTCCACAAATTCCCTTACTTTTGTTGGTGACAACTCGGTGGTCTTATTAACATTAATTTTTTCTTGAATATTTAGAGTTTGAAGTCGAGCTCTAAATATTACCAAGTCAATGCTACTTTCATTAATTCTCAGAAAATTTCCTCTTATCAAGACTTGTATCCAAACAATTATCTCGTGAAGATTGGCTATTTTCTATGTTTCTATGTTTACTTCATATGCCTTTCCAAGTAAACAAAGAACCCGCAAGCGTATTACTCCAAGTCAAAATCTCCTAATTGGGTAACCACTTTGGCTCCTCAACTTCCCTTAGAGGTGTTGATGATGATACAACTGCTTTTTTTCAATAATAGTTTGGTTACACACAAGCACTTAATAAGGAAAAATTATTCAATTAGTCATAAATCTATTATAGATATACTAATTCCATTTATTATAGTTGTAAATCCTCAAACTAGTCAATTCACTATAGCCATCTCCAAAAAAGAAAATCATGTAATGTTATTATGAGCCCAAAATAGCTTATCAATATAATTGGTTGTCACTATTATGACAAACTGTAAAGATAACATTATAGAAGAAAATTCATTAACAACTCACTCCTCTAGAGACATGACGGTGGTATGCTCTTGCAACAAAAATAAAATAAAAAACAAAAAGAGAAATTTTCTGAGATTATTTATGTTCGTTTCTCTTTTTGGTGAAAAGAGATTTACGTGTACGTGAGTTCAAAAGGCATTGTAACTGACAAAGCTTCCCAAGATGGTTGCCAACCAACCCAAGGTATGTCACTTTGAAATTTTTATTTTCTATTTTTTTTACATCTCATGTTCATGTATTTTGAAATTTTTTTATCCGAAACCTCTTAAATTCTACAATATACAAATGCTGATATATCATTTCAATTCGAATATGATGTTTTCATAATTTTGAAACTTGAATGACATCTTGAAGTATAATTGAGAAAGCTCCAAAACGAAAACTTTTTTTACTTCCACGAGTAGAACATGATCATAATTTACGAATGATATCACAGACATGATCAATGGCAGTGAGAGATCAAAAAATCACTAAATAACACATTGTCCAAGATGTAAAAGGTAGAATCCTAGAAACCTAATCCATCATTCAATGTCAATCTCAAAAATAGTTCTCATGATCTCTGTTAAGTTTGATGTTAGTACATAAAATTCTAGGCAATAATGAGCCTATCGCTAGGGATTTTTAGATGATCTAAGGCGAATAACGTGTAAAAATTATTTTTTTCAAGGTTTTAAGTGTCCAAACTCTGTTTGGTCATAAAGAGATTCATGGAGAATGTGTTCATAACTCACGACAACTAGTGAAGCTATTCAAGGTAGTCGTGGACCACTTAAAGTTGTCACTTTGACATTTCGATTTTTTTTTTCAGAAACCTTGTTTATAAATATTTGAACTTTTTAAATTCTAAACATTTTAAATGTTGCAGCATATAAATGCTTACATTTCAATTCAAATATAATGTTCTCTCATTTTTGAAATTTGAACAATATATGTTATTATAACCGAGAAAGCCCAAAAGAAAAAACTTTTTACTTTCAAAGAGTAAATGAACGTGCTCATAGAAAGATATACGTTGAGTAAACAACAGACCCTTCGCTTGCATCCGCGTCTCATGAAGCACTTTAAGCAAGTGTAATGGTCACAGAAGTGCGGGAGCCTGACGAATTTCAATGTGCCATTCTTGCAGATATGCCGACGCCGGTGGTCGATGAAAAGTATCGGCGATTGTTTGAAGTCGCTTAGAAAGGTGATTTGAAAACTGTGGAGCAAATGCTCAAAAAAGAAAGCCAAGCAATGACGGCCACAATTATGAATATAGAAGATGAACCCGTTACGGTGCTCGATGTTGCGATTATGGCCTCCCAAGATGAATTGGTCAAGTACCTAATCAAGCGCATCCTTGTAGAAGATAAAAAGTTCGATTTTAGTGTTTCCTTCAAGAGGGCTGCCCGGGGAGGAAGATTAAAAATAGTGAAGGCATTATTAAAGAAAGTTAATGATGAAACTGGAAGTGTATGCGATGCCCTACGGATTGCTACAAGATGTGCTCCTAAGCAAGAGACGGTTATTTGGTATATGGCCAAACATACAAAATCCCCATTAGAGAAGGATACCATGCCCAACCTTATTATGGCCGGTCATTCGGGTAAGGAATCACAGCCACTCATCCCATTTCCTTCAACCTATACTTGGATTAACTTTTGTTGTTTTGTCCCAAAAGATGTAGCTTTGTATTTAGCTCAGAGATACAAAGACTCAGTGTTACATGCCGAAACCAATGGCATTTTGGAATCCCTGGCAAAGATGGAGTCTAACTTCTGTAGTAGAGCTAGACACAATTTTTGGGAAAGACTTTTGAGCACATGTAAGTACTTTCTTGCACTTCTTTCATCATATTACACAGGCCAAGCACCTCTATCCACGAAGATGGTCTCTAATCACTCTATCTATGCCCAGTTGTAGGTATCCCTCTCCGTCTGGTCCACACATCATTTAGCGAACCTCCAGGTATTTCTGTTAATCTGCTTAATGGATAGACTAACACGGCAAAAAACACTCCATTCAACTATTCCATCAACAAAAACGTTAAGGAACAAAGACTACATTTTTCTAAACTATGATGTGTGTCATAAATTAATATCTAGTGTAACATTTGTAAAGTTAGTAAAAAAATTTACTCAATGTCAATTTTCCCAGTAGAACTATTGAGAATTCTAGATATGGATCTCAAATCATATAAAGGTTGATGGATCCATGTTGTCTAGCATATTTAAGCGCAATTAAATTTGGTTATTGTTAAATTTATAATTTTTGTTTGTTAATTCCTAATTTGCTTGCATGATGCTTGTCTCCTCTTTATGGCGGTAGCATCTTTCAAGATACCACTCTGGAATCTTGCCACAAAACCAGGTACACAAATCTGCCTTGATATCTATAGAAGAAACACTTTATTTCATCTATGGGTAGAGATGCCTAAATTAAAGTTTAAATTGTTATTTTTAGAATATCCATTTCAGATCGTCCGTAATAATATGGACTGCTCTTAATTTGTTATTACAATGCAATTCAATAAAATTCATTTCTCAGTTTAAACAGATCTATTGGTCCGTCGCTAAATCTACCAATTTTTCACAAAATAAATTAAAACAGATCTATTGGTCTGTCTCTAAATCTACCAATTTTTCACAAAATAAATAAAGTAACTCTTGATTTCTTATGAGATTGGGTGTTAATTGATAGATCTATTAGTTCTTATGCATTCATTTTAATGTCCAAGCTATATAAAATTTGCTTTCTTGATTATTATCTTAAACTCATGATTCTTTCACGATTATATATAAATAAAAACGTGGCACAAACATCAAAGCCTTTTTAAACTTTTGCTTTTTGGTAAAGTCCTTTTTAAACTTTTGATTCTTCATCATTTGGAAAAATTACTTATCCGATGCAGGTGCAACACTTTTGCTCAATAGGATTGGATTGAGGCATAGATGCTCACTTGAGCTTGCAAAACTAGTTCTTTTCGAGATGAAGTCTCAGATGGAAACTCCCAAAATACTTGATCTTCTTCGACCCATTGTCTTTGACACTGCATCTCGGGGAATCTTTGAAATTGTCAAGTTATGTTTCGAGCAATTTCCAGAGTTGACTTGGAATGAATGTTTCACGACAGAACTAATAAAAAAAGTTGTGAACGGACGGCATGTAGAGTTGTTTACACTATTAAACACCCCCGGCACAATTCCATTTTTTACTGTCGCAACGACGAGGAAAGACGTCTGGATGAAGGCAGTAGCTGAATGGTCACCAGGATGTCTGCCGAAAGATGTTTTTGGAGCACCTTTTCATATGCAAAGGGAACTCCAGTGGTTTAAGGTTTGTTCACCTTATTTGTTTGCTACTCGATCATGCTTTTTAATTTATATTTCTATTGACAGGCATTCTTTATCTTTCTAAAGGTGCTCAACGATGCAAGGGATCCTTATTCTAAAACTGGAAAATTTAAGGTGGTCCGTTCACCCTTTTTTTGCCACCATTTTATGCTTTTTTTTTAATTATTATTTATAATTGCATTGATAAACATCCTTAATTTTTCAGAACATCCTGCGAGATACATTTGATACTGCTTCAAAAAGTCAGAGATTACCAGGAGATGAAAAATCATATTGGGATGATTTTGTAACAAATCGCGATAAATTGCTCCAAGAAGCACGGGAATGGATGAAGAATACATCATCATCTTGTAGCCTCGTCTCGACTCTCATCATTACGATAACTTTTGCTGCGGTTTTTGAAATACCAGGAAACAAAAATGACAAGGGGACCCAAGATGATAAGGGTCGGACGCCCTTCCCTCCTGTGTCAATGGGGAATCCTCTGATGAAATGGAGCCAAACAGATCCTCTAGTCATGGTATTTGTGGTTGCAAACGCTCTTGCTCTCTTCTCCTCTGTCATCGCCACCTTGATGTTCTTGGCTATCCTAACTTCACGCTACGCTGCAGAAGATTTCCTCATGTCACTACCGAGGAAAATGATACTAGGCCTCACTTTTCTCTTCCTCTCCTTGACCTTGACGTTGGTGTCATTCGGCTCTGCTCTTTCTATTGTTCTAATTGACCTTGTAAATGAATACCAAAAATACCCAGACTTGAGCTTGATTTGCATCCCAATTGCTTTCTTCGCTACCCTCCTTGTCGTTTTATTCGCAATCCTACAGCTTCCCTTATTTTATGAAATGTACGAATCCACCTATAAGCCTCGCCTCTACCGTCCCATGAAGTTTTGGAAATAATCCTCGCTTATTCGTAGACAAGGACAAGGATATTTGGTAATATCTTTTTTTGCACCTGTTTCTGTGTGTGAAATGCAAATACTAAGGTGTTTACTCATGTATTTAGACCTTTAAAGTGTGACATCAGCCCTATTTATACTAAAGTTTAATGTATGCTGTCAAGTGCACACCTTGTCTCAATGCGTTTTTTATTTATTTTGTATACTTCATTGATCATTGTCGTATTAAGGTGAACTCAATTTTTCAAAGAAATGGCAACGTGGCCATCAAAATTGAAATAGGTGTTCATCCATTCAAATAAGCAAAGACCCACACAAATTCTCCATACTACACAAGATGGTCATCGATCCCATTATGCTCTGCTTCTTCGCTGCCGCGTCCCTCTTTATGCCCAATCCTTTCCCTGCACCGTGCATATCAGCACCAACGCCACCGACTCCATCAGCAACATAGCCGTCGAAACCCGCACTCCAGCCTCACCAGGAATTTAACCACTTTCGGGTTTCTCTGTGATCTCAGCAGTGAAAAGTTTGACGTTTCCCTCGTGATAAGTACTGGGATGCCAACAACCTGGCCCGACAACAAAGTAAGGAAGATTCAGACGTGGCTTGTGAAGCAGAAGCGGGTGAGCTGGGAATGGAAGCCCACAAAAAGGAGACCAGCGACATGGACAATATTAAGAGGAACACGAGGCCGAGTAAACTTGGGATATTCTGAGGAGAGTTATGGGAGTGAAAGATGCCACGGAGAGGATGAATAGAACGAAATTTAAGCAAGAGAGCAAGAGACTTGGGAATGAGAAAGAACTTACTCGACTTTACGGCAGACATTTTCTATTTTGTTTATGGAGCTCTATCTGGGTGTTTGTATGCGATGGAGTTTGACTTTTTGCTGTCCAAACAGAATGGATCCTGATGAATGGATATGCAGCAACAAGAAGGGATAATTTGAACGTTAGAGAGAGGCAAAGTCCCAAGTTCAATGTCCAGGACATAGGCTGAAGAGGGCCCCGCTTTTATTGCTTCTCGTCTTGGGTTGGTGCAATGGGTGGGCATCACTCGCTTCATTCCCTCCCATGCGTTTCAAAAGCCGAAAGCCACAGGATTGTTAATAAGGCTTATCAATACGAACGAAAATTTCTAAATTTGTGGGAGAAGGTTTTGAAATTCTACAACATGACATGAGAATTGAATCTACAGCATGACATGAGAATTGAATCAGAGACGAGAGAGAGAGAGACGAATGAAAAGTCGGTGGGTCAAAGCGAAGACATTAGAAAAGATTCCGAAAGCTTCCCTCCCTCCCCAAATGAAAATATGGAGAATTGTGTATCTATATATATAGAGAGAGAGGGGCAATGGCATTGAAAAAATGGAACATTGAGATAGAACATTGCGCTACGTTTTCCATCTTGAATAGGTAGTTGCTAGAATGTCAAGTGCATTTTCTGCCTCTAGCAAATGCCATAGCAAATGCCAGAAACATTGAACTTGAAGGAAAACGGATAAGTTCCAAGCATATACTATTCGAGGACATTTTTTAAAACAAAGAAGTGATTGCTCAATTGCATGAACAAAGTCGTTTACGAAATGTGTATGAACATCGCTTGAAAAAAAGGCGACGAGAGGTTCCTAATTACTGTTTCAAATCATTTTTTTACACGAAATAAATAGCATTAACAGTTATCTTACTTTTGTGAAAAAAATGAATAGTAGAAGCAATTGATGAAACTGATTGCATATATCTTACAATCTAATACTTCAATTATGTGAATTGAGATTATAAGCTCAATTACAAACTATAAATTCTGTTTTGATTCTAACTCAAATTTTATATTTATCTCATAAAAAAATTTCAACTTTCTTCCTTAAATTTGGTCTCATTAATTTTCCACCTAATCTTATCGTTAAAAGTGTGATGTGTCATCCACGTGTTATTTTTCTTTTGCAAGGCAGTTCAATCGATATTTTCTTGTTTTCTTTTTTCCTTTTTCCTTCCTTTCACTTCCCCCATGGACAACCTCTATGAACTACTCGCTGTTCATCGTCTTCTTCGCATGACCTCCATCGGCCCTAGCTTCACTAGCGCTCACCCATCACAATCCAGATCTCTGACGCTGCGCCACGACCTGCGATTGCTCTTCTGCGACAGTTGGAAGTCGTTAGAATCCAAATGCGAGCTCAGCCGAATCTTGGGTTCCAGTTTTTCAAGCTTCAAGAATTTATCGGCCAACACCTTCGCTTAGTCATCTCCAAAGCTTTGTAGATCTATTCCATGCCCAGGCGACGATCAAACGAGCTCAAGCTCTTCTCTTTGTCTCACTCTGTGCCCTATGGTCGATCTCCATTAATGGAGGTTGTTGCACGTGATTGAGATGCGGGATGTCGCGCTTGAGGTAATCTCTCCTCGAACCAAACGGGACCAAAGATTAAACTTTGCGCATGCCGCCCTTGAACTCACAGATTCATTCTCAAAATCGAAATCTTTTGGGACTCAAAATCCCTGATTTCGACGATTTTCATCTTTAGAACTCTTGAAAAGGAAATGAACAAATGCACCAAAGACCCATCATCACCTTTTTAACCCACAACGAGGCCCACCAATTCCTGGAGCAAGAACATCTAAGATGCCCTCGCCAAATTCCACCAAAACCAAGTTCTACTGCTACATCAACTACAACATCTCTCAACCGCGCTACTCTGCACCTGGAAGGCCACCAAACGGGTTGAGTTGATCGCAAGGCTGACTTGATGATGATCTTGCATGGAGTAAGTGAAAGGAAGAAGGAGGAAAGGATAAAAGGAAAAAAAAATATATATATATAATTCTAACTTGGCAAAAAAAAATGACGTGCAATTGACACATGACACTTTTAGCAGTTAGTGATGGAGGCTAAATTTGGGGGACAATGGCCGATTGAGTCCTAAAACTTTACCTACTTTGCCGATTTAGTCCTAAACCTTTTTTTTATGCCAAATGAGTCCTAAACCTTTTACAACTTTGCCAAATAAGTCCTTCCGGCAGACTTTGACCGGAAAATGTCTACGTGGCGACGACGTGGCTCACCGGACCGTCGCCAGAGATGACGTGGCGACCACGTGGCCAAAACGACATCGTTTTGGCAAAAAAATGTTTCTCCCAGTACTGTTCATCGTCTTCCTCCTTCCTCCGCCGTTCGGAGACTTGACGGCCACGGCGAAGGCGGCCAAGCCCTAGCCGTCGCAGCCCTCACCCATGGCGGGTGAGGGCCGGCCTCGCTCAGATCTGGGCGGGGTTGGGCGGAGCCGTGGAGCTCCGAGCAGATCTGCAAGAGCCGAGCTCCTCGGTTGGGCTGGGCGAGGAGTAGAGCTCTCTGCTTCTCGGTGAAGCCTCCTCGCTGTTAGGCGAGGACCTCCGGGCGAAGAGCCTCCTCGCTGCTGGGCGAGGAGCGGAGCTCCTCGGCCCCTGCAGATCTGCAGATCTGCCGCCGGGAAGCTCTACTCCTTGCCCAACCCAGCCGAGGAGCTCCCTCACTACTGGGTGAGCAGCGAAGCTCCTCGGCTCCTGCAGATCTATAGGTCTGCCGTCGAGGAGCTCTGCTCCTCGCCCAGCCTAGCTGAGGAGCTTGGCTCTTGTAGATCTGCAAATCTGCTGCCGAGGAGGTCCTTGGTTGGGCGGCGAGGCTAGGGGCATGGCTGCCACCCCACCGGTGATGGGGAGGCGGCCACAGGTGGAGGGCTTTGGCCATCCCTTTTTTTATTTTTTTGGAATTTTTGGAATTTTTTTAAATTTTTTTTGTGCCACGTCACCGTCACGTCATCATCGGTAAGGTCTGGTCTGCCACATCGTCGCCACGTATGTATTTTTCGGCCAAAATCCGCCGGAAGGACTTAAATGGCAAAGTTGCAAAAGATTTAGGATTGATTTGGCATGAAAAAAAGATTTAGGACTAAATTGGCAAAGTAGCAAAAGGTTTAGGACTTATTTGGCAATTGTCCCCTAAATTTGGGTATGAAGTAAAAATTGATAATTTTATATGGGACTAAAGAAACTATTCTATCCAAAATTTGGATTGAAACTAAAATCGATACTTTGGCCCCAACATTGTCAAACAAACCTGTTGGAATTCGAAAGTTTCAATACTCATTTTCCACTGCACCATGGAGCCTAGCCATCCCTCCTTACATTCCTGCTTCTCCAGCTGAATACAAGATTCAGGTGAACCGACAATGCTGCAATTAAATACGACTATCTGCTAAAACAAAAACTCAAATCATCAAGCCATTACCATCTCCGGTCCGTATGCACAAGAATATGATAAAATCCATGACTGAAAAATAATTGAAAACCCAAAGATTGCATTAACTTGTATCTAAATAGTAAAAAATCATTTAGAAAGTATGATAAGTAATGCCAGTAGATAATATATCACAAATGCGTGTAAACAAAAACAACATAAGACCCAACTCCCAGAGAATAAGCAACTTCTGAGGCCGACTAAAACAACATTAGATGTAGCAACCAGAGAATAAGCAACTTCTAAGGATGACTGAACTCGCAGTAGCAAAAACAATCTTCTGCTTAGCCATGTCAAAAAAAATTCATGTGGAGCCGTCATCCCGGGTACATTAAACATATTATCACTTCACCAATGTCTGGATATCTTAAAAAGGCTTTCACTCTATCTAGCGATGCTTGCGACCATCCAAGAGTTCATGTTGAATAGTGGGTCATCAGTACCAAGACCCCAGTTAAACGAAACACGCAACTTGAAACATAGAGAATCTCAATAAAAAAGAGTTTAGGATTTGGAAGAAAAGTTTCATCCTTCTCATTTAATTTGGCATTTGACTCAATGAAATTGAAAGTGACATTGTTATTAGTGAGACCAGCTAGAAGCATCAGACACAATCTCCAAGCTTAAAAGATAGCTAAGTCGCCCAAGGTCTTGCATTTTAAATTATTGGTTGAGATACCTAGAGTTTCGTAATGTCACTATAATTATCACTAGTAATAACCTTGTCGTCCACATATAAAAGCAGCATAATATACCTAGGGTGTGTGTGCCGAACAAAGAAAGGATGGTCACAAGGACTGGATCTGAAACCAAGAGATTATATGGTTGAACTAAATTTAGAATACCATGCATGCGGAGCCTGTTATAACTCATATAATGCTCGACATGATTAGCATACTTTGTTAGATGAATTAAAGTATCTAAGGGAAGATACCATACAACTTCCTCTGTCCAATCGCATTAATAAATGTATTTTTAACATACATTCAACGGATGCCATTGCATAATAGCAGCAACAATAAGAAGACTACAAGCAGAAGTAAAATGGACAACAGGGGCAAATGTCTCATCATAATCAATATTGGAATCATGAATAAAGCCTTTTGCTGAAGCTTTTTAGCTATCTATCTTGGTTTTAATCTTATATAGTCCATTATAGCCAACAACAGACTTATAAGGTAAATCAACCAAATCCCATGTATGAGAATTTTCTAAGGCTTGCAACTCATTTGCCAAAACTTTTTGCCAAAGAAGACCCATGCTAGCTTCTTCATAGGTGCAAGGCTCGTGAAAATATTCAAAGCTCATGATTCTATTGATAATTTGAGCTTGCAAATTTGTTTTTGAAAACTCAGTCGGTGATCATCTCCTATACTGGGTTAAAGTAGTCGAGTTGCCACAATAAGACGGCATATGGCCCAAAGCGTCGCGTGAAAATGACCAACCTGAAAGTGCAAAAAAGTTAAATTGTTCCAAGGATTTGGATCTCCTGCAGCAACTACATGAGATCTTAGTCTAATCCAAGAGAAGGGAGGGGATTTCCCTGTGTAATAGGAGGGGAAGAGAAGTTTCTAATCCAAGGGAGGGGAGGGACCATGTCACCTTCAGTTACTGCAGGTGATCTTGTTCCTTGTTCCAAGGGCTGATGGCATCACAAAAGCCAAAAGTTCGGCCGGTCCATGAGCACACTACGGAAAATGTGTAAAAAAAAATCGAAAAATAGAGAAATTTGCAATGAAAAATAGCAAAAAAATGTTGATGCTAACCCTACTGTTAATGGGAGTGCAAAACTGTTTTCGAAAGCACGCTGAATAGATCATATCAAGCCCTTCCTTTGCCTTCATCCAGACAAATTGCAGAGGAGGGTGCTGCTTCACTTCAAAAGGACATTGAAGTACAAGTCGTCAGCATGTTCAAGGTGATTTCGTTACTTGCGTGATGCATTCCCTTGCCGGTTTGTAATTCTAGGATAACTAGAACACAATTTTTTAGTTTTTAGTTTTATTTACTAACAATTTATTATTGTGCTAATTACTTCTTCTTCTTTTTGGTTCTATATGGAATTTTAATCGAAGTAACATATACATAGGAAGAATTAAAGTAGGTTAAATAATTGAATACGATTTTCCATAAATTGGAATGAATATATTAATGTATTTCAATAATATGAGTTGGGTTGGCTATGTGTATGGCTGAGTCAAGTGCAAATCACTAGACTTGTATAGGACATAAATGGATTAATTTGGAACAGATTATTTATCGACCTATCCCACACATTTAACGACTATAGTAGTTATGTGGTATTTTGTTGGCGTTGGCGAATATTTCAAAAACCCTTGTTTCTCATACCGGGTATGCCCATATGAGTTTAGGGAAACCAAAGTATGAACCAACGACTAGTAAACCGTACGCACGGAATGACCGGAATTCTACTCGCTGGTGAGCGAGCAAGGGTGCGGGGGAAAGCGTCCCTATAGCAAAAATAAGATTTATATTTATGTTTTCTATTTTAATGTAAAAATATGATATATTTTATTTATTTATTTATTTATTTATTTATGTATGTTCCTATTTTAGCGTGGGATATGAAAAAGGAATTAATGGGCTTAGGGTTTTAAGCCCATGTACTATTGCTATATATTTTGTTTTATGATAAATTCTTATAACATTTTGAGCCATCGCAAAATATAATGAAATACTTTGCAGGATGGCTCTAATTTGGATAAATCTGGGTAAAGATTTGTGATACCTTCTTTTTCTTGTGTAATCTTCTTCATTCGGTTTGCGAAATACCTCTTTTTCTTTTTAATTTTCTTATTGATATTTTCTTGTGTTGTCTCTCAGCTTTTGGGTGGGACAATTGCTGATTCAATCCTTAACCTTTTGTTACTTTACCGATTCAATCATAAACCTTTTTTTTATGCCAAATAAGTCACAAACATTTTGTAACTTTGCCGATTAAGTCCTTCCGACTGATTTTGACCAGAAAATGCCTACGTGGCGAAAACGTGGAGCGTCGGGCCTCGTCGGTGATGACGTGCCGATGACCGGACCAAAAAAAAAATCTTTCTTTTTTTCATTGTTTTTCTTAGAAAAATTATTTTTTTCCTTGTCTTTTTCCCAAAGCTGCATTTGGCGAGCTAGCCCGGCCCTCGTCGGCCTCCTTTTTTTCTAAAAAAAATAAGGAAAAAAAGAAAGAAATTCTTTTTTGGGATCCAGTCATCGCCAAGTCATCCCTGGCGAGGTCTGGCGGGCCACGTTGTCGCCACATAGGCATCTTCTAGCTAAAATCCGCCGGAAGAATTTAATTGGTAAAGTTGCAAAAGGTTTAGGATTTATTTAGCATAAAAAAAGGTTTAGGACTGAGTTGGCAAAGTAGCAAAATGTTTAGGACTGAATCGGCAATTGTCCCGCTTTTTGGTCTTTTAATAGCATAAGGTTTCATTTGCAAGTCTCAATTTGGTAGTGGTTGTATATCGGGAAGTTCGAATTGCTATTTTCTGGTTTACATTCTTTTATTCGAGAAAATATTTGGTGGAATATAACATGACGCGTGGTTGGTACTTTCGTTTTCTTATGCCTCGCCTCATGGGGTTATTATGTTGACTTCGATATTTTATTACCTGCGGAGTCGCCGCAGCTGGTGATTCCTTCTCGCGATGAGCTGGCGATTAATGATCCTTGGATGTAAACAATAGCAAAAATAATTGACTTCCTCCGCTTGTTATGATCTGGATTCATATGCAGATGATGATTAAAGTCCACTACCCTATAATTGATTCCACGTCCTGCAAATTATGCACTTGAACAACATGATCGTGTTTAAATCACAAGCGCACCAATACGAAGGAGTCCTTAACTTCATATGCCCATTTCCTATAATGTTTCCAGGTGACTCGTGGGGGAGATTGCATCAACATCCAATTGAATGTATCCGTCTCATTCTCAACCTAATCCCGACATGTTCCGTTCCGATACTTTAGCTTCTATGAATGGCATTTTTATTATCCCCATGTTGGTCTTAACTAAATTAGGAATCTCCATAGTAGCTGAGAAGTTGTTCTGATTTTATGCTTATGCCACTCATCTCGTCCTCCAAGAAATAGTAAATGAAACAGGTTTTCTAAATGCTGTCCCCCACCAACCGATTTTGACATTTTGAGTGGCCATCGTTTGATTAAGAATGGTTTATGGGAGCATGTGCATTTTTAAATCGTTTTGTCGAAAATTGAACTTTTTAGGATATCCGCGGGTCATGTGGTAGTTATGTTTTTTTTTGGTCATATGTGGTAGTTATGTTGACTTTCACGATACATTGCCTTCTGGCAGGCCAGAGATTTCGCTTTGTTTAAGAAGGGAATCGGGGAGCAAGTGCATTGTTCACATTGTTCTGTCAAGGTGTGAATTTTTTTTTGTTAATGCTGTGCTCGGGGCTCTGACGTTTTCTGCATCGATCAGCAACTGCGTTTGCCCGCGTCCCCGGTGCAAACGAAAAGGCGTCCCGTCTTTATTTCTTTAAATATAGCGTCTTCAGCTGGAGCTTTGGTTCCACCCGATCCTCTAGAAAGAACGCAAAATCCCCTTCAACCACGTAAAAATACTTTTCTGCTTACATTTCGATATGCTCTCGAGACTGCACAGCAGAGAATCTCCCATGGAAACCCAACGCAGTTTGACATCGCGAGGTATTACTGTTCTTTCCTTCTTTCTTCTGATTAGATCCCAGGCAGGTGTCGCCACCAAATACAGCTTATGTATTCATTTTCTCGGGCTCACTGACACGTCTATTCCTTTCAAGTAAAGTCAAATATTCTAATTTGGAGTAACTTCGTGCCCGCAAGTTTTCTTATAGCTGATGATGATGATGCAGCTTGTTGACGACAGTCCTAGTTTCATTTCTCACAAGCACACAATCACCGCATCATTAAAATTAATTAGAAGAAAATTTTGTCTTATCAGAGATCTTTGTCCAATTAATCACCTTGTGAGGACTAATTATTTGCAATATTTAATTTCTATGCATAGTGAATTTGCAGTTGATTGTCCTGCAAAGCAATCTCATCGAGAGAAGAGGGCAAAACAAATGGGGTTGTGAATAATTTCTTACTTATGTTATGAGATCATGTGAGACTAATCCTTTGAAAATATGATGAAGAACTAGTCACTCAACCAGAGTCATCCCTCTTCCTCCCCCCACCCCCCAAAAAAAAAATGAAATCAGTTATTGTCGTTCTAAGCCAAAAATAACTTGTCCATAGAAATAGTTGCCTCTATTATTACAAAGTGTGTAGATGACATCAAACAACAAAATTCACTAACAAACACATTGTCGAAGGTACATGGATGGGGGAATGCTCTTGCCACAGACGGAAAAAGAAGAAGAAAAGAAAAGATAGTATGGATTTCCTAGAAAGATCAGATCAATTCTTTTTCCCAATCGTTAAGTCTATCAATCAAATTTAATCGTGTACTTTACTTAACAGAAAATTCCATGCAATGCATCTGTATGATAAAATAGTAAGGTTAGAAATTTGTATATTATATCAATTTTAACTTCTATATTAGTATTATTAATTAAATAAAATGATAAGGTTAAATTAATTCATTTTTATTTATGTATAGTTTAATTATGATTGTTAAGTGAAATTGTGGAGATAGATAGAACTTTATACAGGCTTAATTTACGAACGTTATCGAGGATTTGATCAACAGCGATGGGAAATAAAAACTCACTAAAAAAAGATTGCCCAAGATATGAAAGTTAAAAGTTATCATAAAACTAATCCATGATACTATACCTATCTTGGAAAAATTTCATGATCTCCCTTGAGTTTAACGTAATGGTTTTTTCTTTTTGTTTAAAAGCTTACCTTCTAAGTTTAATATGAAAAATTCCATGCAATGAATGAGCCTTACATTGGTCATGTATCGATGATCTAAATCATAAAATGTGACATTAATTTTTCTAAGTTTACTTATGTTCATTTCTCTTTTTAAAAACAAAGAGGCTCACGCGGTAGACGTGCCTTCACTAGGCAGTGCAACTGATAGAGCCTCCCATGATGGTAGCAGACCAGCTAGAGGTTTGTTGATTCAAACATTGTTTTTCATAATTTTTGGGTTTCATGCATTTTAATTTTTTTTTAACTTGAAACATTTTAAACTCACAGCATACAAATCCTGAAATACAATTCAAATATTATATAATTTTCAAATACAATTAATAGCTTAGATTATAATTGAGAAAGCTCAAAGAAGTATATTTTTTTTACTTCCAAAGGTACGTTGAACGCGTTCATGGAAAAAGATAAGTTGAGTAGATGATAGCCCTTCACTTGCAACCACATTTCATTTGAACTTTGAGAAGGTGCAATGATTATTGATGACCTAAATTAGAACTGCAAAAGCCTGAGGACTTTTAATATGCAATTTTTGTAGTCGTTCCAACACCGGAGGTAAATGAAAACTATCAAAGATTGTTTAGAGCCACATTGAAAGGTGATTGGAAAGAGATCAAGGAAATCCTCAATCAAGATCGCGAAGCATTTACAGCTAATGTGATGAACATAGGAGATAAATCCAGTACTGTTCTCGATGTTGCGATTACGACCGCACAAGACCAATTGGTTGAGAACTTGGTCAAGTGGTCTACTCCAGACGTCGGTGTTTCCATTTTCAAGAGGGTCCTCTATGATGCTGCTCGAAGAGGAAGAGTGAGGATGGTAAAGGCATTAGTAGACAGAGTTGATGCTTCACCTGAAAGAATATCTGATGCCCTGCTGTCTACTGTTCTATTGTCTGCTGCTACATATGCTCCAATGCAAACGGAGGTTATCCGGTACTTGGCTAAGCGTACCAAATCTGCCCCACATCATGTTACCATGGTCCATCTTATTAAGGCCAGTCATTTAGGTAGCATTTCACGCTCACTCATCTTATCTCATTCTTTTATCGTTTACTTGAACTAACCTTTTTCATGTTGTGTCTTAAAAGACATAGGCTTGGCTTTAGCTCGCCGACACTCAGACTTAGCGACATCCGATGTTACCAAAAACCATAGCCTATTGGGAGACTTGGCGAAGATGATGTCTTACTTCCGTAGTGGAGTTAGACTCAATTTTTGGGAAAAATTTATTTATAAATGTAAGTACACTTGTGTTTCTTTAGTTTTTTTTTTGAAATTTTGTTTGTTTAGTTAAATATTTGCAATTCGAGCAACTCTATCTACATGGTGCTCACTCTGTCTGTTCCGATTTTCAGGCACCCCTCTGTGCTTGGTCGATTTATTATCTGACATACCAAAAGGTACGAACATGGCTCAGGATTTTCGCTTTAACCTTCCTCTTATCCGCCTTATTTAGATGAAAACAATCTTGAATCTAGTAGAGAAATTGACGCATTGTGCTTTTATCAGCCACTTGATAGTTGTTGACACTTAATTTTGAAATTTAGTATATAGATTGCATAAAAAATTGGATTTCATTTGAATTCCTAAAAATATACACATTATACACATTATATTGTATTTTGCATTTTGGAGAATGTTATCTGCGGTGATATTTTGGGTATATTCAATCAAATCTTTGCAGGAGAGTATTTTTCTTTGTGGGGAAATAAAATAAAATAAGCGGGAAAGGAGAATTTCCGTGAAATCCTTTGATACCAAGAAAAAGGGAAAAATAATCTCGGAAGAAATCTCAATCAAATTTCGAAGATCTGACCGAGATTGCTTTTCACCCATTATAAATAGTACTGCAGTGAGGTAGGGGGAAGCTTTTGACTGAGACAAGCATTCACTGGGAGACGTTTTGAGCAAAAAAAAAAAAAGAGAAAACAACACACGCGCAATCAAAGGGAGAGAGGGACTTTTGGGGGGAGACTTTCTGACACACACAAGCACTTTTAGCTAAAAAAAGAAAAAAAAGCACTCAGTAGACTCACGCACACGGAGAGAGCTTCCAGAGTCTTCTTCGTCCGAGAGAGCGGCCAGAGAGAGAGAGAGTGACGCCGAGACGCAGAAGGGAGGAAGGCGCGAGAGAAGAGAGAGAACGCGAGGAAGAGGAGTTCGGATCCAGCGTTTTGTCCACAACGGCTTGAAAAATTTTGTTCCGGCGACTCATCCGCAGTTTTTCCTTGACTTTTTCTCGCGTTGAAGTTCGGATTAAGGTGGGTGTCGATGGTTTTGGCCGGTTCCCAAACTCCTGCAGTGATTGTTACGGTTTTCTTTGGGTGTTGATGCATTTAGGGTTTAGATCCCCTCTGTTATTCACCCGTGATTGAATCCCTTTTATTATTGCGCTGATTTCCTTGCGTCTGTTCTTGTCGATTTCGTCTTATGAATTTGTAAATCGGTGCCGTTTGTCAAGATGTGGTGTCGCTAGGCTTGTGTTCTTCTATTTTTTTGGCGTCGGCGTCGTCTGCCGTGGTCTCGCCACGAGCAAGACGACGCCGGTTGATCGGTTGCAGGTTGTCCATGGTGCTGCAGCACGAGGAAGAAGACGACTCGCGTGCGAACAGGCCTGGTTGCGTGTAAAGGCTGGGCTTCGTGGCCTGGGCTGAGAACAGGCTCCGTTCGCACAGGAAGAGATGGGCCGGTCGGTGTTGCTGCAGACCACGCAGAAGAGGAGCCAAACTAGGCCGAGTGTGGAGGCCCACGCGCAGAAGAAAAAAAATAAAATAAAATAAGGGGTGGACTGGGCCCGCGAGCCCAGTCCAGATTTCCTTGCTCTGCTGCAGGCCCTCTCCTAGAGGGCGTACGTGGGTCGGGTGGGCCGAACCGACCCGGTTCGGCTGCCCGACCCGTTTCTTTTCTTGTTTTATTTTATTCTGTTATTTATTTTAATTCGTTTTTTTAATAATATTTTAATAGTAAAAAAATAAAAATAAAGTAGAAAAACTTCTAAAAATAAAGTTTTTTTTATGTCAATTTGCTTATTTTTTCATGTTAGCTTCTTTTGGTTAATTTGCTTGCTTTAGATGATAGATTTTTCAATTGGAATTGATTTCCAATTCGCAACCGTATATCAATTTTTTTTTATTTCGTCTATAAGGCTTTAGACGAGGTAATAAATTGAGCGGGAGTGAAATCGATATTTTGATCTTTAAGGCTTAAGATCGATTTATTGATTCTATTAGCGAAAATTGCTTTGTGATGTCCTTTCCTTTTGCATGAATTTTGTTTATTTGAATTGCATGTTGAATTACATATTTCATGTTTAGATTAAATCGCATTTAGGTAATATTGCATAATATGATTAGATTGCATTCTAGCCATTGCATGACATTTAGTTTAGGCATATTAAATTGCATGTCACTTAGGAATTGTATTAGATTTCATACGTGTAATTAATTTAGAATAAAAAATGTTTAAAAAGTGTCTTTTTGCATGTCTTTACTTGGCTAGGTTAATTTAGGATTTTCAAGCATGTTAGGTCATTAGGTCTAGATTTCCATGTATTGGCATATTAGTTTAGTTTACATATGTTAAGGTATTATCCATAGATAAGATAATATTTTAGTTTAAATTAGGAATTAACGTGGCTTAATTCTTAGTCTAAATTAAATGTTATTTAACTATAGATAATTAATTTCATTAGTCTAGAATTGCATTAGGATTATTGCATATAAGATTATTTTCTTTTTCTTCATTACATGCATTGCATACATATTGAAAACCCCAAAAAAGAATTCTTCTTTGTTGATTTTTTTATTGTTTCATTGTTTTGGTTATTGTTTATTGTTCTTTGAGCATTTAAACAATTGTTTACACACCCGTGTGATCACCGTGCATGTTAGGAAATAAAATCAATTCAAATTGCCTGCAAATTATTTTTTTTGAAATAGAAGAAATAGGTTTTCAAGTCCCTGAATTCAAAAATCTCTGGTTCGTAGGGGTAAAATACTACTCCAGTATTTTACATGGGTTTCTAATCGACCCACCATAAATAGACTAGTGGCGACTCCAATTGAATTCAATTTTGCATGTTTAAGAATTGAAACCTAAGTTGTGAATTCGTATGAGCTTGGGAGAGCTCGAACTAAATTAGGTTTAGCAATCCATTAGCCGAACCCCTAGGTGGTGCACCTTCGGGGAGGTCACGGCAATAGTCACATGAGCATTTTCGTTTATCCACTCATTGGATTGATCAACATGACAAAATGCACATCATTAAGGGATCCTATGAAAAGATAAGGGACAAATACTACATCTACATATACAAGTGAACATCTAAACCATGATGTATGGCACAAATTAATATATAACATGACATTTGTAAAGTTAGTCCAGAAGTCTTAGTTAATGTGAAATACCAAGTAGAATTATTGATCATTGAAGATTTGGAATTCAGGTTAATGTGAAATACCAAGTAGAATTATTGATCATTGAAGATTTGGAATTCAGGTCATAGAGGTTGATGGATCTAAGTTGTTTCCTAACATATACAAGCATTACTAAGGGTGTGTTCGTTTTATGGAAAATTAATGATTTTGAATATATTTCATAATATTGATTTTGCTTACAAAAATGAATGACCGAAAAGTATTTATATTATCCAAAAATAATATATAAATAATTATCAATAGTGCAAATATTTTTCATTGAACAAATATTTCAAGTAATCCCAGCATTCAGTTTTAGAAACTGATTTAGAATTTTTTTTTGGCGAACTAAACGGAGTCTAAATGTAATCACATGCGCAATCTACACTCCATGAGTGTGATATGTATCTTTTTGTTTGTCATCAATTTGTATTTTTGGCATGATTCTTCTCTCCTCTTCATGATGGTAATACTAGCATTTAAGTTGTTCGACACATCACTCTAATCTTGCCACGAGACTAGGTGCGTGAAACTACCATGGTATCTACAGAATACAGTGTAAATTAATACTTCTAGTATATCCTTTGAGATCATATTTTCTAATATGGTCCCGGTCTCAATTTGCATATTATGATACCATTCAATTCAACTCAATCCAAAGTCATGTATCCATCATGAATTTATAGAAGTACTCGAGAAAACAGATCTATCAAACTGTCATTGAATTTGTCCATAATTCAAAGAACAAATTACCTCTCTTTTTCATATGATGTTGTGTGTGCTCAAATATAAATCGGGAGAATTCTCATTTAAATCATAAATCTTTTGCTACTTTGCCAATTTAGTCCTAAACATTTTTTATGCCCAATAAGTCCAAAACATTTTACAACCTTGTCGATTAAGTCCTTTCGGTAGATTTTGACCAAAAAATGCTTACGTGGCGACGACGTGGCCTGCCGGACTTCGCCGGCGACGACTTGGCCTACCGCGGTCGAGGGCTACGGCTGCATCCCAGTCGAGGGCAACCCCGCCCAGATCTGGGCGAGGGCGACTGGGGTCGGGGAGGCCGCCGTGGCCCTCGACCGCGGCCGGCGAGGGCAGCCTTTCCCAGATCTGGGCGGGGCAACCCTCACCCAGTCAAGGCAGCCCCTCCCAGATTTGGGTGAGGGCTGCCTCGCTGGCCACCGGCGAGAGCCGTAGAGGCTGGGGAGGCCGCCGCAGCCCTCGCTCGTGGCCGGCGACCCTCCAGAGTGGCCGGAGAGCTCCGGCGGCCGGCGGAGCTCGCCGGCCAAGTACTTTTAATAGAAAAATAAGAGAAAAATAAGAAAATATATATATTGCCATGTCGTTGCCGGTGAGGTCCGGCACACCACGTTGTCTCCATATACGTATTTTCCGGCCAAAATCCACCGGAATGACTTAATCGGCAAAGTTGCAAAATGTTTAATACTTATTTGGAATAAAAAAAAAGTTTAGGACTGAATCGGCAAAGTAGCAAAATGTTTATGACTTAAATGGAAATTCTCTAGATATAAATCCATATGTAGGCTAATGCGTGCATTTTGATTTTTCAAGTCATATGAAGTTTGTTTCTCGATTAATATCTTAAATCCATCAATTACTTCTCGACCACTGTATATACACAAGAATACAATGCAAACATGAAAGCACATTTAAACTTTTGACTCTTCAACGTGAGCAAGATTGCTTATCTGGTGTTAAATACAGCATCTTTTATCAAAAGGTTCGGAGAATCAAAGCGGAGGCACAAACACTCACTTGACTTTGCAAATCTAGCTCTTATGGAGATGAAGACTCGAATGGGAACTCCCCAAACAGTCCAGTTTTTATTGACTTCAGGCATTATCCTTGATGCTGCATCTCGTGGAATCTCCGAAATTGTTATGTCTTCAGCATTTTCCGGAGTTAATGTGGGATAAAAGTTTCCCGAAAGAACTGATAAAAGAAGTAGTGAACGGATGGCATGTTGAGTTGTTCAGACTAGTAAACGAACACAACACAATTCCACATTTTACTGACGATATTTGGTCGAACCACGTCCTGATGAAGGCTGTGTCTGAATGGTCACCAAGATGTGTATCCCAAGATGTTTCTGGAGCAGCTTTTCTTATGCAGAGGGAGATTCAGTGGTTTAAGGTTAGTTCACTTTAGGTTCTTGCCACAATTTTCTTCTCTTTAATTTACATTTACATTATCAGGCGTCATTTATCTTTTGAAAGGCACTAGAAGATAGGAGCTTTCCTTCTTTTAAAAGTCGGAAATTGGAAGAAAAAGAAGAAGAGAGAGGAACAACATACTGGAAAGTTTTTGCAGAGCAACGCCAAGGATTGCTGAAAGACGCAGGGAAATGGGTAACTAAAACATCATCATCATGTAGTGTTGTTGCAACTCTCATCATTACGGTAACTTTCGCTACAGCTTTCACAATCCCTGGGGGCAATGAGAGCAGTGTGGTGATCCCGATCTTTCTGAAGAAGGGTCCATTCATGGTATTCGTAGTTGCAGACGCTCTAGCTTTCTTTTCCTCTATCACCGCCACTTTAATGTTCTTGGCCATCCTGACTTCACGCTACGCAGTCGACGATTTCCTCCATTCACTACCAACAAAAATGATACTGGGCCTCACTTTTCTTTTCCTCTCTCTGGTCTTTATGCTGGTGGCATTCGGCTCTGCTCTCACGATCGTGCTGCATGAACAATTGAAGTGGATTTACATCCCAATTACTGTGCTGGCTGCCTCACCTATCATACTATTTGCAATCCTACAAATTCCCCTGTACGTTGAAATGGTCGAATCCACCTACATGCCTCGCCTCTACCGTCCCTTAAAGCTTTGGAAATGATCTCTACTATTATTGGACAAGGACATACGTGATGCGAACTTTGTTACCACTTGCTACTCTGCGTAATATTTGACTTCATGGTGTTCCCTTCTGTTTTCGAAAAGACTTTTGAAGTATGACATCAGTCTTAACTAAAGTTTAATGTCAAATGCACACCTCGTCTCAATGTGTTATTTGAAACCCCCCCCCCCACACACACACACACCCAAATATTGTAATCTTTCTCAAAGGAGAGGTTGGATATACTTCATTGCTCATTGTGGTATTAACTATTAAGGTAAACTAATTTTCAAAGAATTGGTCACATGGCCATTAATATTATCAATACCAATTGTTTTAAAAAGTTAAGGTATTAGATGAAATCGTGATTCTAATATTAATTATTTGAACACTCTTCATCACATTTAGTGTGGCCTTTTTTTGCCTAGTATTAAGAGGGACATATTTGATTGAGGAGGCAAATAGGGCATGCAAAGATAGGAACTCAGGACCTTTAGCTTTGCTGTCATGTAAAATCACTATGAACAAATAGTTGTCTTTTACAACTTTTGTGATCTGTTGATTGATTTCAATAAATAAATCCAGTGCCACTTTATGTACATATTGTTAAATTAGTAAAATTTCAAGACTACTACTTCCGTTATCTGATTCTTGATGTCCCATCCACAGGAAAAAATACATTGTGATAATAGATTTAAAACAATTTGTGACAGGAATCATTTTCAAGAGAATGCTCACATCTTGATGTCCAGGCTCATACATTGACTTCCACCCACAAGTTTGGAGATAGAGGCTTCAACGCCAACTTTGGTTGATATTCCTCGCAGGATAAAGATGAGTTAAAAATGTTGAATCAAGAACTTCAGAACGAGGTCATATTCCATAACTGCGTCAACTGAACAAGCAGAGTTAAACCTGGCCTGAAAGGCTTCGCCAAAAGTTTTTCTTGATGATCATTCCTTGATGCCCTACAAGATGGACCCAAAGTGTCGATAATTAACTAAAATAAGAATTGGTGGTGCAAAATTAGTTGGTAACTTAATCAGATAAAAGTTAGCAATTACTCTAACTTAGGTTGGTTATTTTGTAGAAAGAGTTGGTAAATTCGTATGTTAAAAAAATCAAATAGACATCAACAAATAAGAATGGGAGAGTACCACCAAAAACCCCAAAGTATACCTTCTGTGACACATTTACTCAAAAAAAAAATTATGACACCAAAAATCCTGAACTTACCTCTGTATGACACATTTACCCTAAATTTTTTCTTACGACATAAAAAACCTTAAACTTGTATCTTTGTGATACATTTACCTCAAAGAGGGTTAGTAGTCTCTATCGTTGCAGGTCCTTCTCCTCCCGATGAGACGGCCCTTTTTCTTCTTCTTTTATTTAACTTTTTTTTGGAAATTCACTTTGTCCGGCGAGCTAAGGTCGTCGAGGACCGTCGGAGCTCCCCAGCCACTAGGCGAGGGTCGTAAAGCCCTCGCTAGCAGCCCTTACCGGCTAATTAGATTCCAAAGATAAAGAAAAGAAGAAAAAAAAATTCTATGGTAAATGTGTCGGTAATGATACAATTTCAGGGTTTTTTATGTCACAAAAAAAAGTTAGGATAAAAGTGTCGCAAGTAGATAAGTTCCAGATTTTTCTTGTCACAAAAAAAAAAGTTTAGGGTTAATGTGTCACACAGGCACAAGTTCAAGATTTTTGGTGTTAAAAAAAGAGTGAGGGTAAATGGGTTATAGTTTGAGGCTTTTTGTGGTATTTTTTTATAAGAATTAATGGCAAATCCTTTGGCGAAAAATCGATAACCACTTCCACTAATGTTACTATTTTTTTTTTTATAAAAAAGTTTGTGATGTTAACATTTTGATAAGTGAGACACAAAAATTTTAAAAAAAAAACAGATGATAACTCAATTTAAAAAAGAAGAAGCTAAATTTAAAATAAAAATAAAAGAAGAGGTCGTAAACCCTACTAGAAAACCCTTTTGAATGCTCGTATGGATAAGGAGGTTATCCGGGTAGCACGCGTGTGATCCAAACAGGTTTGTAGAGTGCATCATTTGACTTCTCCATGCCTCCTCTCCTGGCTCAAGTCGGCGGGCCGGGACATACGAGATTGGGATTTAAGCTTTAACCTTCCTTTGTTCCAACTCCAACTTTTCTAGATGATTAATATATGCTCCACTCATTATTCGACACTTTACGTCAACGCAATCGTTCTTGCTCTGGAGTACAATAACAAAACGGGATATAATTGTATTTCGATGGTCTTTCCAAAGAGGACGAGATCTGTCGAGCTAGAAGAGAAGTGATTAAGACAATCACTCGAAAAAAGATCATGGCAAGTATAAAAGGAGGATAACATGAGCAGTTATGGCTATTTGTTTTCGTTCAGCACCTCCTTGAGTTTCTGGCGTCAGATTGTCAAAATTTTAATGAGGTGGGTTAAAACTAATTAATATAGTAATTTACCATTTTATGGATATTGATATAAAACAATTGGATATAAAGATACTTAATTAGTTCAATTGGACTTAACTAATGTGGGTGGAGTTGAGTCTAGCCCATGACTCGGCTGAAAATTATATAAATAACACCTAAATTTTCTTCCGTAACCCTAACTAATGCAAAAAT